>JASPKZ010001215.1:707500-1307500 GCA_030220185.1 Diploptera punctata | reverse complement strand
CTGGCCAATAAGAAAAATCAGAAATTGTTAGTCTTTTATTCAACAATGCTCTTAACATCTCAGGTCATTACTGCTACAATTCAAATCTGGGCTTGAAAAGGGCCAATAAATTTTTTTCAGAAGCCTCTTATTTCACTTGATGTTCTTTCAAGTGCCATAAATCTATGCCGCAGGACTCGTTACTTCATTTCTCTTTCAATGGAAAAACTGAAGAAAACCAGGAAAACATTTTGTTAGGTTGGTCGGCACTGAAGTTTAAAATTGGGATCTCCCAAAATATGATTCTCAAACACTACTGTTTGAGCCAACCCATTCAATTTATTACGTTTAATTAGATACAAAATACATAGATAATCTGTCTAATTCAAGCAATGTAGATTTGTGAAACTTACTTCCATTTCCTGTTTAGATATAGCACAGGCAGCTCCGAGACCCACAACAAGTGGTGAGGGTACAGTGCCACTTCTCAAACCTCTTTCCTGTCCACCTCCATTTATTATAGGTTCCACACGTACTCTAGGCCTCTTACGGACATATATGGCCCCAACACCTGTTCATCACATTTACAATAATATATTAATACACAGAAACAAATATATTAAAAAGTTCTAAATCTTGCTTTTAGAAATATAAGTAAGAGAAAACAAATCTAAAGGGAGACTACAAGACTTTTATAAACAGATGAGAGTTGCACTGGGAAATCCAATTAGTCCCATAAAAATGGATTATTATATATTATATGTCCACCGCTGTGGTCTCGAGGTAGCATGCTGCCTTGTCACGCAGCGGGCCCGGGTTCGATCCTGGTCAGGGCAGTTTTTCTGGGTGAGGTTTTTATCGGGGTTTTTCCTCACCTGTAAGACAAATGTCAGGAAGGTTAGTGCCCAACAGTCCCTGAAAATCATCCAGCCATCATAATCATTCTTATCATTATCATTCCTTCACCGGTGTGGAAAGCAACGGAAAGCTACCACACCTATAATTCCCTAGTAGAGCTGCAAAGCATAGCATGAAAACGCTATGATTGCAGTGAAAGATCTGCCCTCGGGCAGAATTACTATGGATGGATATATTATATATAAATGTTTCCTGAGCTAGATGCCAACTGCATTTTTAGGACTTCTGCAAAATCTTTTAACGAGTCTCCGTGACAGTGCTTTTTGGTGACAGTTGCATGTCAAGTACATTGAATGTTTGGTAGTGCCTTCTTTGGAACTCCCAGTACATGGCAATTTCTAAAGATTGTATAAGTTCTTGTTATAAGTTGTCACCATTTTCTTATTTTGCAGATAGGAATTGTTACAATATAAAACTTCACAATGACCAAGCTGAACTACTCTGGACATAAACTCTATTTTGAAAATTAATCCACTGATTTTTCGCATTGTCATGTTTTAAAACACACACACTATATATTGCTACAAAATCTATAACTACAGAAAGAAAGGAAAATGGTTCTAACCGGTAAATAAAGCTCACCTTTTGGTCCATAAATTTTGTGGCCACTTATAGACATAAGATCTACTGCAAATCATTGACATCTATTGGTATTTTCCCAACAGCCTGAGCTGCATCTGTGTGAAAGAATACTTTTCGTGATTTGCAGAGTTCACCTGCAACAAATTAACACAATTGTATATATTCAAAGTTAAAATTGGGAAACACATTATGAGGTTCTTAATTAATAAATTAATGAGTCATTTAACATCTTACCTCATATTTCATGTTTTATCAAACACGGTAACTATAGTTTTCAAATGATCTTGTCATTCATTTTCAACCGCCATTAGACTACCGGATATTCGTTGGAATCTCCCTCTATAACGTTGCCATCTGGTGTTGATTTGACGAACTTCGAGAATCGTTGCCATCTGGTATTGATTTGATGAACTTCGAGATGAGGTCACGTTCATCCGGAATGTCGAAATTCATAGATTTAAATTTGTTCTTCTGTATAAAATATTTCTCCCAAACTGTCATTTGGAAAAACCTTTGGATTTGACATTTTGGGAGAAAATATTTATATAGAAGAACAAATTTAAACCTATGAATTTCGACATTCCGGATGAACGTGACCTCATCTCGAAGTTCATCAAAATCAATATCAGATGGCAACGATATCTCGAAGTTCGTCAAATCAACACCAGATGGCAACGTTATAGAGGGAGATTCCAAAGAATATCCAGTAGTCATAATGGCGGTTGAAAATGAATGACAAGATCATTTGAAAACTATAGTTACCGTGTTTGATAAAACATGAAATATGAGGTAAGATGTTAAAATGACTCATTAATTTATTAACAATTGTATATAACTTAACCTCCCATGGAAAATGTATAAACTTAAAAAAACAGAGTTCGTAGTTAAATATGGGAAATAATAAGGAATGAACACAAAGAATTGAATTCAATATATACAGGAAGGATACTCATACTGACAATTACACTGGTGTCCAAAAGTTTAGGATAATTTGTAAAACGGAAAATCAAAATGCTTAAAGAGGAGCAAGGAGTAAAAATTATTTATCAAAACGTTTCTCAGTACATTTAGTTTAGTTTACATACTAAATTATAATCTCTTTAAACAATGAAAAAATTAATAGCAATTATAAATGAAAATTGCATTGTTGCAGTTAAGCCCTGTTCCATAAATCTTCATTTTTAAAGAGAGTTATGATATAATCAGATGTAGTGTAAGAACAGATTGCAGTAAAATGGCACAAAGACAACATCTGGACCCTCTGCTTCGGGGTAGAATTATTGGGCGGCTAGAAACAGGACAGACACAAACTGAGGTCTCCATAGCACTTAATGTGCCACAAAATGTTATATCTAGGTTATGGCGACGGTGCCAAGAGACCGGAGACGTTAGACGAAGACCAGTGGGAGGTCGTCCAAGAGTTACAAATCCTCAGCAGGATCGATATCTTGCGTTAACTGCAAGAAGAAACCGAACAATGTCTGCCAGACAACTGAGTTCAGAACTTGCGGCCGCCTCAGGTATCAGAGTATCCAGACAAACTGTCTATAGAAGACTCAGAGCTGCTGGTCTGTATGCTAGACGGCCTGTAGCGTGCGTCCCACTCACCCTTGATAACAAGAGAGCACGTTTACGGTGGAGTCAGGAACATCGCGACTGGACTCTAAATCAGTGGAGCAGCGTGCTATTTACAGACGAGTCCAGATTCAGCTTGAACTGTGATTCGCATCGCGTGACTATCTGGAGGGAGCAAGGAACTCGTTACAACCCCATGAACATCATGGAAAGACATCCATTTGGTGGCGGTGGTCTCCTGGTATGGGGAGGTATAATGATGAATGCACGCACAGAGCTTCACATCTTCACAGGTGGCACTGTTAATGCTCAGCGGTATAGAGAAGAGATCCTGGAACCTCATGTAAGACTTTTCAGGGGAGCTGTGGGTCCAGAATTCATATTCATGGATGACAATGCCCGACCTCACAGGTCACAACTGGTGGATGAGTTTCTTCAGGAGGAAGATATCCAGCGTATGGAGTGGCCAGCGAGGTCTCCGGATATGAATCCTATAGGAGCATGCATGGGATGCCTTAGGGAGACAAATTGCATCTCGTCAGCCTCCTCCGAGGACACTTCAAGACCTTCACATTGCTCTTCATGAGGAGTGGAATTTGCTGAGCATCGAATTCCTGAACAACCTCATCACTAGCATGCCACGTCGATGTGAGTCTTGTGTAGCTGTCAGGGGTAATCACACCCCATACTAATCATTTGAACCATTGTTGTTCAACTTTTATGTTCGAATTCTGAAATGCAGTTTTCGTTTGTTGTGAAAATGACAAGTGAATGACGTATTCATGCCATTGTATCTTTCGTACCATGTTTCTAATTATCTGTGACATACCCTTACCAAATTTTGTATTATTCTGACAAATGCTTTATAATAAGTCGGCAAATGAACTAATTATCCTTAACTTTTGGACACAAGTGTATATAAAGCCTTCAGGTTTCAATCATATTGTGCTTAAACATGCAATTTTCAACAGTTTGATACGTAGATTATTAAATGTTCCACTAAAATAAGAAGATTTTAAGAAAGAATACAGTCACATTTTGAACATAGCTAATTTAAATAGTTTTGGAAAGTAAATAATTATAAATAAATTAAATTAATTCAGACAATAAAAAGGATAAAAGAATACAATGTAGATTTACAGCTAGGATAGCCCAGAAATATTCAATGGAAATATCTACCAATAAAACTAAAATAATGGCCTTTTGTGGAAAATCCCCAATACCAAGCAAAATTTGTTTAAATAACAAAATTTTAGAGAATTTTAATGAGTTTACTTATTTAGGATATAAAGTCTCTTTTGTTGAAAATTTGGATTTATCAGAGAAAATTGTGAAATTCAACAAATCAATGGGAATCATTAATAGAGTTTTAAAACCTTCATTAGTGCAAAAATCAACTAGTACTCGTCTTTATCAAATGGCTCGACCAGTCCTATGTTATGGGAGTGAAGCGTGGACTATAAGGACGAGAGATGAAAGCAGACTAACAGCTATGAGATGAGATTTATGCGCTGAACAGCTGGCTACACCAAATGGGATCGAAAGAAAAATGTATTTGTTATGTATTTCAGGATAATAAGTAATTTTCTTAAACTGTTTTCCTTTCTTTGAATCAGATTGCAGGGTAGTGTATTCTTTCAATCTTTTTTGTTGTCTGAATTTCTTTAATTTATTTACAATTATTTATCTTCCAAAACCATTTAAAATTGGCTATGTTCAAAATGTGATTGTATTCTTTCTTAAAATATTCTTCATTTAATGGAACATTTAATAATCTATATATCAAACTGTTGAAAATTGCATGTTTATGTGCCATATGATTGAAACCTGAAGATTTTATATAATTGTCTGTATGAGTATCCTTCCTATATATATTGAATTCAATTTTTCCTTGTAGTTCATTCCTTATTAAGTAAAGGTCCAAAAATGGGATTTGTTTATCCTTTTCCAATTCCATAGTAAATTTTACAGTTCCATCTTGAAGGTTGAGTAATTTCAATGCATCTTCAATATATTTAGAAATTATCACAGAGAAAATATCATCTACATATCTATACCAACATTTGAATATCCAGGGATAAACATTGGTGATATGAGACTCTAAATAACCCATAAATAAATTTGCCAAAAATGGTGAAAGTGGGTTACCATAGCCAGACCTGAGATTTGTTTGTAAAATTTTTCATTGAAGGTGAAAACATTATTATCAATGCAAAGCTCTGTTTTTTGTGTCTGATCATTCCTAATTAAATATAGATCCAAGAACGGGATTTTATTTTCTTTTTCTAATTCTATAGTAAATTTCACTGTTTCATCCTAAAGGTTAATAATTTTAAAGCATCTTCAATATATTTATTGAAAAGATATCATCAACATATCTATACCAAGAATGCATTAGTGATTTGACACTCTAGGTAACTCAAACAAATCAGCCAAAAATGGTGAAAGTGGTTTTTATTATTAATTTCATACATCTCAATGATGGATAAATCATATTTAAAGAGAAAAATTATACGCTCAGACCAGGACTTGAACGCGGGACCCTTGGTTTTCTAGTCCAAGTGCTCTACCATTTGAGCTACCTGAGCAAGTACCGATCTAAACGCAAATCTTTCTCTATATACGTTGTAATTCCCGCCCACCAAATGCTTTGAAGCCTTTGCCTCTATCTTTGCAAATGGCGGCTCCTATATTAAGAAGACATATTTGGGAATTATATATTACATTATAAATGCCAGTACGGCTATTTTCGATGTTTTTATTATTAATTTCATACATCTCAATGATGGATAAATCATATTTAAAGAGAAAAATTATACGCTCAGACCGGGACTTGAACCCGGGACCCTTGGTTTTCTAGTCCAAGTGCTCTACCATTTGAGCTACCTGAGCAAGTACCGATCTAAATGCAAATCTTTCTCTATATACGTTGTAATTCCCGCCCACCAAATGCTTTGAAGCCTTTATTGTCCATCGACAAAGCATTTAAGTGTTTTCACATACCTATTCTATGTAATGTAATCTGTCAAAGTTGTATATAAAATGAAAATAGAATAGACAATACCTCTATCTATCTACAAAGTGAAGAAAGTAACTATGAAAAGTACAGTAGATTAGTATTCAAGACTTTTTCATTTATAGGTTTTCATCCACTTTCAATGTAATAAGTTTACTTACCGAAAAATCAATCATAAAATACATAATAGTTTTAAAAAAACTATGACATTACTACATTACAAAGAAAATCTGCAGTAGCAACATTCAGACTACTAACGGGACATGACTGCTTGAATAAACAGCTACACAGAATTGGTATAACAGATTCACCTAAATGCCCTTTTTGCAATTTAAATGAAGATATGGAAAGAAACCATCTCCTCCGTTGTCCAGCTTTTGTAGAGAGACCAGCCTTTCTGCTAAATATTGGAGTGCAAGAGAGCGAATGATTTCATTATCAAGTGCTCGACATTAGATACCAACCAACCAACCAGTTTTAAAAAACTAAAACAACACGCTTTTTTAGAAAACCAAACTAAAAATGAAATAATTTTAATTCCAATACGCTTGGGATAAAATTAAAGTGGTCAACAAAAAAAATCATCTCCAACACATATAGAATAAACTAGAGTTATCAACAAAAAGAAAATAATTTTACCATCAAAAGCGTGGGGTGCTCTATATCAATTAATATATTTGATAATAAACAGATATTAGTAAAAGTAAAGTCTCTAAGAAGAAAATGTAAAAATCATAAAAAGCACCCTATGCTTTTGATGGTAAAATTATTTTCTTTTTGTTGATAACTCTAGTTTTATTCTATATGTGTTGGAGATGATTTTTTTGTTGACCACTTTAATTTTATCCCAAGCGTGTTGGAAATTAAAATTATTTTTCATTTTTTAGTTTGGTTTTCTAAAAAAGCGTGTTGTTTTAGTTTTTTAAACTATTATTTATTTTTTAGTTTTAATATTTTACAGAATAAGATAAAAATGCAAATATCTTTAAATTCAATACTATTTTAGTATGAGCTAAAAGTAATACTCTTCTAAAAACAATCCTCCCAGCCGGATTCGAACCAGCGACCTATGGATTACTGAAATTATATACCACTAGAGTTCACCGCTCTACCAACTGAGCTCTTACAATGATTGACTAAAAAGTCAAGAAGTCTGCAAACTATTATACCAGTTTTAATTTTTTTTTTTTTCTGATGATTCTGGCCAGGATTTTAGAAACAAAATATGAAATTATTGTATTGTCACGGGTCCTTTACAAGTATACAAAGTTTCAAATCAATCCAATGTTTCTAAGTGGGTGAAAATCGTGTTCAAAGATTCCGTTACATAGATACAAAGACATTTTTTTGATTTTCTGACGATTCTGGCCAGGATTTTAGAAACAATTATGAAAATATTGTATTGTCACAGGCCCTTTACAAGTATACAAAGTTTCAAGTCAATCCAATGTGGGTGAAAATCGTGTTCAAAGATTCCGTTACTTAGATACAAAGACACTTTTTTTGATTTTCTGATGATTCTGGGCAGGATTTTAGAAACAAATATGAAAATATTGTATTGTCACAGGCCCTTTACAAGTATACAAAGTTTCAAGTCGATCCAATGTTTCTAAGTGGGTGAAAATCGTGTTCAAAGATTCCATTACATAGATACAAATACACTTTTATTTTTTTTCTGACAATTCTGGCCAGGATTTTAGAAACAAATATGAAAATATTGTATTGTCATGGGCCCTTTACAAGTATACAAAGTTTCAAGTTGATCCAATGATTTTAAGTGGGTGAAAATTGCATTGAAAGATTCCGTTACATAGATAGATAGATAGATAGATACAGGTCAAGCTAATATAAAGCGTGTAATAAAGACATAAACATATAATATTTATAAAAACAGATGTACCTATTTCTTTGATGGGTTGTGTGACTCCTATTTCATTATTAACTGCCATGATTGTAACCAGGGATGTGTCACGTTGAATTGTTTTCTCTAGCAGATCTAATGAGATGAGACCTTTATCATTCACAGGTAAGTAGGTAACTTTATATCCCTCTCCTTCCAACTGTCGACATGAGGCTAATATACATTTATGTTCCTGAAATAAATAAAATTATTGTAATATACAACTTTTCTCTAGAACTGAAAGAATGAGCATTAATATACACAGTAAAAGCTAAATTAAGTTATGTAGGTAGGAAATAACACTATGAGGTTTATTTTAATTTATGTTTAGTTGTTTTTGACTTACCTCATACTTCTGAACTCCCTTGCAGACTCGAGTTTCGTCACTGCATTTGTGACATTCTCAATGCTACATCAGAGGGCACAGAAATCAATCTACAGGAGAAGAAACCATTGGACGTCAGTTGTCATCGTGATGTAGCATTGAGAATGTCATAAATACAGTGATGAAACTCGAGTCTGAGTGTGAGTTAAGAAGTATGAGGTGAGTCAAAAACAACATAAAAAAAGCAATGTATTTTCTTTTTTTCGTGCATCTGACATTTAATCAATATTTCATTCAAAGAAGAATAGAGTATTAAGTTATGTAGGTAGGAAATAACACTATGAGGTTTATTTTAATTTTGTTGAGTTGTTTCTTCACTCACCTCATACTTCTTAACTCCCTCGTAGATCCAGATTTCTTCACTGTATTTGTGACATTCTCAATGCTGTATCACGTTCACAACTGACGTCCAATGGTCTCCTCTCCTGCAGACTGATCTCCGTGCCATCAGATGGCTGACTGACAAACTTCCAAATCAATCCCCTCTCCTTATCACCCTTATCTGCAGGAGAGGAGACCATTGGACGTCAGTTGAGAATGTGATACAGCATTGAGAATGTCACAAATACAGTGAAGAAATCCGGATCTGTGAGGGAGTTAAGAAGTATGAGGTGAGTCAAGAAACAACTCAACAAAATTAAGAATAGAGTATATTATACTTACTGTTTGTGTAGTAATTATATGTTTCTTTTTGCTGCCATAGAAATGTGCAACTCCTTTCACTGCCAAATTATTTGACTCAGTGGCTCCTGAAGTAAATATTATTTCTGAAGGATCACACCCAATTAGATCTGCAACTTGCTAGTAGGCAGAAAAAAATCAATATAAGTAAAATAAAAAAGAAATCAAGGGAAAGTTCATAGTGACAAATGAAACATATATATCTGGAATTTATCAAATTAATTGTAATGATTGTAGCAAAGTATACATAGGAAAAACAAAAAGGAATTTGGAAACACGGCACGCCGTAGTGTAGTGGTTAAGGCACTGAGCTACAAGCCGGAGGGTCGAGGGTTCAAGTTCCGTTGGGGTCAGGATTTTTAAACTGACCCAAACCCTCTGGCGGCACTATGGCCCTGGGGTCGACTCAGCCTCTAACTGAAATGAGTACCAGACGCTTGTTCTGGGTAAAGGCGGCCGTCATGCAGGGCTGACATAAAGTGCTGATTGTCTAGAAAAAGTGGGAGCCTTAACCTCCTACTACCCCAAGGGCCTCCTGAGGCCTGTTGTGGGATCACTTTACCTTTACCTTTACACTAAAGAACATTTTAGAAATATTAAAAATTGTGAAATTGAAAAATCAGCAATCGCTGCACATAGTTTACTAGAACATCATAAAATTGAAAAAGATAGCGAAACTTTTGAAACAATTGGATAAACCGTTGGAACTGACAATTTGGGAAATGATATTCATTTAGAAGAATAAATATTGATCTATGAATTTCGATATTCCGGTGGATAAAAATTTAATTACAAAGTTTATAATCCCAATGAAATATGGCAGCACAAGAAGTGATGTCACTAAAGAAATCAACAATCACGGAATTTCATCAGTGGAAGCCATGACTGAAGAAGGACATGATTTTGTCTGAAACCGTCGGTATCAAAGAAGTTTGAACATGTATGAGGTGAGTCGATTAAAATATGTTCTCCACTCACTATATATATGTATAGAGATGTTATAACTATATTTTTTATATTTGACTTGATGTCAAATAGATGTAACATTCTGTTGATTATATTACTTCCACAGAGCGCAAACTGTACAATAATAATTATTTGCCTGCTGTATCAAACTATTCATCAGTTCTAATATACATTAACCATTATGCACCCAAATTTAAATGGATAGGCAGAGACAAGCTGCCCATGTTTCCTGCTGAGCTTTTAAATGTTTATTAAGTTATGTAGATAGTAAATAATACAGCATTGAGAATGTCACAAATGAAGTGACGAAACTCGAATATGCGGGGGAGTTTGAAGTATCAGGTGAGTGAAGAAACAAACAATATTTTTAAATGTTTGCCTGACTTTTAAAGTCCTGGCTCTTGACTATAGCATTGGTAACTTTAATTACTTATATTTTCTAATCTGTGTGGGACACAAACATCAAACAATGTTTATAGTGTAAATCAATGGTAAAGAGAGGCATAAATTTTTCTCTTCTTCTTCCTTCCAAGTATTAGGCCGAGGCCTGTTATGATCCTATAGAAAATTTTCCCTTATGGGAAATTCTCGTATAAGACTTGAAAGCATAATAGTAGTCCCTTCGATTGGTTGCTGGCCAAAGGAAGGCAAGACCAGTGATGGGGCTGCCATCTTATAGCCTCTGGTCAGGCTTTTTGGAGAAGAAAAGAAAATAAAGGAAAGAAGAAATGGAAGAAAGGAAGGACTCCCTAGCCCTCGGATGCCCTAATAGCGTCGGGGTCGAAAAAACAAGAGTTAACCAAGAGAGGTTAGATAGTAAAGTTAAAAGAGTGCAAAACACAAGTAAGTGGAAGAAATGTTTTGCACAGCTTGGGCACCTTGTGGTCGCCATCCACATATCCCCTAGATGAGGACCCCTGAGGGGAAATTTTTCTCTTTACCACTGATTTACAATAATTTGTGTTCATTAATTTACTTATTTCTATCATAGTAATAGCTTTAGCTTCTCAATATTAATTTAATGTTATTAGAGTTAATATTATTGTAAAATCTGTTGTATTCATGGCGAAAACCCATACTGATATTTTATACCACATACAGGTTTTTTCTAAACTCACAATAGTTACCAAATAACTGTATGAGTTTAGTGTGTTAGGGATTGGGTTAAAAGAGAAAAACTTTGCATATTTAGTTATATATCTCAATGTTCTCCGATGAATTTTAATATCCTAACCCTCTTGTATTCATTAATTAAATAAAAATAAAACGTAGTTTTATTTGATTTTCATATTTATTATATAATTCAGTGACAGCTGTTTCGGTACACTGTACCTTCTTCAGACATGTTTACAAATTATGAATTGTGTTCCAACTGATCTAAGCAACAATACAACAATATTTATTTAATTTTTAAATTTAACAAAGGGGATTCATTCAAATCAAGTTGAGAATTTAACAGTTTGGCTGTGCTTTCCTTTAGGTCCGAAAAATTTTTCAATTTTATATCTTATTCCACTGATGCACTAAACACTCTTAAACACTTTCAAAACATTTTGCAACACTTTTTAACACATTTTAAACATCTTCCAATGTTGCTAGGAGTTTTTTTTCATATTTATATATTTGCGTAAAACACGGTTGTGCTACATTGCTTACTTCCTACTCTTTGTTATTTTCCCTCCACTTCCTATGTTGTTCCAGCGTTGCCACCATCAACAACCCGAACTTGCTTTTTAAATGTGATTCCACGTTCCCTGGATTTCACCTACGTTAGAGTAATTGATTTGTGTTACAGTAATTGATTTAGGTTTGGTTAGCTTTTAGGTTCCTTGCTTTTTAAAAGTGATTTGATACGTAAAATAAATTATACATTTTAGACAAGTTCTGGGATTATTGTGTCAATATTGGTCATACTGACTTCTCATACAGATACCGCCAACTGCTGGAGGTTGCATTTATCTACCTGGGATAATTGGAGCACTAGCGCATGCGCACTGCGATTCTATAGAACTTCGAAAAATTTTCTGCCGACCTAAAGGAAAGCATATCCAACAGTTTTTTACTACTTTTAAACTTGTTAATTCTTAGCCTCCAAAAGATCTAACTTCTTGCCCTTATCACAAATATGTAAAATTTCAAAATTTGGATCGAAACAATGATTAAATTGGAATAGGTGGTTAGCATAGTTTGAATTTTCTAAATTTCTGTTATATGCTCTCATGTGTTCCTTTATCCGAGATATAAAAGGTCTACCAGTTTGTCCTATATAGACATTGTCACATGTGCCACACTTCAATTTATATACACTGATAATTTTTCTTTTTTTTGTTTTGGTTTTTATTGTTTTTTATTATATTTTGTAGAGTTTTATTAGTTTTAAATGCCATATTAATGTTCAACTTTTTGAAGTGTTTAGATATTTTATTTGAAAGTGGGCCTATGTATGACATTACGACATATTTCTTATTATATTTGAAGAGAAAAATTATACGCTCAGACCGGGACTTGAACCCGGGACCCTTGGTTCTCTAGACCAAGTGCTCTACCAACTGAGCTACCTGAGCAAGTACCGATCTAAACGCAAATCCTTCTCTATATACATTGTAATTCCCGCCCACCAAATGCTATGAAGCCATGCTTCTATCTTGCAAATGGCAGCTCCTTTATTAAGAAGACATATTTGGCAATTATACATTACAGCCAATACGGCTTTTTCCATGTTATTATTACTGATTTCGTACATCTCAATGATGGATATCTGGAACAGTTAGGCATAAGAGGAAAATAATGCCTAATAATATGGTTAACAGAAAAAAAGATTGAAGATAGGAGATATTAGGTGTATGAAAAGGGAGAACTTAACAGCAGTGGCATGAAAGGACAACCATGATGTATATGTACTGACAAATATGCATAATCCACCAGCTGAAGGTAAGGTTTGTGACAGCCATGGAAACGCAATAAAGCCATTTCACATAACAGACAAAGCTAACACATGGGATGTGTTGATAACAGTGACAGAATGACTAATAGTTATGCAATATATTTGAAAAGAATATACGCCTAGACTGGGGTTTGAACCTAGGACCTTTAACTATGTATAAGAAAAAAATACGCATTTAGATTGGAGGCCTAGGTAGCTCACTTGGATAGAGCATTGACATAGACTGTCAAAGGCCCTGGGTTCAAACCCCAGTCTAGGCGTATATTTTTCTTTTCAAATATAATTTGTCTATCTTAAGATGTTTAAAAATGAATAATATTAACATTGAAAGAAGCACTACTGGCTTTATAAGTAATGTTTAAATTCCCAATAAAAGTCTTCTTAATAAAGAAGCTGCCATTTGCAAAAATCGTAGCAACAGCTCGTAGCATTTGGAGTTAGAGAATTAACTATGTATAAGAGAAAAATACACATTTAGATTGGAGGCCTAGGTAGCTCAGTTGGATAGAGCATTGACATAGAGAGTCAAAGGTCCTGGGTTCAAACCCCAGTCTAGACGTATATCTTTCTTTTCAAATATAATTTGTCCAACTTAAGATGTTTAAAAACGAATAATATCAACAGTTATGCAATAGGTCGTCAGACATGAAAAATGGACCAAGAATTTTTTTTCTTCTTCATTTGTTAGACTTGACCATTCTAAACTGTTTTCTTCTTCTGACTTCATGTGTTGTCAACACACAGAGACTTAAGACTTGTCAGAGACTTTATGGAACAGACTGGTAGAACATCCTGTAGGCAACGACTCCCTAGTTGACCTACTGTATTGAGCACAGATATTTTGAAACTTTAAGTTATCTTCATTCAACATTGGCCAATAGCTTCACAAAGACTAATTTATTATGTGTGTTGGGGCGAGGAATCAGAAAAGTGTGCAAGTGAAGTGTAAAAAGTGTAAAGTCAATTTGTGTATTGGTGATTGTTTTGAGACTTATAAAAAAGCAACCTTCAATATCCATCCATAGTAATTCTGCCCGAAGGCACTGCAATCATAGCATTTTCATGCTATGCTTTGCAGCTTTACTAGGGAATTGTAGGTGTGGTAGCTTCCCCTTGCTTTCCACACTGGTGAACGATGATGATGATGATGGCCATATGATTTTGGGAACCGTTTGGGCCTTAAGTTTTCCTGACATTTGTCTTACAGGTGAGGAAAAATCCCAATAAAACCAAGATACGTTATTTTCACATTATGTTGCCATGTATTACACATCCAAGTTAACTGTTCACGAGCGGAGGGGAAGAGTTTTAGCGCTAGTGTCACCGATCAATTGAATCTGTGGAAGGGATGTAGGAGAAAACTGTACATACGATCACGTATTGAAACGTTTCAACTTCAAATGTGGGGGGAGAATCTCTAAGCACGTTTGAAAGATCTTAACATGGTTGTCAAATTAGTCATTTAACAACGAAACGCTCAAGCGGTCGGATTATTTAAAATCACAGTATTTGTCGCCTCTCTGTTACCAGCTTCACAATAAATCACAAGTGGCAACATGTAATGAGAAGGGCAAGGAAGGGACAGCATATTCCTAGACGTAACCCCAAAAGTAACAGGGTTGTCAAGTTAGTCATTCTGCCACTGACCAGTACGACGGATCATTAATATACATAGTATTTGTCAGCTCTCTACCTGCCAATCAAACAACATAATACAAAGGACAGAAGTGGCAACATAGTAAGGAATAGAAAGAAAAAGACAGTTTGTTAGTTAACATATTTTCCGCCTGCACAAAAGACTTGGATGGGTAATATTAGATACTTCAGGGTAGGATTTGTATATAATTGCAATTACATATTCTTCCCTTTGTTTATACATGGGTAAAACGCCCAGTTGGTAGACCAAGAATGAGGTGGGAGAACAACATTAACTATGATTTGAGGGAAGTAGATTATACAGGGAATGATTGGAAAGCATTAGCTCAGGATAGGGATGTATGGAGAGCTTATGTCCGCGCGGCCATGAACCTACGGGTTCGATAGTGCCAGTGAGTAAGTAAGTAAAACTGATAAATGTCCATGAATTACAAACTTATCATATATGAAAATTTATCATTACATATTTGATCATATTTACATATTTTTACATATTTTAAAGATTTTTTATGTAAATATACATATTATGTCTCTAATTAAAAAAAATTCCATAAGTGGAAAACAATTTAAAACAATATTTGTGACAATAAGTACATTCAAAAAGCAGCGTATCAATTATTCGAAATTGCCAGCAAATATAATATGAAAATTTCCACTTCAAAATCCAAAACAATGGCAATGTGTGGAAAAAACATACAACGGGTGAAAATTGAGATTGATGGAAAAATTATAGAACAAGTGTCAGATTTCTCTTACTTAGGAAGTGTATTTGTCCTGCGCCGTAGCTGAGTGGTTAAGGCAGGAAGCCTTGGCGCAGAGCTACGGGACTTGCGCTGGTTCGAGTCTCCATGGGGGAAGAAATTTTCTCATGGTATTTCGGTCAGTATGGGACCGGTACCCACCCGCATCGTGATGCATTTGGGTGCTACAATAAGTAGCAGCTCCAGGTTGAGAAACCAGCTACAACGGCTGGGGGACTCGACATGCTGACCACATGTCACCCCTACACTGGCTGATTATCATCTACCTCTGTGATTGACACATGTGGATGTGAGGCCAGCAGCCGGCTGGTAGGCTAAGGGCCTTGTAGGCCTGTCGCGCCAGGATGTTAGTTAGTTAGTTAGGAAGTGTATTTGCAGAGTATAAGAGTGACATTGATTCAAAATTACAAAAATATAATAAAATGAATGGGATAATACGAAGACATTTTGGTAAACAGATGAGGACAGAGACAAAACTAAGATTACATAACATCACATCAAAAGCTGCTCTAAAAATACGGAAGTGAAATTTGGATTTTAAATAAAAGAAACTCTCATAAACTTCAAGTAAGCCAAATGCACTTCTTACAATCATTGTTAGGAGTTAATAGACTGGATCACCAAAGGAACACTATTATCAGAGGAAAAACTTGGGAGTAACAAGTTAAATGAAGATATACAAAGATACCAACAAGAATGGAAAAATCATCTGAGGAGAATGGTAAGAAATAGACTTCCAAATTGGCATTCCAATATACCCCAACTGGACATAGGGACCAAGGAAGACCAAAACATCGGTGGAAAGATCAAGACCATCTTCGCTAGGTTTACCGTACAGGCCACATGGCCTAAAACGATTTGTTCATGATTATGATGATGATGAAGTACATTCAAGAGTCTAATAAATAGGATGTTAAAACTCCCTTTAAATAAAGACAATTATAATAAGGAATTAAATATATCAAACACATGGCAAAAATTAATGGCCACAACAAACAAATAATAAATAAATCCTAAATAAACAAAAAAGAAAAACAACATTACCAACATAACCAAACTTGAAAAAAAATCCAATGAAATAACAAGAAATGGGACTCTCACGTACACTGGTAAAGAAACATTAAAGTTGGTCAACACACTAAAAAAGCTCGATTGTACAATTAATATAATAATAAGTTGGTAAGAGGCACTCGAAAGAGCATTAAGTTATAAGTTTATGATTTGTCTTTTATGAGTTAGTGATCCTGTCCATATTCTGCATTGTTTGTAATGGTATCGCTCACACTTTGGTCGCATATCTTGCCATTCACACGAATCACTCAGTTGGTGGAATTTTGTATTTTTGCACATTTTTGTGATGATATCCGTGTGTTGCTAAACCTATGATTCTGTGCCTTTGTGGTTGGTTACTTCCAGTCACTCTCTGTTTACATGGCATCTGTGGCGTAGAAACTTCCATCGATCTCTTTTTTTTTTTCGATGACTTTCTTATATGGCTCCGTTGCTGTCAGTAGTATCTTTGCCTCCGGCAGGTCCTTCTAGGAAGAGGGTCTCTGCGTCTCGCATATAGGCTCATTCTGTTTGGTGTGTGATTTGCTTGCAACTAATGCCTTTTTGAGAATCTATGGTTTTACTTTTTCTAAACTCTGCCAAATTCGCTGGTCGATAGTTTTCTTCCCATATCAGTTTTTGTCCCGTATGTGGACGATCGGGGTGATCACTGATGTCGATATAATTTCATGGCTGTGACTAATTTTAACGGTGATGTTTTGTCTTTCTTTACTCCTCATTTTTTTTTTTCTTTTTTTTTTTTTTTTTTATACTGTCACATAGCTCTAGAGCTGCTGCTGCTGCTCTGTCCTGCACATGTGCGCTGAAAGACTTCGTTGTTGGCTGCAGTGTTATGCCTAAATATCTGAATTTGTTGACCATTCTTATCGGTTCTTCTCTCTAGTTTAGATTATCACTTGCCGCTGTTCTTCCTCCTTTCTTGAAAACATTTGTACGGTCTTGTTGCTGTTTATCTTGAACTCATTTCCATAGCCCATCGTTGTATCCCATCTATGCCTTTTTGCACATTTCTTCTTGTGTTTTCTGCCCTAATGGCCATGCCATCCGCATAAATACCAGCGTTGGTCCCGTTTGTTGCTTTTCCCAATGTCAGAGCCATCATTATGTTTAAATAGTAGCGGGCTGATGGGGTCTCTTTTTGTAGTATTTCCATTAGTTTGCATAACCTCGTCTGATTGCCGCAACCCCATCTGTTATTTGTAACCAGTTTCGTCTCATTATGGTGTGTACTATTCCAACAATGGGGTGCTCGTTTCACATCATGTCCCTCATCTTCGTGGAGTAGTACAATTAAAAGTCAGCATATGAGTTCTTGGGCACTTAAAGGTTTAAACTAGGTCAATATGGAACTTTCCAGTAATTAA
Organism: Diploptera punctata; assembly: GCA_030220185.1. Classification (NCBI taxonomy): domain Eukaryota; kingdom Metazoa; phylum Arthropoda; class Insecta; order Blattodea; family Blaberidae; genus Diploptera; species Diploptera punctata. Next base: position 1,289,702 of record JASPKZ010001215.1, on the reverse strand, counting down.
TAATAAAATTTCAATATGAAAAGGCTACTTTCACACAAACAAAAAAATAATATTGTTAACTCACAGATCTTGCAATTTCCATAGCATGTTCACTCTCCCAGCCATAAGCATGAGTGTCTAGAGTGTGGATTGCCATAATTGTGTGTCAAGAAAGGCAACATAGCATCAAGAACTCGTGGATCCTGGAAATAAATAATTACATGACTAATCACAAAATCAAACCATATGGAACAGTCAAAACTACATTTAATTAAATTTATTTTACCCTCAATAAAATAATGTATTCATTGGCTGAAAAATTCTAATGCATGATTTTTTTTTTAATTTCATTATTCTTCCTTTCACTTTCTTCTATAAATTTAATTTAGTCCAAACATATTAATTATGATATCATGCTCCACAAGTTAGAATCTTAACTTCATGAGCTTTTACAGTCCATTCAACAGAAGAAGCGACTTCTGAAATTCTTTTTACGAGGGTGAATCAAATATTAAACCGGAATTATTGTTTACAATTTTATTGAATTAACAAAAAAAATACAAAACCACCACCTCATTTTTTTTACATAGTCTCCTGCATTTCCAACACACTTTTGCCATCGAGTTGGCAACTTTTTGATGCCGTCCTTGAAGAATGAGGGATGACATGTAGTCAGCCAGTTGCGCATGAACTCCTCTACCGCTGCATTGTCACCAAACCACCTTCCTCCCAGGTCTTCATTCAGTGGCCCAAACAAATGGTAGTCACAGGGGTGACAAATCTGGACTGTAAGGAGGATGTTCCAGAGGTGTCCAATGCATTTTCGTCAGTTTTTTTGTTCCTGGCTGAGGAGCCGAGGAACCCACCTAGCAGACAATTTTCGGAATTTGAGTTCATCACTGATGATGACTTGAACACTTCCGAAGTTTTTTCCAATGTGTGAAGCAATTTCAGAAATTGTTGCGCGCCGATTCTCCTCAATAAGGCCCCGTACAGCACAGAATGTTGTCTGTAGTGATGCTTGTTCATTGCCGTCTTTGGTGGGCTCATTTTCCATTGAATTCCGGCCCGCTAAAATTTTTTGCGCCATCATACACCTGCGTCTTCGAAAGGGTTGCTTCCCCAAAATGCGCATGGAGCCTTCTCAAAATTTCAGAAGGTTTAGTGCCTTCTTTCACCAAAAACTTAATAATAAGCATTGCGCAACAGATGTGTGTACCTCTGCTCGCTCATGGCGTACTGAAGCAAGCGGCTTGCTCTTCAAAGTGCGACACATCAAGATCCCTACTCTAGACACCCCCACCAACTTCCCCTCCAAACTGTAACCTTTGCAGTTCGCTACCAGAGCCTCCAGATACAAATTCCGGTTTTATTTGATCCACTCTCGTAATGCATGATTTTTTTGAATTTCATTATTCTTCCTTTCACCTTCTTCTATAAATTTAATTTAGTCCAAACATATTAATTGTGATATCATGCTCCACAAATTAGAATCTTAAACTGCAGAGATATTACAGTCCATTCAATAGAAGAAGCGACTTCTGAAATTTCTTTTTGATTTCCTTTCACCTGCATGGGTCACCCAGTAAGAATTTGATTCTTTATTTGTTTTTCTGCTGCCTAAGAAGTGGGGATGGTACTACAACTTCTTGCAATAGGTTTTAAATATTTGATTAGTTTTATTTAGGTAAAATTTAATCGCTCACCTCATTATTCTTCATATTTTAATATAAACTAGTTTCGGAACTTTGTTTCCATTCCATCTTCAGTATCTTCACAACCGTTGTTCTGTCGTCTTGAAGAGCCGTCTTTCGCTCCTTCCATTGGCAGACTGAAAAACCTCGAAACTAGGTCAATCTCCCCGGAAATTTCAAAGTTCATCAATTTCTCCTTTTTGATGAACTTTGAAATTCCCTGGGGGATTGACCTTGTTTCGAGGTTTCTCAGTCTATTCAGAATTACCTACTATCACATTTTAAAAGTCATTGATTCTAACGTGGCGGATTAGTGAGCGAAAGACGGCTCTTCAAGACGACAGAACAATGGTCATGAATAGAGTCCGGATGTTAGGCACGTAAAATGTTCAAAATAAGCAGGCAAAAAGGCACTAAAAATCATAAATATAGGCACTCAAATAATCAAAATAGGCTCTTACAAAAATGGACTTCAACATAAAATTTTACAGCCTAACATAAATAATATAAACATATGCTCTCAATAGCATACGAAGATATCAGATGATTTTGGAACTTGTTTTGCCATTTTACAAAGAGCATACTTATGTTTTGCAGTGTGTACGTGCTGCGAAACAAGGCACTTCTTCACGCAATTCACTGAAATTTTACACACTTTGCAAAACAATGTCACTTGAGAATATTTCCACACCCAAATTCTTTCACGAAATTGGTCAGTTTGTCTTTTACTGTTGTCCGTTCTTTAGGCATCGTGAAACAACTGTTCTAAAGGTAAAAAATATAAAAAACCGCACAACTTTGTCTTTGAAGCACCTGTCTGTGAACAAGGACTACAGATTGAATTCAGTGTTATCAACATAAAAAAAATATAGATATGTGTATGAAGTTTGTCCATTTCAATATTAATTTAATGAAATACTAAGTTAATTTTGATAAAAAAAATTCCAAATAGGCATTATAGGCATCGTAAGCTGAAATAGGTATTTATAGGAAAAATTAACTTCATGGAAAATAACTCTAGGGTCGTTGGTATGAACTTATATGAAGTCACTTTACAATATCTATAATAAATAACTATAGGCATTTTCCCTAACATCTGGTCTCCAGTCATAAAGATACTGAAGATGGAATGGAAACAAAGTTCTGAAACTATAGTTTATATTAAAAATAAGAAGAATAATATGAGATGAGTGATTAAATTTTACCTAATTGAATTCCTAAAATAAGTAATTTGATTACTTGTTCACTTATATATTAAATTTGGGAATTTTTAACATTATGAGGTTCAATTAATAATAATTAAATGAATCGTGATTTCTTCTTACCTCATACTTCTATGTTTTATTAAACACAGCACTGCAGTATCGGTCGTCATCATCAGCTGTTTTCACGACTGTCAATTTTTTCCTTTTTGCCAGTAATTCTCTAGACTGCCATCTGGTGTTCTTTTGAAGGAATTACTCTTCAAACTGCCATCTGGTGTTATTTTGAATGAATCATTTTCTAAACTGCTATCTGTTGTATTTTTGAAGAACTTAGTAATTAAGCTCGGTTCGTCCGGAATCTCAAAGTTCATAGTTCTAGTATGGTTTTTTGAATATATATTTTTTCCCAAACTGTTAAATCCAAAGGTTTAGATTGAAAAATCAGCTATAGCAGCACATAGTTTATTAGAGCATCATAGGATTGAAAAAGAAGCACAACTTTTAAAACATCTATCTAAACCTTTGGATTTAACAGTTTGGGAAAAAATATATATTCAAAAAAACCATACTAGAACTATGAACTTTGAGATTCCGGACGAACCGAGCTTAATTACAAAGTTCTTCAAAAATACAACAGATAGCAGTTTAGAAAATGATTCATTCAAAATAACACCAGATGGCAGTTTTGAAGAGTAATTCCTTCAAAAGAACATCAGATGGCAGTCTAGAGAATTACTGGCAAAAAGGAAAAAAAATTGACAGTCGTGAAAACAGCTGATGATGACGACAACGTGTCGCCGATACTGCAGTGCTGTGTTTAAAAAAACATAGAAGTATGAGGTAAGAAGAAATCACGATTAATTTAATTATTATTACTTGTTCACTTGTTGGTACTTTGCCTGGAGAAGAGGCAAGGGCGAAGGAATGCTGTGAGATAGTTGTATTTATCTTTCATGTGGAAACTATAGTGTATTCATCCTAGTATTGCAAGTTCTTACATAATTAAATAACATAGATTTATGCTCACCAATGGTGTTGTTGCCTGAGCATCCAAATATAAAGGTCTCCCATCAGTAGGTAATTTCTTTTTGAATTCAATAGGTTTTCTTTCTTTTGGAGCAACTAGATAAAAAAAACACAATTACAAATTAGGTGTAAATTCCAGCAAGACTTCATTTATGCTTGACTAAACAAGTTTTCTTAAAGTAACAAGTACCAACAGATGTGCCAGAGCACTCAATAAATTTCTAACTAAAATATATACAAGTAAGAACGCTAAGGTTAGAGTATATAAACAGTCATTAGACCAAAATGTTTATGTAAGTGAGACCTGGATAAGAAATAAATGAATCATGAATTCTTCTTTTGAAAAAATTGACAGTTGTAAAAACAGCTGAAGAGGGAAAAGATGTTTTTCGATACTGCAATTATGTGTTAAAAAAAAATAGATGTATGAGGTAAGAAGAATTCATGATTCATTTGATTCTTATTAAGAAAACCTCATAATGTAAAAAATCCCAAATTTATTATATTAATGAGACCTGGATGTTGACCAAAATAATGGAATTGTACCTAATGATATGGGAAAGAAAAATGTAGGGAAAGATTTACATGACAAAATTTGAAAATTCTAAAGGGAGGGTCTTGACTTCCTAACTCTTTTTAAAAAACGTTAAACTGAAAATATATAAAACTATTATTCTACGAGTTATAGTATATGGATGTGAAACATGGACTCTTACTTTAAAGTAGAAAAGGAGATTACAAGTATTTGAGAATAAAGTTCTGTCTCCAGAATAAAATTTGAGAGAGGTCTAATCAATTTAAATATCTTGGATATTATCTCTCTATCTGGGAGAAAAGGATATCCCTCAAAAAATTACTAGTTATAATAAAAGTTTGGGAATTATTAATCAAGTTATGAAACCATCCCTTGTACAAAAAAACACCAGATTACGTTTTTATAACACTTTGGCTAGACCAGTGTTGACCTATGGTAGTGAAGCATGGACACTAAAAAGACAACATGAAAGCAGAATAACAGCTTGTGAAATGAGATTCATGCGCAGAACAGCAGGTTACACCAGATGGGATCGGAAAAGGAACACCGATATCTTAAAAGAATTGAAGACTACACCAATTTTGGAATATATTAAACAGTACCAACTAAATTGGAAACACCATCTAGAAAGAATGAGTTCAAATCGGATCCCCAAAGCTGTTTATAATTATATACCAAGAGGACGAAGATCACTGGGCCGTCCTATGAAACGCTGGAGGGAAAATTTTCTATAGGATCGTAACAGGCCTTGGCAACTTGGAAGGAAGAAGAAAGAAATAATAAGTTGAAGTTTAAAAGTATATGTTGGCTGTATTTGGAACACAATATTTGTAAAAATCAATATGGCTGTCACAACATTACAGTGCCATCTAGTTTAATATTGTAAAAATAATATTCAAATGATCATAATAAAATGAGTAAAATGCATTGAAAATGGTAGCACATGACTTTAAAAATGGAACTGTAACAATAAAATCTGATATTTTATTGAGGTATTGCATCACATAATGCAAAGTTGAATCTCAAGAAATTTTATAAAAGAACTAGGATAAGGTGTAGAAAACTGTCACACATGAATTCTTCTCTAAGTTCTACAGAATCACAGTGCGCATGCGCGAGTTGCAGGTGTATGCTGTAATGGTTAATGTAGCGTTACCAACTTTGGGAATAAATTCCCAAATGCTAAAATAAAAGATGGACATAAACCTACTTCCCATTTCCTAACCTAACAAAACAATGTACATGCATATTATTTATTCTCAAATGAAAAAAAAAAAGGACGTAAACTAACTTCCCATTTCCTAACCTAACAAGACAATTTTACGTCCATTAACACTAAATATGGTATGGAATTAATTTAAAATTTTGGTAACTGTGATGTGAGAGTCACCTAGCGGATGTTCATGAAGCATTTTCACGCCTGTAGAACTCGATGTACAATATTCGCGTAATTTAGAAATATTTAAAAATCGTAAGAAATGTTTATAAAATGGTCCCAAAATGTTTAAAATGGTACCAAACGTTAATATAAATGGTTGAAAAGTATTTAGTGCACCAGTTGCATAAGAATAATATGTGGAAATTGTGTGTGACGGTTTGTACACCTCAGTCAAAGAACTATGAATTAAATGAATGGTTTGAGACTGTAGTACACATAATAAATGCTGTGAATGAAATCCATTACAAAAAAAACAATATAATCTATGTCAATCAAGTGTGTACCATAATCTGAGATTTAAAACAAAGTAATGCGATTAATCACAAAAACGTTAAAGTTGAATAATTATGAAGACATATTTACCTTGTGACGCAGTTGCAAAATGTCGATTCTTGATGAAAATTCCATTATAAAAATTCTTAATTACATTGTAATTAGAATTGCATACAATGTCGACATCTCTTCCCGTTCCTGATTTCAATCCCAATTGTGACAGTCGAAAAAATCGTATCATTCTTAATTCTGGAACGATAAAAATTAGGTTAGGTGTCGATTCTAAATATATAGTTTTTTGATCAACTTATATAATACACATTTAAATCAGAAATGTAGAATCGTTCCTTGCAGTTTATATTAAAACATTAAGGGGTAAATTTTGTAAAACATACAGTAATAGTGGAGAAATATTGTTTAATAAATACCTAATTTGTTACACAGAGGATCGAGGTCTGAATCGTCTGAATTTGCAAACATGCAGTCTCTAGGTCTCTATGGAAGTCACGGCCTCTTCGATTTTATTTCATACAACAGAGAGGAGTTAAATGGATATCATCCTCTATGGTAATAAAGCGCGAAACGCATCGCTTACACCAGTAGGTTTTTTCTGCTTGCACCCTTGGGTACGATGTCGCTGGCTGACACAAAAACATAATTAACTTAATAACTCACTGGCACTATCGAACCCGTAGGTTCATGGCCGCGCGGATATAAGCTCTCCTTACATCCCTATCCTGAGCTAATGTTTTCAAATCATCCCCAGTATAATATACTTCCCTCAAATCATAGTTAATGTTATTCTACCAACTGAGCGTTTTCCCTCTAGTTTTCGTACAAGAAGCTTCCATGCACGCCTTTCATTCCCAATTCGTGCCACATGTCCTGCCCATCGCAGTCTACGAGCCTTAACTGTTCTCATTATATCTGGCTTCCTATAAAGACCATGTATTCACTGTTATGCTCTTGAGTCTTCTTCATCCTCTAAAGATTTGATGGCATGCTCTAGTACAAAATTAAATAGTAGAACAAATTAAAGCATCTCTTTGCATCAACCCATTCTGGATTTCAAAAGTATCCGAAAACTGTTTTCCTACACGCTTCTTTATCCCAAATCATATTAAGCAACTGGCGTATCTTGTCCATCAATTTTTCTCCCCTGATTTTATCAGTTCTGCTGGGATCTCATCTGAACCTGATGCTTTATACATCTTCAATTATTCTATCGCCATTTCAACCTCTAATGCACTTGGTTCTGCGAATAGCATTTCTGCTGTCTGTAAATTATCCTCTTCAATATCCTGTTCTGTATGTACATTTAATAGCCGATTAAAGCAAATTTTCCTTCTATTTAATACTCCTGGAATATGCAATTATATCCCCATTTTCACTCCTAATTATGTTTGTTTTAGCCTGAAACCCCATCTTCTCTATCCTAACTCCCTGATATAATTCTCAAATGTTCCTATTTTTGGTATTCATTTCAAGGTCATTAATCTTCTCTCTTAAACATTCCCTCTGTTTACTATTTAGTAACCTCGTGGTTTCCCGTCTAATAATACCCAATTGCTCCAAATTGACCTCATTTGGCTCGTGTAGCCATTTCATTTTTGATAGCTTTCTTTTCTTTGCAATGTCGGCACATTCCTCATCAAACCATTTCTTGTTTTGTCTCTTTTTTAAATAACCAATGCTTTCTGATGCTGACAATTTAATAGTATCTCTTACAGCCTCCATTCTTTATTTATATCAGTTTCTTCTTCGTTTGCCACATTGTCGTCTGAAGAATCCAGTACTTCAAATCTATTAGCAATTTTGATTTGGTATTCTTGCCGCATTTCATCATTTTTCAAGTTTTTTAAATACAATTTTCCATAATCATCTTTAGCGTTTGTTCCTCTCATAAGCGATAGCCGTTGTCTGATTTTCACCCTGACCAGATGATGATCCGAATTGCAGTCTGTCCCTCTAACTGATCAAACATCGATGATGCTACTGTGCCAGCGTTTGTCCACTAATACATGATCTATCTGGTTTCGAGTTTCGCCATCTGGAGACATCCAGGTGTATTTATGAATATCCTTATGCTGAAATGTTGTGCTCTGAACAATGAGATTCTTTGATGTGGCATTGTCGTTACTATCTTCATGAAGACTGAATTTGCCTATTGTTTGGTTTGAATGTATCTTCCCTCCCCACTTTTGCATTAAAATCTCCTAAGACAATTTTCATATGATATCGTGAAAGGCTATCAAATACGCATTCTAATTATTCGTAGAACTCATCTTCGATCTAGTCATCTTTCTTTATATTCTGTGAGAGCATGTACATTTACGATTACAAAATCATGCCGTTTACCCTTTAGAATTATGTATGATATCCTATCACTGACAAACTCAATATCTCGGATAGCGGATAGGATCCTCCTTCGGGCTAAAAAAAAAAACCGTTCCAAATTCAGGTCTTTCTGCACCCCCGTAGTATAACGCAAAGCTTCCCGATTCCTGACTACCTTCTCCTGGCAACCTAACTTCCTGTAAAGCGACTATATTCAAGGGCGATTTATCTAATTCCCGCGTTAATATCTCTAGTGCCCCGCTATTGTATAAAGTCCTAACATTCCATGTTCCTATGTTTGAGCCTTTGGCATGGGTTCCCTGAAATAATCCCCGCCCGGGGAACCGAATGGGGGACAATTTGACCTCCGGAAAAATTTACCCCATTTAAACCCATGACCGCATTTCTTGACGGTTGTATTTTTACGGTGAAAGATCGTCACTCTTTCGACCAAGGTACTTTTTTTGTCTGGCTTATCACCTTCGACCAGTCCGGCATGGGTAACCCTATCAGCAGCAATGCTACCGCCGGCACGTTCTCGGGATCATTTAAGCGTGCAAGCCATTCCACCACGACAAAGTAAAGATACCATGGAGGGTAATTACAATCATTATCGCTGAAAACATGGCGAGACTGCTTTATTAAAGTAGCATAGAGAAGTTCTACTATTCTAGCAGTAGACTCCATAGATTCCTCTGTGGTAGGCTCCTTGGCAGCAAATACGAGGGTCACTATTTTTTTTTAGATACACAGCAGTTAAGTACTATAATTGAAATCTTACCGTTGCATTTTTTCAAGTACTCTCCCTTAGCATCTATGCATCGTCGCATCCTTCTGAACCACTACTGGAAGCCACATAATCCTTGTGGAAGCACTGGTGACAGCCACTTTCATCCAGTGCACAGAGGTCCCCTTGCTATGCTGCAACCGCATCATCGAGTGTTGGAAACAGCCGAGCCTTTATCGTAGGGAACAAAAAGATGTCACATGGTGCCAGGTCCAGATCATAAGGAGGATGGGTCAACAGCTGCACAAGAATCTCCCTCACAAAATCCATTGTCAAATGGGCGGTATGGGTAGAGGCATTGTCATGGTGCAACAGGATGCCCCTCAGTCCAACTCTTGGGCGCATTTCTCGCAATTTTTGGAATACCTGTGGGAGGGCAACTGTGGTGTACCACTGTCCTTTAATGCTCAAGTAGTATTGTTGCCACATTACCATCTGTAGCAAAGAAAGTGAGCACCATTTTCTTCCTAATACTTATTGCTCTTTTCACTTTAACAGGTCTATCGTCATCAGGAAACACCCAACTGACGACTAAAGCTTTGTTTCTGGATTATATTCGTACATCCAGATAATGATCTCAAAAATTCGGCGAAAATTTCCACTGGTGAATCTCCAAAGCATTTCACGGCACCATTCCACTCGAGTGACCTTTTGACCTTCAGTGAGACCGTGTGACACCCAACGAGATGACACCTTGCTGATCCTAAGATAGCTGTGCAGAATTTTTGCAACATTCCCCGACCCAATCCTTAGGAATGCTTCGATGCCTTTATAAGTCACTTGGGCGTCTTTTCGCACCATCTTCTCCACAGCATCGATGCTTTCCTCATTCACTACCGTCGACAGTCGCCCACTCCTCTCTTCATCTTCAAGAGAAGTTCTACCCCTCTTAAACTCCACAAACCAATTGCAAACGGTGGCATGGGAAGGATCAAGGTCCCCAAAACATAACATTTACTTTTAAATACAATATTACTGAAAACTGCCCTGCACTGATTATAAGCCACTTTAAAAATGATAAGTTTATTTACCATACAGTGTCATTGGACAAGGGAAGTTATGGTTCTGTGTTTCATTAAAATATGATGGTCCACCATATTGGATGGAAAAGGAGCCACTTGAAAATGAATAAGAACTTTATATCAAATTTTAATGGATTGAGTTTCTTTTTTTGCATATAGAATATTAGAGTTCTATAGAGGGAGTTGAAAGCAAGCCAGTGACCAATATCTCAATTTTGAAAATTTTTGACACGATCCGTTTGGAAATAGACATCTCATATAAATATATGAAGCACCATTCCATATTATAAACATTTTATAGTGTACAACAAAGGTTAGGCTTGATTTCAATGTTAGCCTGTAACAAATACAGACAGCTTTTGCTGCAGCATAAAATCTCCAACAGAGATGGGGCAAATAAATAAGTTTTGACACGAAAATTTCTAATCAAAGGCATCCCCAGTGTGGATCCAAAAGGCCCTTAAAGGTCTCGTGTTTGAGGTCCTGAAGGTGGTCAATATGACCTCCGGCAGGACCAAGGGCCCACTGGCAATGTTTAGGGAATCTTGTTGGATGGACCCACAGACTGTGTGGCACTGAACATAAGCCAGATTTGCTATCATAAAGTCAAAAGTCGAGGCCTGTAGAAGACTGATAGCAAATATACAGTCAGAACACAAGGCAATCACACTCAAGTGTGCTCCTTCTGCAAAGAAAAAATCTTCTAATACGACTAAGAATTCAAATAGAGTTGAGGTTTCTGATCCTCCACCCATCAAAATCACCCCAAACAGTGATCACGAAATCAGTTAGACTTGATCCAACTGCTCCTCAACCTGAAAAAATCCTTAACAAAAGAGAAAAAATAACAAAAAAATCCCAACTCAGGATAAAATGGAAAACATTCATTCAGCTAACAGCCAAAATCCTGCTGCTTGTCAGTAATATTGGAAGGAAGCAAAAAGACAGCAGAGAAAGTACGAGACAAATAAATATTGGGAATCAATTGGTAAAGAGAAAAATTTATGCCTGAACCGGAAATTGAACCCCAAACCTTCAGCTTTATCAAACCAGTCCTGAAAACATCCAGTTATTCAATTCTTTTGCAGTCTGTTTTGTGGAGTAAATAAACATGGACATTATTGCTTATATTGCGTTTGTTTGTTTTAATTATTAATATAGTGTTATTATTACTATGCATGATGCAAAGGGCACTGTATAACATTTAAATATGCTGATAACTTATATCTTTGGGTTTGATAGTAGCGTAACAAGAAATTTCTCAAGCGGCAAGTATTCCTTCCTTATCATTACAATCTCCTTTCTCCTCTACCGCCTTCCATGCAACAGGTCTCATCTCTCGTGCTAGTACAACATATCGAAAGTGTAGTAGTGTTGCCAGTTGAATGAAAATAAAATTTATTTATTTATCATGATGAGTGGTTAAAATATTAACAATATATAACATAAAATTTAATTTGAAAAATTATGAATACGGCAATTTTGTATACACTATACAGTAAGCTAGTAATGATCACTGATCTAAACTAAATTCATAGGCCGTTGTTAGTTTGGGGGTCATCTTATAGGACAAATATATGCGAAAACTATAAAACTTTGACATAAATCTATACCTCATCTTATCTGAAGGTCACCTTATCTGCGGTATACGGTAACAACAGTTGTAAAATCATGTTAATGATTCAGACTTGGGTTTTTTATGTAAAGCACGAGTATTTTCAGTTTTCATGTTTATTATTTTAAAAACTGTATAAAGTGATCTAAAAGTCAATAATTAGATCTTGAAGTGAAACTAGGACATGGAAAATAAAAGATAAAAAGAAAAATGAATCTGTAGAAATCAGAGTTCTGAGACCTTTGGCTGAATACACATGATATGACAGAAAATAGGGTCATCATTAAGAGTAAATGTAAATTTAGAAATATAATTCATTTAGAATATATTATAGGAGATGAAAAAACTCATAGAAAGAATGAGTTCTGGTATATTGGTAATAATTGCTTTTAATAGTCTAAGATCCGGCTGCAAGATTACTACGTTCATCGAGTGTATGAACAAAATCTATTTTTTTCTTAAAATTGTGAATGACTGAATACATTTTTGCCGAGTTGCCTATTAAAATTCGGCTGCCAGTATGTTTAATTAAAATATTATTTATTTATTCAAAATAATCTGATTCACTTGTTATTAAAATAAATTATAATCCAGTTCGTAGAAATTGATGTATAGAGCTTGAAAAATTTTGGTTGCCATTGCAAACTTGGCCGTAACTTCCTCGCAGTGGGAAGTATACTATGTACAATGTATGTACAAAAATATATCCAAAAGGTAGTGTTAATATACTTTATACAAAACAAATCACTGCATTTTATTTGAAACAATATAAGACAATAGATACGTACTTACTTCCATTTTATTACTGATTGGTATCACCTGCCTGCTGTAGCTGCGAGGAGGTTTATGGCCAAGTTTGCAATGGCAACCAAAACTTTTCAAGCTCTATACATCGATTTCTGTGAACTGAATTATAATTTATTTTAATAACAAATGAATTGAATTATTTCGAATAAATTAATTATATTTGATTAATTAATTATAATTTGAATGAATCCCCTTTGTTAAATTTAAAAATTTAAATAAATATTGTTGTATTGTTGGTTAGATCAGTTGGAACACAATTCATAATTTGTTAACATGTCTGAAGAAGGTACAGTGTACCGAAACAGCTGTCACTGAATTATATAATAAATATGAAAATCAAATAAAGCGTTTTATTTTTATTTAATTAATAATTATATTTAACTTTTATAGGAATTAATCACTATGAGGTTTAATTTATGGTGAAATTAAATGTTTCTTACCTCTCCTCATATAAATCTTCTAAGTAGATCGCGATTTCGAGACCATAACGGTCTCGTCTTCAGTACAATCTTGGCGACTGATGTTATGTCGAACGGAAGAACTCTTCTTCTTCCCTCTGTTGGTGGACTGATGAACCTCTGGATCAGGTCAAAATTTGCGGGAATTTCGAAGTTCGTAAGTTTTCCTTTGTTTTTTAATTATATTTTAATAAAACATACTGGCAACTGAATTTTAATAGGCAACTCAGCAAAAATGTATTCAGTCACTCACAATTTTATGAACAAAATAGATTTTGTTCATACACTTGATGAACGTAGTAATCTTGCAGCCGGATCTTGGACTATAAGTACAAACCAAAAGGAAGGAGATCAAGAGATAGATCAAAGAGAAGATGGAATGAATATTTGGGTCTGGTGCAGACAGATATTGCTACCTAATCCATGGAGGCAAGAAGAGAATAAAAATAATTATATAATTTGTGAACCATGGTTATATTTCATACTTTGTTTCTATAGTCGACTGTATGTCTTGAAGGCTACAGATACTCAGATGTAAGATGCAGGAACAAATACTATTTAAAAATACAATAGGAAGTAACATTAAGAGGTTTGTTTAAAAATTAAAACATTTTGTCTGTTCATTCTTACCTCTTAGGGTCGAATGTTTGAACACATTAGACAGTAAAAGGCGTTCTCTGCTGAGAAAGTTTTATCCAAATACATTTTGCTTACTCAAAAATCTATTCATGCAATAATAACTGTAAGCTACCTGACGAGGTACCTTAAGATCATAGCTCAAGATAGAAACTTATCGTGAAAATCCCAAAGGGAACCGATGGTAACCGATGTAGTTTGAAACCTTTGCAGCTTTATCCAAGATGTCGGACCTTGAAGACTTTGATCATGTTTTCGGTATACGCGGAAAAGAGGAATTTGATAGAGTCTACCAAAGAATTCAACTGGAAGAACAGGAGAATCAGCGTAATATTGCACGATGCAGACGTTGTTGTATACGGTATTATTTGCGGGACGCAAGCATAAATGCATTCCTCTATAGCAGACAAAAATAACGGAAGTGGTTTTATCGCTGAGAATTCTGGGTAATTCGTTGCCAATATTACGAAAACGTCAACTTTCATGCATGACTGATAAGTCGGCCGTTAATTCGATCTCAGCAATTGCTCACGGTGAGTCAGCTCACCAGTGATAGGAAGTAATTTGAGTAGAGACTAATGCATTTGCATATGACCCTTAGAGTTGTTTTTGTCGAACATATGTTTCAGAAAGTGATATTTTGAGGTTATTTTAATTATATTATTTTCAGAGCTTCTTAGCCCCATCATTTTTAATAGCTGACAATGGGGCTAAGAAGCTCTGAAACATATGTTCAACAAAAACAACTCTAAGGCTCGAATCTTTGAATGCATTAGACCGTAAAAGTCGTTCTCTGCTGAGAAAGTTGTATCCAAATACGTTTTTGCATACTCAAAAATTGTTCATGCGATAATAATTGTTGAAATTCCTAAGCTACCAGCCGAGGTAACTTAGGAGAGAAACGAATCGTGAGAATCCCGATGTACTTTGAAACCTTGCTGCTTTATCCAAGATGTCGGACCTTGAAGACTTCGATCATATTTTTGGTATATGCGGAGAAGAGGAATTTGATAGAGTTTACCAAAGAATTCAACTGGGAGAACACGAGAATCGGCGTAATATCGCGCAATGCAGACGTCATATACAGTATTATTTACAGAACGCAAGCGTAAATGCGTTCCTCTAGCAGACAAAAATAACGGAAGTGGTTTTATCGCTGAGAATTCTGGGTAATTTCTTGCCAATATTACGAAAACGACGACTTTCATGCATGACCAGTTAGTGGGTCGCTAATCCGATCTTTGCACTTGCTAATGGAAAGTCAGCTCACCGGTGATTGGAAGTAATTTGAGTAGAGACTAATGTATTTGCATGCGGCCCTTAGAGTTGTTTTTGTCAAATATATGTTTCAGAAGTTATGTAGATAGGAAATAACACTATGAGGTTTTTTAATATTGTTTATTTTTTATTTCACTCACCTCATACTTCATAATTCCTCGCAAACCCAGTCGGACATCAGTTGTGAACGTGACACAGCATTGAGAATGTCACAAATGATGTGACAAAACCCTGCGTTTGCGAGGAGTTATGAAGTATGATCTGAGTGAAATAAAAAATAAACAACATATTTCAGAGTTTCTTAGCTCCATCATTTGTAATCGCTGACAATGGGGCTAAGAAGCTCTGAAACATATGTTCGACAAAAACAACTCTAAGAGGTAAGAATGAACAGACAAAATTTTTTAATTAATAACAAAAATACTATATTACAACATTTTAGCCAAAATTAATGTATTTTATATACAGTACTATTTAAGTACAGCTATAACCAATTTTACATAATTTAGTATGTTTTGTCTTTCCTTATTTTTTCCACAAAATCAGCAATTTGATTAGTTTTTTGGATTAAATTCATAAAATTACAAATAATAAGTTAAAATTCCACTTATACAACGTATAAAAGTAAAATTGTATAGAATTTAATAAGATAAATCTTAAATTCATACGTACAAATTGTTATTTATTAAGGCAGGTCCCATATTGAAAAGTTTATAATTCATTATCTGAATTCATTCATGTAATATTCTATGAGAAAACTAATTGAAAAAAGATATGAAGAACGATAAATATATTATAATTTAATGCATATGACCAGGACCCAAATTTTGATGACATGTCATCTTTTAATTGAGACATGGCTTCCACTGCCATGACTGAAGAAGGACATGATATTGTCTGAAACCATCGGTATCAAAGAAGTTTGAAAATGTATAAGGTGAGTCAATTAAAATATGTTCTCCACTCACTATTAATGATATAACCTCATAATGTTTTACTTCCCAATATTAATTTAAATATCTTATTAGCTTGTTTATTAGAATTTTTGCAGAGGTGAAAGGTAATTTTCTTTATGGACATTGCAGTATTGTAGTACCTTTCTTTGCTAGCCTGTTTTCTATTAATTGCCCTGTACATCACAGTGGGAAGGGATCCACTGTAGAATTATTATAGTTTAATTTAAGTAACTATCCTAAGGCTATTATGGATATCCTTTGTTATTTTGGTTAGAGATGTTGCTGGAAGACATTATCGCTTGGATAACTGTTAGAGAGCCTGTCAGCATGAAAGTGTTTTTATATTCCTATATTTATATATATATATAAACACTAGCATTCAAATATCTGAAGTGTTTTTTTAAGAGAAAAAGGATTATTTTTCAAAATGAGTGTATAAATTTACTTATATAATCATCTCAAATTTAATTTGATTATTAAATTGATTAGTTACTTAGAGCATTTTTGGAAAAATTGCATTCTTTAGAAAGAGGTGGAAGCAGATTGCTTTGTAGGCAGACAAGGCAGCTTTTAAAGAACATATGAAGGTGTAGAACTAAGGGTCGAATCTTTGAACGCATTAGACCGTAAAAGGCGTTCTCTGCTGAGAAAGTTTTATCCTAATATGATTTTGCTTACTCAGAAATCTATTCATGCGATAATAATTGTTGAAATTCATAAGCTACCTGACGAGGTAACTTAAGATCATAGCTTAAGATAGAAACTTATCGTGAGAATCCCGAAGGGAACCGATGTAGTTTGAAACTTTGCCACTTTATCCAAGATGTTGGACCTTGAAGACTTTGATCATGTTTTCGGTATACGCGGAGAAGAGGAATTTGATAGAGTCTACCAAAGAATTCAACTGGAAGAACAGGAGAATTGGCGTAATATTGCGCGATGCAGACGTCGTTGTATACGGTATTATTTGCGGGACGCAAGCGCAAATTCATTCCTCTATAGCGGACAAAAATAACGGAAGTGGTTTTATCGCTGAGAATTCTGGGTAATTTCTTGCCAATATTACGAAAACGACGACTTTCATGCATGACCAGTTAGTGGGTCGCTAATTCGATCTTTGCACTTGCTCACGGTGAGTCAGCTCACCAGTGACTGGAAGTAATTTGAATAGAGACTAATGTATTTGCATGCGGCCCTAAATGCTTCAATCTGGTTACGAGAGCTTCTGTGAGAAAATAAACTGACATATTACAGATTTGTTTTGTTTGTATGAATTACAAATATAATAGTTTTTACATTATTGTACTGGAGATCTCTTGGACAGAGTAAATTTGTTCTTTTTAAATAAATAAATACATTTAAGATTTTTGGGTCTTTTTTAAAGTTTTCATTTCATTTTATGGTCATTTTGCCATCACATTATAATCATTTTTAAACATTTTTAGTCATCAAAATCTAGGTCCTGCTTGACATGACATGTTATCTTCCCAAGTACACCACATACTACTTTTACTGTATGATACAGAATAAGTTCTGAATGAGTTAGTCATAAGATGATGTCCATATACAACAAAGAAAGACAATTTCCTTAATTTAAAATCTCAAGAAATATACACTACAATAGAACTAGATACATAAATAATAACTGACAATTAGTCGCTTTTTCAACTGCCGGTATTCTAATTTAACAATAAATGCATGTTGATGTATAAAATAATAAAATGACAAATGGTAAATTTAATTAAATTAATGTCAGTGAACAGTGATTTTCCTCATTATTCTCACTCATCCATTATTCTTAAAATTGTAATTTATGAATTTGTTAAATAAATATAGAAAAAAACTTAACAATAAGATAGTCTTATTAAGGTGGATATTTAGAACTTATTACACAAAGTTTCTCTGCTGTGAGTCTCAGTTTTACAAAATGTTACATTGATCAAAAGTTATATTATATTACATGACATAGTGATGCTCTAGTCACAAAGATTTCATATATGGGAATTTTACATTATGAGGTTTTCAATATAAAAATCAATAATGAAACATGTATATTCTTAATGTTTTTATTATTAATTTAACACTTCTCACTGAAGGATAAATTATATTTGAAGAGAAAAATTTTCGCCCAGACAGAGACTCGAACCCGGGACCTTTGTCTTTCTGGGCCAAATGCTCTACCAACTGAGCTACCGAGGCGAGTTGCAATCTAGATGCAAATTTTTCTCTTTATACGTTGTAATTGCCTCATGCCAAATGCTTTGAAACCGTTGCTTCTATCTTTGCATATGGCAGCCTCTTAGTTAAGAAGACATTAATTGGGAATTTAACACTACTTTATAAAGCCAGTAGGGCTTCTATTGATGTTTTCCATTATTAATTTAACACTTCTCGCTGAAGGAAAATTATATTACAACGTATAAAGAGAAAAATTTGCATCTAGATCGCAACTTGCCTCGGTAGCTCTGTTGGTAGAGCATTTGGCCCGGAAAGCCAAAGGTCCCAGGTTCGAGTCTTGGTCTAGGCAAAAATTTTTCTCTTCAAATATAATGTATATTCTTACCTAATATATCTATGTTCTTTAATCAATGTTTTTAAAATACATTACGAAACTCCATTGAGGTTTCTTGTGTAAGTGGTAATTACAAGAAAATTGTAACAAAGAATTAAATTATATAATAAGAAAAATGATTAATAAATTAATTATGAAACAAAATAGAAAAGAAGAGACTAACAAACATCACACAACTAAGTAGGGAAATTGATAAAAGGGATAATAAGTGGGTATCATTAACATACACAGGCATAGAAACACAAAAGATAGCAAAAATCCTCATAAAACATGACAAAAATATAAAAATTGCCTACAGAACAAATAACAATCTAAATAATATAATTTCAAATAAAATAGAAAAAACGAACATATATCAAAATAAAGGAGTTTTTAAATTGAACTGCAATAGCTGTGATAAATTTTACATAGGAAGAACTACTAGAAACTTCACGACAAGATTTAATTAACATTTCAGAGATTTCATAAAGAATGAAGGTAAATCCAGTTTTTCAAAACCTATAGCAGAAGCAGGACATCAATTCAACACAATAGACAACGTATTATCGATCCTGCATAGAGAAAACGATGTATCGAAAATCAACGTTCTCGAAGAATTAGAAATCATCAAGAAAACCACAAATAAACACTTGCTGAAGGAGAACATACCCAGCAATATAAACCCTCTGTACAAAATAATTACCAACAACAGTCAGTACCAAAATGAAAGCAGAAGATGATACATAAGTTATCGAAAGGCCTCCTATAAAACAACACTGCAAACTATTGAGGACGACTGAGATATCAGGTACTGTTTTACAATTATTAAAACTTTATGTTCTTTAACACAGAACCACAGTATCGAGAGCCATCGCTTTTATTCTCAGTTGTTGTCACGACTGACAATAGCTGAGGATGAGCAATGACTCTTGATAGCATGGTTCTGTGTTAAAAAATATAGATATATATGAGGTACTCAGCGATTCAATTGAAAAATTAGATAACATTTTTTTTCTATAAACAACATAAATTAGAAAATTGATGCCCCACCTCATAATTTGTGAATTCTTGGGAACAAATCGGATATTTTGACTCTACTCACATTTTTTAATTTTTATGCAGACCGGTTTCATTGCTTTTCCGCGACATTTTCGATGCATTCCAACTGTTGTTTAGCGGTTGTCCATCCTATAAGTTGATTTTGCTCCCTCTGCTTACTGATCAATGAACTTCCAAATAAATTTGTTTCTCTTTCTCCGAGAATTTCAAAATTCATGGTTTTCTTTTTATTCTTGCAGGTGTAATTTTTCTCCAGAATTGTGAGTTCCTTAGATTTTTCTAACTGTTTTAGTAATTTGGCCTTAGTTTCAATTCTGTGCTGTTTTTCTGACCGTGCATGTGGAGCTATTGCAGGTTTTTTTAACTATTATAGGAAATATCAATATGAGGTTTGATTTAAATAAAATACTTTACACCTCGCCTCATATCCTGTCTTCTTTTTGGACCGATTTCGTAACCTAAATGGATCTAGGGGATATGTGGATGGCGACCACAAGGTGCCCAAGCTGAGCAAAACATTGCTTCCACTTACTTGTGTTTTGCTCCTTACTTTTATCTTTAACCGATCTGGTATTTCTTCCTTTCTTCCACTTAACCCAGATATTTTTAACTTTACTATCTAACCTCTCTTGGTTAACTCTTGTTTTTTTTCGACCCCGACACTATTAGGGCATCCGAGGGCTAGGGAGTCTTTCCCTTCTTCCATTTCTTCTTTCCTTTATCTTTCTTCTCCAGAAAAGCCTGACCAGAGGCTATAAGATGGCAGCCCCATCATGGTCTTGCCTTCCTTTGGCCAGCAACCAATCGAAGGGACTATTATTATGCTTTCAAGTCTTATGTGAGAATTTTCCAGAAGAACGCTGAACCGGTAAACTTTTCTATAGGATCGTAACGGCCTTTGCCTAATACTTGGAAGGAAGAAGAAAAGAAAGAAGAAGGAATACATTGTATCAGTATTGATCTTTATCACAAAGATTTGTTTCATAATATTGACATTAATTCATATAATGTAAATGTGTGACCATTAACAGAGTCTTCACTTACCATTTTTTATTGACACAGAATATTTCTTAGGAGAATTGGAAGATAATACTTATTATACTACCTAATCAATAGTTTTCCCCCATAGTGATGATTATGCTTACTTTGAAATGTTTGAACCTCTTCATTGCCAAAACCACATTGCCTTGCACGAGAATCATTAAGTTATACACATTAACTGATAATAGTTTTTTGTTGAATATAAAATACAACTAAACAAATTGTATTTTGTTCCCTAAACTGAGATTTTTAACTCAGCTTTATGGGCTGGTGCTCTATCATGTGAACTACTACAAACGCAACGCCAACTTTTTAATCCCATGCATTCCCGTAATTAGTGAAACTTTGTTTCACAATATAACGGTTTGCTTCTAAATCAATAAGATATTAGTGGTGGGATTAACAATTGTTGATATAGGCTAATTCATGACCATAAGAATATGGAAAGTAATATATACATCTCCCAGATAATAGTTAACTCTCTAAGAAGAAAAATATCTATTCCACTTCTGTTAACACTTGCTTAAATAATGCTCTGTGTTTATTAAATTATTCATTTAGTTCCATAGTAGAACATATGTTTACTTAGTGGAATAAAAGCTCCAAAGTTTATGAATGGTAGCTATTTACTTTTTTTAAAAAAAGTAAAAAACTAGTTTCTAAACCATGTTTAAGTATACCACATATATGACTACGGGTCGAATGTTTCGAACGCATTAGACAGTAAAAGGCGCTCTCTCTGCTGTCTAGAAGTTTTATTCATCAACAACATTTTTCTTAACTCAGAAATCTATTCAACGCGGTAATAAATTCTAAAATCACCGATCTACCTGACAAGGTACCTTAAGATCGTAGCTCAAGATATAAACTTATGTGAAAATCCCGAAGGGAACCGATGTAGTATTTGAAACTTATCCAAGATGTCGGACCTTGAAGACTTCGATCATGTTTTCCGGTATAACGCGGAGAAGAGGAATTTGATAGAGTCTAACCAAAGAATTCAACTGGAAGAACAGGAGAATCGGCGTAATATTGCACGTCGCAGACGTGTTTGTATACGGTATTATTTGCGGGATGCAAGCATAAATGCATTCCTCTTATAGCAGACGAAAATAACGGAAGTGGTTTTATCGCTGAGAATTCTGGGTAATTCGTTGCCAATATTACGAAAACGTCAACATTCATGCATGACTGGTTAAGGCGGCCGTTAATTCGATCTCAGCTCACCAATGATTGGAAGTAATTTGAGTAGAGAGTAATGTATTTGCATACGACCCTACATGTGTGTGAAAGCTATAAAAAAACTGGCAGGTTGTAAAAAATACAGAAAGATCTAATCTACAAGAGAGTAAATGGTAAATGAAAGAATTGCAAATGTTTGAATTACACATTAATATATTTTATATTCATTCTCACATCAATTTACTTTATTGTCAATACTGTAAAACAAAACCATGGAAACCACATATATCGTAGTCATAAAATATTATTTAAAATATCATGATATTTGAATAATAATTTAAAATCTATAAATAAGATGGAGAAAAAGTTTTTATATATCTCACCTCATAAAGTTGCGTGGATTCACGATACCGGTTTCAACTGAGTTGCAGTTTGATTGAAGATGATTGTGAATATTATTGAAATTGGTATCATGAATACATGCAACTTTAGAGGTGCGATATACGAGGGTGAATCAAATATAAACCGGAATTATTGTTTACAATTTTATTGAATTAACAAAAAAATACAAAACCACCACCTCATTTTTCTACATAGTTTCCTGCATTTCCAACACACTTTTGCCATCGAGTTGGCAACTTTTTGATGCCGTCCTTGAAGAATGAGGGATGACGTGTAGTCAGCCAGTTGCGCACGAACTCCTCTACCGCTGCATTGTCACCAAACCGCCTTCCTCCCAGGTCTTCTTTCAGTGGCCCAAACAAATGGTAGTCACAGGGTGACAAATCTGGACTGTAAGGAGGATGTTCCAGAGGTGTCCAATGCATTTTCATCAGTTTTTCTTGTGTCAACCGAGCAGTGTGTGGCCTTGCATTATCATGCAGCACAATCACATTTCGGATCGGTTTCCGGCGGATTTTCGGAATTTGAGTTCATCACTGATGATGGCTAGAACACTTCTGAAGCTTATTCCAATGTGTGAAGCAATTTCAGAAATTGTTACGCGCCGATCCTCCTCAATAAGGTCCCGTACAGCACGAATGTTGTCTGCAATGATGCTTGTTCGTTGCCGCCTTTGGTGTGGCTCATTTTCCACTGAATCCCGGACCGCTAAAATTTTTTTGTGTCAATCATACACCTGCGTCTTCAAAAGGGTTGCTTCCCCAAACTGCGCATGGAGCCTTCTCAAAATTTCGGAAGGTTCAGTGCCTTCTTTTGCCAAAAACTTAATAATAATGCATTTTGCAACAGACATGTGTACCTCTTGCTTGCTCATGGCGTACTGAAGCAAGTGGCCGCTCTTCGGAGTGCAACACATCAAGATCCCTACTCCAGACACCCCCCCACTCAACCACTCCCCTCCAAACCACAATCTTTGCAGTTTGCTACCAGAGCCTCCAGATACAAATTCCGGTTTATATTTGATCCACCCTCGTATAAAAACATTTTCTCTAACTCATTAATAAATTGAAAATACCTCAATGTTACTTCCCACTTTAATTTTGATTAAAATAATTTAAAAGTAAGATATTCTTTCAGTCTGTTTTCAGTTGTCTTATTTTAAACAGTGTTCCATATATCTACATAAAAAAATAATAATCTATCTATCTTCAGGTTTTTACAGCTGCTGCTGTCTTCCTGTGCCAAACCTCCAAAGCCTACGATATAATAATAATGATAATAGGCACTTGACTTGTATAGACCTATAGTATTGGACTATAGGATATAAAATAAAATTAATATTAAATATTGTATTTTATTGCATTTTATAAACTTCAGCACATACAAAATATGAAAACCATATTCGTAAAACTCACACCCACAAAAATACTTTTAGAAAAATGTTTTTTTAAAAACACTGCATGTAAAACATTGTAGACCAGATCCTGAACTGGGGTCAATCTATCTTCTGAAATTCTAGATGATATCTATCTAAACTACAAACATGTTACAGCATAAATTATTGGTTTGCTCAATGGAAATATAGTAATAAAGTATGTGGCAAAACAAATTATTCTAAAGTTATTTCTCATCTGCTCTCCATATTCCTGTACCATAACAACTGTAACAATTTAAATTAATTACATTTCAATATAATTTATTTTAATATTTAATTTTAGGAAGTGATATTTTGAGGTTATTTTAATTAAATTATTTTCAGTCTGATCATCATACCTCAATATTAATGTTGAATTGTTTTGAAACATGTCAAAGAACAAATCAACATTAATATTGAATTAAGTTATGTAGATAGGAAATAACACTATGAGGTTTTTTAATATTGTTTATTTTTTATTATTTCACTCACCTCATACTTCATAATTCATAGCAGACCCTGGGTTTCTTCACATCTTTTGTGACATTCTCAATGCTGCGTCACGTTCACAACTGACGTCCAACGGCCTTCTATCCTGCAGACTGACCTCCGCGCCATCTGGTGGCCGACCGAAGAATTTCCAAATCAGTCCTCTTTCTTTATAACCGGGTATTTCAAAATTCATAGTTGTATTTTCATTCTTGCATATGTAAATTTTTTCCAAATTGTGAGTTCCTTCGGTTTTTCCAATTGTTTAAGTAATTTTGTTTTGTTTGTTCTATTCTATGTTTTTCTGACCAGGCATGTGCAGCTATTGCAGATTTTTTCGGTTTCTCTCCATTTTTAACATTTCTGAGGTGTTCTTTTAATCTTGTATTTAGATTCCTTTTTGTTTTTCCTATGTATATCTTTTCACAATCTTTACAATTAATTTGATAAATTCCCGATTTTTTGCAGTCTTCAATCTTTTCATTTTTGTTGGTTTTAATTAAATTACCTAAGCTGTAATCATTTTTAGGTGCTAATTTAATGTTGAATTTGTTGAAAATTTTTTGAAACTTGTCAGTTGTGAACGTAACGCAGCATTGAGAATGTCACAAAAGATGTGAAGAAACCCAGGGTCTGCTATGAATTATGAAGTATGAGGTGAGTGAAATAATAAAAAATAAACAATATTAATATTGAAGTAAGATGATCAGACTGAAAATAATTTAAATCATTTATTTTGCTGCATTCTTTACCTCAAGTGTAGCTAGTAGAATCATATCGTCATGGTTCTGGCAGATTTCACTAAGTCCAAAATTGTTGTTTTGAGATACAGTTATATTAAAATTTGATCACACATCAGAAGTCTGTTACACCAGAAAATATTAAACTCCTGGCACGACACGCCTACAAGGCCCTTAGCCTACCAGCCGGCTGCTGGCCTCACATCCACATGTGTCAATCACAGAGGTAGATGATAATCAGCCAGTGTAGGGGTGACATGTGGTCAGCATGTTGAGTCCCCCAGCCGTTATAGCTGGTTTTCTCAACCTGGAGCCGCTACTTATTGTAGCTACCCAAATGCATCATGATGCTGGGTGGGCACCCGGTCCCATACTGGCCGAAATACCATGAGAAAATTTCTTCCCCCATGGAGACTCGAACCAGCGCAAGTCCCGTAGCTCTGCGCCAAGGCTTCCTGCCTTAACCACTCGGCTACGGCGCAGGACAGAAAATATTAAGTGTCTTATAAATTAGAAAAGGACAGGGATAGCACTTATTGGCTTTTGCCAGACTGTGAAGAATCATTTTCATAATATAATAGTGTACATATCTCAAAACAGCCAATTTTGGACTTAGTGACTTCTGCTTGAATGCCGACGATATGTAAGCTGTTGCAGTGCTTATAACATGAAATTGTCTTATGAATGTAGATACGGAAAATATAATATATTTAACTTAAAAAAAAAACTACAACAAAATATAAATACAAAAAGTAATTTATAACCGTAAAGTGAAATCTTATTTATGTAACACAATGGAAAGCTGTCATGAAATCCTCTCAACATTGTCAAGAAGATAACCATATCCATACTTTCAACATTTTGCATAATAAATTTAAAGGAAGAACTAAATTTTACTATACCAAATTTATATATTGATAATTCTACAAAATGCTGAATTTTACAAAACAGGGTTTCAAGTGGTATGTGGTAGATCTTTCAGTAGACAAAACTAAAGATGTAAGTTTCCATCTTGAACTTTTTTTTTAGGAATAAATCACTATGAGGATTAATTTATGATTAAATTAAAAAAATATTCAGTCTTCTAAGCAGATTGCGATTTCAGAGCCTTCGCGGCTTCATCTTCAATACTTTCTTGTGACATCTTAATGAGTCTTTTTTTACATCTTACCACATATTTTATGTTTCTTTAAACACAGGAACTAGTTTCCAAGAGAAGGATCTCTCTCATTTTCAACCGACATTATGACTACCGGATTTTCGTTGGAATTATTGGAATCTCCATCAATAACATTGCCATCTGGTGTTGATTTGATGAACTTTGAGATGAGGTCACGTTCATCAAGAATCTCGAAATTCATGGATTTAAATTTGTTCTTCTGAATACATATATCTTCTCCCAAATTGTCAATTCTAATGGTTTTTCCAAATGTTTTAAAAGTTGGGCTTCTTTTTCAATTTTATGACTCTCCAATAAACTACATGCTGCAAAAGCTGATTTTTCAATTTCATTCACCATTTTTAATATTTCTAAAGTGTTCCTTAGTGCGAGTGTCCAAATTCCTTTTTTGTTTTTCCTATGTATACTTTATTGCAGTCCTTACAATTAATCTGATAAATTCCAGATTTTTTGCTATCTGGGGTGTTCAATTTCTTATTAGTTATTAATAGATTACCAAGGCTAAATTTATTTATCGGTGCCAATGTAATATTGAATTTCTTGAAAATTTGGGAGAAGATATATATTCAGAAGAACAAATTAGATTCATGAATTTCGAGATTCCTGATGAATGTGACCTCATCTTAAAGTTCATCAAATCAATACCACATGGTAACGTTATTGATGGAGATTCCAACGACTCCTATGAAAATCCGGTAGTCATAAATGTCAGTTGAAAATGAGAGAGATCCTTCTCTTGAAAACTAGTTCCCGTGTTTAAAGAAACACAAAATATGAGATGTAAAAAAGACTCATTAATTTATGAATTAAAAACCTCATAATGTTATTTCCCATATTTAACTATGAACTTTCTTGTGAGTTGACAAGAAAGTACTGAAGATGAAGCCGCGAATGCTTTGAAAACATGATCTACTTAGAAGACTGGATATGTTTCCATCTTTAATAGTGAGTGGAGAACATATTTTTAACAACTCTTCATGACTGAAGAGGGACAAGATATTGTCTGAAAATGCCGGTATCAAAGAAATTTGAAATTATATGAGGCGAGTCATTAAAAATATGTTCTCCACTCACTTTAATGATATAACCTCATAATGTTTACTTCCCAATATTAATTTAAATATGTTTCCATCTATATTTAATTAATGTTGGGAAGTAAACATTATGAGGTATAATCATTAAAATTCATCGGAGAACA
Organism: Diploptera punctata; assembly: GCA_030220185.1. Classification (NCBI taxonomy): domain Eukaryota; kingdom Metazoa; phylum Arthropoda; class Insecta; order Blattodea; family Blaberidae; genus Diploptera; species Diploptera punctata. The sequence goes on along the minus strand of JASPKZ010001215.1, from coordinate 1,262,400 downwards.
TATTGTTTAAACAACTCACCTCATAGGATTCATGCTTCCATGATATCGCGATTTCAAACATAATCATGTTGATCGTCAGCCCTAACTCCGACTGATGAAATTCTTCGGCCGTCAACTATTCTATTGTCACCATCTTCAGTGCTGCCATCTATGGTTGAATTTATGAACTTTCGAAATTAATGTAATTTCGTTAGGGATATCAAAATTCATTGATCTATTTTTGTTTTTCTGAATGTATATACATTCAGAAAAACAAAATAAGATTTCAATGAATATATACATTCAGAAAACACAACTAGATCAATGAATTGTGATTTATCCCTAACGAAATTACATTAATTTCGAAGTTCATAAATTCAACCATAGATGGCAGCACTGAAGATGGCGACAATAGAATAGTTGACGGCCGAATGTATATACATTCAGAAAAACAAAAATAGATCAATGAATTTTGATACCCTAACGAAATTACATTAATTTCGAAGTTCATAAATTCAACCATAGATGGCAGCACTGAAGATGGCGACAATAGAATAGTTGACGGCCGAATGTATATACATTCAGAAAAACAAAAATAGATCAATGAATTTTGATATCCCTAACGAAATTACATTAATTTCGAAGTTCATAAATTCAACCATAGATGGCAGCACTGAAGATGGCGACAATAGAATAGTTTGACGGCCGAATGTATATACATTCAGAAAAACAAAAATAGATCAATGAATTTTGATATCCCTAACGAAATTACATTAATTTCGAAGTTCATAAATTCAACCATAGATGGCAGCACTGAAGATGGCGACAATAGAATAGTTGACGGCCGAAGAATTTCATCAGTCGGAGTTATGGCTGACGATGAACATGATTATGTTTGAAATCGCGATATCATGGAAGCATGAATCCTATGAGGTGAGTTGTTTAAACAATATGTTCTCCGATGAATTTTAATGTTTCCATCTATTCATATTATGTGTATTTATAATTCCGTAAGTTATATTTCATTGCAAGCGAACTAAGTTTGCGTAAATTAACTATTGTGTCAAATGATTTTGTTTTATATACATTACCCAGGCTCACATGTTGCAGTTAATTGATCTCATGTAAAAAAATCTAAGGAGATATAAATCTTCTCTCTTTCTGCACTACTATATGTGTGAGGGCACTTCCTACAATTGCAATCACTAAGCATTATTTTCACCAATTCTGCAAATATTTATTGTCTCTTGATAAAGCTTTGTACCATAAATGCTGCATTTTGTAAATGGCAGTGTTATGTCACATATTTCTTGTACATTACTGAACACTTCTTTTCTAATGTTTCATTTCAGCTTCAATAATTTTTTCAATGCAGACAATGTCGCATATACAGAGTGATTCAGAAATATGGCTATACGTTTGATCGCATTTTGTGACGAAAATATTATTATTAAAGAAAATATGATGTTATCATTGGAAAAGAAATCCTTCAAATTACAACAATAGAATGAAACAAAACAAATCACTGCTCACGTGCAGCTTGGCGGGTTGATTTTTGTGGGCTAGCGTCGAACGCCTCCACAATTCTCTTTGTTGTTTCTGCATTCGTGCTAATGCGAGGCCTTCCAGGAGATTTGATTTTCTGCATCCTTTCCGTTTCCAGCAGTCGTATTCTCCACATCCCCACAGTCGACGGCTGCAATGCTACGTTAAACTCACGTCTTGCTCGTCTTGCGGCCTCATGATCATTAGCATACGTTATTGCCCATGCAGCAATTGTAATTTGCTGTTGCATATTCAATGCCATTTGGCTAATGACGTAAGTTCTACACTGTTTTGTTTTATTCCATTGTTGTAATTTGAATGATTGCCTTTCCAATGGTAATTTCATATTTCCTGTAATGGTATATTTTCACATCACACGACGCGATTAAACATGTAGCCATATTTATGATTCACCCCGTACAATCCATGCCAAAAGACATCACAATATTTATTATGGCAGAATGTGTTTGACAACTTAAATATAATGTACTGATATTATAATAAAGTTTTACAAAAAAAGTAACAGGATGTTAATCAGTCATGCATACACATTCATAAAAACAACAATGAGACAAGGTTTTTACATTTGCAAAATTCTGTAAGAAATAAATAATAACTAAATGATAAATCAGTGGTCTGGGAGCTCTTTGTAAATGCTCAAGAGACAATCCTAGTCTGTAAGTGGATTTAAAATTTAATATCTAAAGTGAATTGAAGATATATTGTACAGTATCTCTTTTGAGTTATTCAATTCAATTATTGTTTTCCAATGGTAGAAGAGATTTAACCAGTTTTGGAAGCAAGTCATTAAAAATGGCTAGAACTCATGAGATTGTTATAAAACAAAAACAATTGAATCAGTCATTTTGAAAAGGGATCATCTACAGCTGATCAAATTTTACAGAAGAGGAAAAAAAAAAAAAAAACTGATTCAACTTGTTCAGGATAAAGCATTGAATCTAAAATTGCTACTGAATAAAGTTAGAAAGTGGTAAAGGAATAGTGTAGTTGATACATTCTCACATGAAAACGATGGAATAAGTTATCTTAACATGGAATAATGAAAGAAGTGAATTTCAGAAAAATTGGAGATGAGATCCCTTTTCGAAATGACTGATTCAATTAAAAGGGATAACTGAAATATTTAAATTACCTTTATAATATTACTAAATTCTGAGATACTGATATAAAATTAATTAAGAAAATATTATTATTTTGAAAAGAAAAATTAAAGCCTGAATCATTGTCCAAAATTGTCCATTCAGACATTCATTTTTCTTTTCAAAATAATAATTGTCCATCATTGCAATGTTAAAATTTTAAATTAATACATAAAAAAAAGAAAAATTGGTTTAAAAAATTCAATTTTAAATATATACATATATTAACACATACATGTAGTCAACCCAAGCAATTAGAAATTACTTATTTTATTAATGAGTTGCATATTTTGTCTCACTGCATATTTCTTCATTTTTATGCAGACTAGTTTCATCGCTCTCTGCATGAAAAATGAAAAAAAATATGCAACTCATTAATTATTAAAAGAAACCTCATAGTGTTATTTCCTACATATATTTAATAGAAATTACTTAAAGAAAAAAGAAGACACACAGATACCGTACACAAAAAGACAATCAAACTTCAAGATAACAATCTCTTTTCTTTCAAACTAGAAGATAAATTTATATGAGCTTACAGAAAGGAAGGTGTCTATGATTGTAATAAAATATAAGATTATCAGTAGGAAAATATCTTACTAAAAATGTGAAGATATAATTCACACCTTCATATATTTATTGTACTTTAAATAACCTGATCAATAACATGGGAAATTGGCATAAAATAATAGTTTTACTGTTTTAAATAAATATATGTGTAGTATTTTAAAGATGATTTTATATCACCAATATATTCAGATTAGAAGATGATATTTTGGACATTAATTTATAAATATGATGGATACAATAAGTCAGAGTAATTATGGACTAATATCACTATAGTTAATGTTCAAGAACAAATCAACGTTAATATTGGGGTAAGATGAACAGACTAAAAATAATTTAATTAAAATAACCTCAAATATCACTTCCTAAAATAAAATATCACTATAGTTATTTATTTTAGGAAGTAATATTTTGAGGTTCTTTTTATCAAGTTTTTTAAGTCTACAAATATCTTACCTCAATTTAATGTTGATTTGTTCTCGAACATGTTTCAATATATTTTTCTATATCATTTCAGCTTTACTAGACTCTAGTAGATTTGAAACATGTTCGAGAACAAATCAACATAAATATAGAGATAAGATGAATAGACTAAAAATAATTTAATTAAAGTAACCTCAAAATATCACTTCCTAAAATAAAATATTAATCACTATAGTTATTTATTTTAGGAAATAATATTTTGAGGTTCTTTTTATCAAGTTTTTTTAAGTCTACAAATATCTTACCTCAATTTAATGTTGATTTGTTCTCGAACATGTTTCAATATATTCTTCTATATCATTTCATCTTTACTAGACTTGAAACATGTTCGAGAACAAATCAACATTAAATTGAGGTAAGATATTTCTAGACTCAAAAAAACTTGATCACTATAGTTTTTTTATTTAATTCAGTAATGTAAATTTCTGAAGTAATGTAAAGTCTGACAAACTTATAACCGAATGATTAAAATTCTTAATTGAATATTATGTTACTGTAAAATATAGTAGTAATTATGTTATGGAAATGACAATATATTAAATTTTTAAAAATCCACAAACAATAAAAAATAAAATATATGATTTAATTACAAGTAGCCTTCCTCAGGCCTTATATCCTACTAGACTTTCCTAAACAAGATGTTTTCTAAACTTTTTTTCATTTCTTCATCTCTGGTAAGTACAGTCTGCCTAACTTTTATCTCTAATTCCACTTTAGAATAATATTTAGCACCGATGATCTGGATGGATGGGATTTAATTCCAGGTCACTGTGTTCTGTATATTATCTGGACTTCACGTCCACTTGGATCTTCCATTAGCGTAAACCATTATGGTTGATTAATGATTGAACTTTTATAGGAAAAATCACTATGAGGTTTAATTTAAGAATTAAATAAAAATTCTTTATACTTCATCTCATATCCAGTCTTCTAATTATACTGGTTTCAAAACTTAACTGTTTTCATCTTCAGTAATATTTTGACTGATGTTATGTTGTTCAGGAGAACTGCTTTTTGAAACCGGTATAATTAGAGGATTGGATATGAGGTGAGATATATAGAATTTTAATTTAAATCTTATGATTAATAATGCTCAAACATACTGTATTTTCTCACATAATTCATAAAAAAATTATTACCATTAATTACAAAAAAAAATTATACATTTAGTCAAATATTTCTTGCATTTTGTAGCTAATCAAAGGACTGTACTTTTCTGTTAGGTTATTTTAGTAAAGAAGCCAGATATTATTCCAGAAATTCCACGTAAAACTACAGTAGCAAAATTTAGACTGCTTACAGAACATGACTATTTGCCAAACATTTATATAAAATAGGAATCTACACGAATCCAAATTGTTCTCTATGCAATAAAGATGAAGAAATGAATGAAGAACATCTACAAACCTGTGAAGTATTACCTGTTGGATCCACCATAGAGAAATATTGGAGAGCAAGAACGCTAATGGCTTCGGTGCCAAGGCCCAGCATTTGAAACAACACAACTTTTCTGTTAGGTTGTGTTGACAATATGAAAAGATTTTTGAATTTCATTTAACAACTTTGATTTTAGGGTTGTAAGAGGTAATGACGTGTATATAACCTTTCCTACCCAATTCTCATCCTCACCTTCTCGTGGTACCACCCATTTTCACAAATGAGGCTCCGAGGACCGAGTAATGACGGTATAACCATTCCATCAGGTACTGAGTAAATGCGGTATCCTAATGTTTGTCCAGAGACTAAAACATAGCAGCCCTACCACTGGACTACTTAGTGTCGGGCCACTAACCCGTCCTAAGGAATCTTAACTTACTTTCAAGTCTCAACACAAAGAAATCCAGAAGGAATTGAAATATGACGACCCACAGCAAAGAGTTAAGCTATCAACCTGCAGGAAGAAGAAGGCCAAGACGTCCACTCAAAAGACTTTTGGATGGTGTTTCTCTTGAGGCCGAAACAGGTCAACAAATGGCCTAAATTCGAGAATATACTATGAAGATGATGAACTTTGACTTTAACTATTTCTTACTAGATTAGCTGAGTTTCTTAACCTAGTATCATAGGACATGCCATAGTTTCCATTACTATTCGTGATCGACAATTTAACAATATATTCTTTCTCTTATCACTGATAGCATAGTTTCCTACAGCATAACACAACAAATGAGACACCATGTAAGATGGGGTACTTGGAATATAAATGTAACTTGGAATAAATCCTGTAATTTTGAAATAATATTGGCAACAATGTTTTCTCCAAAATTATATATTTTATTTAACTTTTACAAAAAAAAAAATGCTATGAGGTTTAATTTAATTCTTATGCTATATTTTGTTGAATGCTATATTTATACAATATTTGAAGATAAAAGACAGTGGCCTAGAGGAAGATCTAGAACATTCTGTTCCAAGTAACACCATTTTTATGTTACTTGTTATAGTTGTGGTTACAGATTACCATTAGGTACTATAACATTCATATATTCACTTACCATCCTTTAAAACACCACAAGTTCCAGAAAATTTTTAAAAAGCTTAACATACGATTGGCTCCGAAGAATGAATACAGCCTAAACAAGATAATTAAAACCAACAAAAATGAAAAAATTGAAGAAGAAAACAAATCAGGAATATATCAGATCAAATGTAAGGATTGTGACAAAATCTATATAGGAAAAGAAATTAAAAAAACTAGATTGAAAGAACATCTTAGAAATGTCAAAAAGGGCGAAGTGGACAAGTCAGCTGTAGCAGCCCATGCTTGGTCTGAAAAACATTTAATCGATACAAAAGCTAGCCTAATCAAACACCCAGATAAACAGAAAGAACTCATGGTCTAGGAAAAAATCCACATCCAAAATTTCAAAACTCCCACAAATTTTGACCTGATCCAGCAGAGGTTCATCGGTCCACCGATAGAAGGAAGAAGAAATCCGCCAAAAACGACATAACACTGGTCGACGAGAGACTACTGATGATGGAGATAAGCTCTGAAACTGCAGTCTAGAAGAAAAAGGATATGAGGTGAGGTAATAAAAACATTAATTTAATTCTTAAATTAAACCTCATAGTGTTTTTTTCCCTGTGAAAGTTAAATATATAATATCCATATCCAGTACCGGTAGCAATGATTTTGTACTGACTGTAAGATAATAAATAAAGTACATATGACATTTTGCTCACAGACATAATTTTAGATAAGAAAAAAAAAATTATCATGTGTATATAAATTGAAGTGTGGCACATGTGACAATGTCTATATAGGACAAACTGGTAGACCTTTTATCTCTTGGATAAAGGAACACATGAGAGCAATAAACAGAAATTTAGAAAATTCAAAATATGCTAACCACCTATTCCAATTTAATCATTGTTTCGATCCAAATTTTGAAATTTTACATACTTGTGATAAGGGTAAGAAGTTAGACCTTTTGGAGGCTGTAGAAATTAATAAATTTAAAAGTAGTAAAAAAACTGTTAAATTCTCAACTTGATTTGACGAATCCCCTTTGTTAAATTAAAAAATTTAAATAAATATTGTTGTATTGTTGCTTAGATCAGTTGGAACACAATTCATAATTTGTTAACATGTCTGAAGAAGGTACAGTGTACCGAAACAGCTGTCACTGAATTATATAATAAATATGAAAATCAAATAAAACTACATTTTATTTTTATTTAATTAATAAATATGGATTTTCATCAAGTAAACACCACTCAATTGATTAAGAAAAAATGGTAAAATATTATGAATTATGCAAATAAATACAGTAAGTTTGGTCATTCTAATTATCTTGTGTTTATGTGGGCTCTTATCTCCACATCTCCCCAAACCTTCATGGTCTATTATGGGGTAAATATATTGACAGACAGTCTAGATAAAATTAATAAATTAAAGAAAGCAAGTCTTATATATTCTGCATATTTATAAATTTGTACAACACTTTTGTCCCTAACAATATTTTTATAAAATTTATTTTATTTCAAAATAATGAATTCAATTTCTATAATGCTTTTGATTTCTTAAACTTAAGCCTTCCCATCCATCCACTTATATATTTTTTATATTCTACTTAACAGATGTTAATCAGTCACCTACAGTATATAAAAGTAAATACAATTTGAATGTTACTTATTCAATTTCAAATTCTTCTAGTCAAGACTTGAGGGTTCCTCCTCTCCACATGTGAATCTCACATAATACCGTAGATATTTGTGACTTGTATTATTTGGCACTAGTCTCTGCTCACCCATTGCTAAGGCGAGAGCTTGGCAAAAACTATGAATTTATAGGACACGAGCTCAGGAGTATATTGTTCAAACTAGCCATGTCAGTCCAATCTTTCCGTTCACCTCCAATAACAACATTTCGAATACAGCCTTTAAAGTTATCTCTTGTTCCAAGCGTACCACTAGGAGCACCCTCTGAAAAAAACCATGAACATTTACATTTACAATTATATCTTAATATATAAAAATTTCATGTCACATTGTTTGTCCGCGATGGAATCCTAAACTACTGAACCGATTTTAATAAAATTTTGTACACTGTGCAGTTTGATCCAACTTGAGACTTAGGGTAGTTTATAACTAAATTTATAGTCACATTATTTTTTTATTGCAAATTATTTATTATTTAACAAAGAGTTATAATTATCTGTGAGTTCCATACGATTCTAACAGATGGCGGTGTAAGGTATCTGTGAGTTCCATACGATTCTAACAGATGGCGGTGTAAGGTAATTTGGTAAGGTAATTGGTTTATTATTTAACAAAGAGAGATCCGTATGGCTGAGCTTTTCTTGCAACCGCGAATTTCAATTGAATTACAAATATTGATTATTTCATAATTTAAGTGTGTTCAGTGTTTATTTTATTTTCAACATTATTAATTTTGTGTGTAAGTATTAGTTTTAAGTAATCTGGATGAAAAACAGCAACTTAATTAAAAATTTTAATGTATAGCTTAGCCACAGCAATACGTGGCCGGGACTTCTAGTTACAATATACGATAACACTGAGCAACAAAAAAAAATATTTTTTGTCTCAGAAAGAAAAATATGCGATTTTGATAGCATTTTTTCTCCTGAATTGAAATATGATATCGGTTTTTCTCCATCATGCAAGGTTTCCGAGAGACAGGTTTTTATAATATCAAATACTTTAATATTTTCTACATTCGTAACTACACAATATTCGAACATTCGGACTCGCATAGAAAATAAGAAATGACGATTTTCTGCTATATTTTGCCTGTGGAGCAATCCTCTTGATGGTCCAACAATAATCGGCCAGCATATTAGGATTCCATTTGCCTTGATATCTCTTTTCCATAGCAATATCTCCTTATGAAAGTGTTCCCCATGCTCATCGCTCAATGGACAAATGGACGAAAAAACGTTTATTAAAAAAATAGTTATATCAATCCATTAATTTAAATTGAAATAAACTGTATTTCACCATCCGGTATATTAGGATTTTAGTTACAATACAATTAATTATTTACATTAATTTAGATTATGCTTAATTTCTAGCATTACATATCAATAATAATGTAATGTAATATGAACAAATTAATTAATTTAAAAAACTCAGTATCTGATAGATAACGTCACACAGCTTCCTATAGCAACACTTCTTACATCAAATATTTGACAAAGGCAGTTGAAATCTATTTTGGAATCCGGAGTTTCAGGGTCCCCTTTCGAGGGTTCATTGATAAATATAACTTTTAGTACAATTACCTACTGTTAAAATAATCAATTTTAGCAACAAAATAGAAAAAAAAATGTATTGAAACTAACTTGAAATTTAAACAAATTACTACCAAACAATGTAATTATACCATAACTTTTAATATTTTCAACTTGATCCAATGCCTAAAGATAAATAAAAAAATAATTCTACACGGTATGCTTACCTGGTAGCCCACCTATATACAATGGACTCATAGTGCTTGCTTCGGCCAGCTTACCATTACCAGAATGGCCATATACTGCTGCTAGGTTGTCCACTCTCAGGTGGAGGACATCATTCACAAAGAATGCTTTTACTCGATGCCATTTATTATCACATATAGTGTAAGGAGATGGAAACACTTGTTCTACGCGGAACGGGTGTTGATCTCCCATATCACCAGTCATTACTACCTGTATATAACATTAATATATAATTTAGCAAAGTTTGTATTGTTATTTCAAACATTTTCTACAAATACATAAGAAGTTGTAATTAATATTTATTTTTAGGAAGTGATATTTTGAGGTTATTTTAATTATATTATTTTTAGTCTGATCATCTTACCTCAATATTAATGTTGATTTGTTCTTGAACATCTTTCAAAACAATTCTGTTTTATCGTCAGCTTGTCCAGACTGGTTTGATTTATGTTGCATTATGTTGCACACTCTGGATGTCAATGTCAGCTCCATCCAGGATGTGTAACATAAATCAAACCAGTCTGGACAAGCTGACGATAAAACAGAACTGTTTTGAAACATGTCCAAGAACAAATCAACATTAATATTGAGGTAAGATGATCAGACTAAAAATAATATACTTACATAAGAAATGTTAAACATTTTTTTATAAGATATAAAAGCAAAAGCACAAATTATTATTTTTTAAATAAAAGATTATATGAATTATTTATTTTTATCCTATTATATATTAAAGTTCCTTGAACATTTTTGGTCATTTTATTTCTGGAGTCCGATACGTTGTGTATCATGTGTGTTATATATAATCACTAGGAGGCTGATTTCTATGACATATTTTTTCTAATTTCTGTAATAAAGTCATATTCTAGTCATATTTTTTGGGATGATCTCCGGCTGTGAAAGCCTAAGTCAATATAGACTTGTGAACGTTCCCATGAGCAAAGAAAATTTCAATAAAGAGAAAAAAACACATTATAAAAATTGCAAAGGATAATGGATATCAAGAAAAGATGATACACAGAAAATAATAAATTCAAGGAACAGAAAAACGACAAATGAAAGTACTCTTCTGACAGAAAAAGACAATGAAAGTATCTTCTGACAGATAAAGAAATTGGTAAAAAAATTCAGGAAATTCACATACCACAACAAGTTTCAAAATATCTTCAACAAATTCAACATTAAGTTAGCACTGAAAAATGATTAAGTTTGGGTAATTTAATAAAAACTAACAAAAATGAAAAGATTGAAGACTGCAACAAATCAGGAATTTATCAAATTAATTGTAAAGGTTGTGAAAGGATATACATAGGAAAAACTAAAAAGGAATTTAAATACAAGATTAAAGAAACACCTTAGAAATGTTAAAAATGGAGAAACAGAAAAATCTGCAATAGCTGCACATGCCTGGTCAGAAAAACAGAGTAGAAAGCAAAACAAAATTACTCAAACAATTGTAAAAACCGAAGGAACACACAATTTGGGAAAAAATTTATATATGTAAGAATAAAAAATACCTATGAATTTTGAAATACCCAGTGAAAAGGAGAGGGGATTGATTTGGAAGTTCGTTGGTCAGCCATCAGATGGCACAGAGGTGAGTCTGCAGGAGAGGAGGCCGTTGGACGTCAGTTGTGAACATGATACAGCATTGAGAATGTCACAAATGCAGTGAAGAAACTCGAGTCTGCGAGGGAGTTAAGAAGTATGAGGTGAGTCAAAAACAACATAAAAAAAATATATTACATCAACTTACCTTCCCATTATTCAGCTCTAACGAAAGAGCAGGATATCCCTGAGGTTCTGATACACTCAACAGAACTCCCGTATTTTCTGAAGTACGGAATTCAAGTTGTAGTTCTAACAATGCACCAACATGGAACTTCTCTTCTGAAATAACAAGTTTTTACATTTTTTGATCTAATGCAATAGGAATTTGATCATATTTTCTTAGCCAACCAATATTATCTATGGTTTACTTGAAAATATAATAGAAAGTAATATTATGAGTATAATAATTAAAACAGATGCAGTCTGTAATCGCTGACGATACACATTACGTCACATATTCATCATCATTACGACGTCAGAACAATATTATGCGCAGTTTGTAACAGAAGTAACACAACATCAACTAGTGATTAATTGTGTAAGAAATGAGTATGGATAAGAATTAATAGAGATTCCCTAATTGGGGAGGTATGGAAAAAATAAATGTGTTTTAATTTATTTACATTTTCCTTTACGCTATGTCAAATATATCGAAGAATTAGTTTTGCAGATAATGTGCTGCCATCTAACGTCAAAAATTTCGAATAATTCTTGGAAACTAATAAGTTTTCCCATTACTTATGAATTATATGCAGTGTTTTAAGATGCGTTTAGAAAACGTTCAAAATAGTAGAAAGTGTTACCGACAACAGAATAATCCTTTAGGCAAAAAAAAAATCATTGCAGTTTGATCGGGAATCAAACCTAGGACCTCACAGATTATAGTCAGAAGCTCTAACCACAAGACTATCAAGCTAACATGTGGTTTGCTGTGATAATAGTTCCTCTATAATGAAATACATTTTTATATCGGTATGTGTATTATGTTTTAATGACGGAATAAAGTTTTGTTAAAATAATATTATGAAGCATATAAACTACATTCAGGTTAAATCTTGTCTACAGCAATTATTGTAGAACGTACCCTTTTGTGAATCAATGCTCAATTTAAAAATATTATTAGGCCTAATCGAGAATGAGTGTAACAAAAGGCATTTTATGATGCCTTTATTTTCCTACCCAGAGCTTTATTAATAGTATTTATGTCCTGTGCATCCATCAAACAGCTGTTAAAGTGTGCATTTTGCGTTAAATTTAAGGAAACTTTCATCAATATCATAAGAAAACAATCAGTTGATCTTGATGTCCGACATTTTGTCTAGTTATACAATCCTTAAACAAGACTGGAGTCATGTATAATGTTTCCCATGTAAAGTTGTACACCTCTTATACACTGAATAGCTAATACAGTTAAGTTATGTAGATAGGAAATAACACTATGAGGTTCTTTAATATTGTTTATTTTTTATTATTTCACTCACCTCATACTTCATAATTTATAGCAGACCCAGGGTTTCTTCACGTAATTCGTGACATTGTCAATGCTGCATCACGTTCACAACTGACGTCCAACGGCCTTCTATCCTGCAGACTGACCTCCGCGCCATCTGGTGGCCGACCGAAGAATTTCCAAATCAGGCCTCTTTCTTTATAACCGGGTATTTCAAAATTCATAGTTGTATTTTCATTCTTGCATATGTAAATTTTTTCCCAAATTGTGAGTTCCTTCGGTTTTTCCAATTGTTTAAGTAATTTTGTTTTGGTTTCTATTCTATGTTTTTCTGACCAGGCATGTGCAGCTATTGCAGATTTTTCGGTTTCTCCATTTTTAACATTTCTGAGGTGTTCTTTTAATCTTGTATTTAGATTCCTTTTTGTTTTTCCTATGTATATCTTTTCACAATCTTTACAATTAATTTGATAAATTCCCGATTTTTTGCAGTCTTCAATTTTTTCATTTTTGTTGGTTTTTATTAAATTACCTAAGCTGTAATCATTTTTCGGTGCTAATTTAATGTTGAATTTGTTGAAAATTTTTTGAAACTTGTCAAATACGAAAGGATGGTATGTGAACTTCTTGAATTTTTTGCCTATATTTTTATCTGTCTGAAGAGTACTTTCATTGATGACTTTTTGTTCTTTGAATTTATTTATTTTCTTGTGTATCATTTTCTTGTGAAAACCATTATCCTTAGCAATTTGTATGATGTGTTCTTTCTCTTTATTGTAATTTTCTTTGCTCATGGGGACATTCACAAGTCTGTGTGTTAAACTATTAAATACTGCCTGTTTGTGTGAAAAATGGTTAAATCCAGTAGCTTTTATATAATTGTCGATGTGAGTTTCTTTTCTGTAGATTCCAAATTCTATTTTCTTTTTTTCTTCATTCCTAATCAATTTAAGGTCTAAAAATGGTATTTCATGATTATTTTCTATTTCCATTGTAAATTTGATTGTTTTATTTTGAATATTTAACAGTTTAATGGCATCTTCTAATTGTTTCTCTTTTACTATTGCTATGATATCATCTACGTATCTTCTCCAAAATTTAAACATCAAAGGATGTGCTTTAGTTACATGACATTCAAAATTCCCCATAAACATGTCTGCTAAGAATGGTGATAATGGATTTCCCATTGCGAGTCCTGATTTTTGTTTAAAGTATTTTCCTCTAAAGGTGAAGAACATTTGATTTAAGCATAATTTTGTTAGTTCTATGTATTCTTTAACGCTATGATCATCTAATTTGTTTTCTTTCAACCATTTTTCTAAAATTTTCAAAGTTGTGTCAGTCGGTATGTTTGTGAATAATGAAGTAACATCAAATGAGACCAATCTTCTGAAGGTTCTATTTCTACATTTTCTAATTTCTCAACTAATTGGTAAGAATTTTCTACTGCTAAATTTTCAAATTTTTCCATACCTTTAAATTTATTGTTAAGCCATTTGGATATGTTATATGTCGGTGAATTGATATTGTTGATGATAGGTCTCATTTTCTTTCCGTCTTTGTGGATTTTAGGAAGACCATGAATGTTGGGGTTTCTGGGATTTGGTATTTTTAATTTAAACTTTTCCTTTTGTGTCATAATTTTTTTAATTGATTTTAGGTTGGTTTCAACTTCTTTAATTGTTTTGCGAGAGGATTTGTTTTAATTTCTTCATATTCTTCCCCCTTTAATAAATTCTCCATCTATCATTATAATCGTCTTATCCAAAATTACCAAATTATTCCCTTTGTCTGACTTTGAAAAAACAACATTTTTATTATTAATGTTTCTTATTTTCTTCATGTTTGTTTTGCATATGTTTTTTATTTTTGTGTTTTTAATTTTTTCAATAACTTCCCCACATTCTTTTCTGATTATTGTTTGTTCTTCAAAATTCATGTCATCGATAGCAATTTCAATATCAGCTGTGTAATCTTCTAAATTGTTAGAGTAACTAATGCATGTTTTCAATCCCTTGTCCAAAATAGATATTTCTTCTTTTGTAAAGTTTTCAGATGATAGGTTAATTACATTATTCTCAATTTCTTTATCCCTTCCTAATGTAGTGGTTATACTTTTTGTACTTATATTTTTCTTCAATTTTTTTAAATCAGGTTTTAAATTAATTATCTTTTTCTTTTGTACATCAAATTTTTTCTTCATTTTGAGGTTCAATTGGTTGTAGAAGTTTTTTTCTAGGTTATCCCAAATTATTTGTCCTAAATTGTTGTTTAGTCTTAGATGTAAATATATATTGTTATAAATATATATTGCTATAAATTATGAAGTATGAGGTGAGTGAAATAATAAAAAATAAACAATATTAAAGAACCTCATAGTGTTATTTCCTATCTACATAACTTAATAAAGTTGGCTATCAAGTCATAGGAAAACAAGAATAACGTAAACAACTGGAACAAGATGGCGGCTTCAAATATACAACATTTCAACGAACATTTTTCGAAAACTAAGATAGAAATTAAAAGATATTTGAAATTAAAAGAACTTAGAAATAAAAGAGCTGCAGATATCAAATTCATTAATAAATGTTTAGAAAATAATATCACTCCAAAATTTGTCCGGAAAATGGTTAAAAACAACAATAACCAACACCAAAAAAGTTTAGAAAAGAAAACTCTCAATTGGAAAAAGTCAAACATTACACAACTATAAGTAAAATAGACGTAGAACTGTACTTTTTACATCTAAGACTAAACAACAATTTAGGACAAATAATTTGGGATAACCTAGAAAAAAACTTCTACAACCAATTGAACCTCAAAATGAAGAAAAAATTTGATGTACAAAAGAAAAAGATAATTAATTTAAAACCTGATTTAAAAAAATTGAAGAAAAATATAGTACAAAAAGTATAACCACTACATTAGGAAGGATAAAGAAATTGAGAATAATGTAATTAACCTATCATCTGAAAACTTTACAAAAGAAGAAATATCTATTTTGGACAAGGGATTGAAAACATGCATTAGTTACTCTAACAATTTAGAAGATTACACAGCTGATGTTGAAATTGCTATAGATGACATGAATTTTGAAGAACAAACAATAATCAGAAAAGAATGTGGGGAAGTTATTGAAAAAATTAAAAACACAAAAATAAAAAACATATGCAAAACAAACATGAAGAAAATAAGAAACATTAATAATAAAAATGTTGTTTTTTCAAAGTCAGACAAAGGGAATAATTTGGTAATTTTGGATAAAGACGATTATAATGATAGGATGGAGAATTTATTAAAGGGGGAAGAATATGAAGAAATTAAAACAAATCCTCTCGCAAAAAACAATTAAAGAAGTTGAAACCAACCTAAAATCAATTAAAAAAATTATGACACAAAAGGAAAAGTTTAAATTAAAAATACCAAATCCCAGAAACCCCAACATTCATGGTCTTCCTAAAATCCACAAAGACGGAAAGAAAATGAGACCTATCATCAACAATATCAATTCACCGACATATAACATATCCAAATGGCTTAACAATAAATTTAAAGGTATGGAAAAATTTGAAAATTTAGCAGTAGAAAATTCTTACCAATTAGTTGAGAAATTAGAAAATGTAGAAATAGAACCTTCAGAAAGATTGGTCTCATTTGATGTTACTTCATTATTCACAAACATACCGACTGACACAACTTTGAAAATTTTAGAAAAATGGTTGAAAGAAAACAAATTAGATGATCATAGCGTTAAAGAATACATAGAACTAACAAAATTATGCTTAAATCAAATGTTCTTCACCTTTAGAGGAAAATACTTTAGACAAAAATCAGGACTCGCAATGGGAAATCCATTATCACCATTCTTAGCAGACATGTTTATGGGGAATTTTGAATGTCATGTAACTAAAGCACATCCTTTGATGTTTAAATTTTGGAGAAGATACGTAGATGATATCATAGCAATAGTAAAAGAGAAACAATTAGAAGATGCCATTAAACTGTTAAATATTCAAAATAAAACAATCAAATTTACAATGGAAATAGAAAATAATCATGAAATACCATTTTTAGACCTTAAATTGATTAGGAATGAAGAAAAAAAGAAAATAGAATTTGGAATCTACAGAAAAGAAACTCACATCGACAATTATATAAAAGCTACTGGATTTAACCATTTTTCACACAAACAGGCAGTATTTAATAGTTTAACACACAGACTTGTGAATGTCCCCATGAGCAAAGAAAATTACAATAAAGAGAAAGAACACATCATACAAATTGCTAAGGATAATGGTTTTCACAAGAAAATGATACACAAGAAAATAAATAAATTCAAAGAACAAAAAGTCATCAATGAAAGTACTCTTCAGACAGATAAAAATATAGGCAAAAAATTCAAGAAGTTCACATACCATCCTTTCGTATTTGACAAGTTTCAAAAAATTTTCAACAAATTCAACATTAAATTAGCACCGAAAAATGATTACAGCTTAGGTAATTTAATAAAAACCAACAAAAATGAAAAAAATTGAAGACTGCAAAAAATCGGGAATTTATCAAATTAATTGTAAAGATTGTGAAAAGATATACATAGGAAAAACAAAAAGGAATCTAAATACAAGATTAAAAGAACACCTCAGAAATGTTAAAAATGGAGAAACCGAAAAATCTGCAATAGCTGCACATGCCTGGTCAGAAAAACATAGAATAGAAACCAAAACAAAATTACTTAAACAATTGGAAAAACCGAAGGAACTCACAATTTGGGAAAAAATTTACATATGCAAGAATGAAAATACAACTATGAATTTTGAAATACCCGGTTATAAAGAAAGAGGCCTGATTTGGAAATTCTTCGGTCGGCCACCAGATGGCGCGGAGGTCAGTCTGCAGGATAGAAGGCCGTTGGACGTCAGTTGTGAACGTGATGCAGCATTGACAATGTCACGAATTACGTGAAGAAACCCTGGGTCTGCTATAAATTATGAAGTATGAGGTGAGTGAAATAATAAAAAATAAACAATAGCTAATACAGTGTTTATTAGTAAGAATTTTCAACTGAGATGTGTATAAACCTTGTATAAAAGTTATATATGGATTATTAGTAAGAGGGATATTGAATATCTTCTACATATGAGATTCCACAGAACTACATTTATTAAATTAATATTAAGAAGCTAAAGTTATTAATAGAATCAAAATAACTAAATCAATTCACACAATCTAAACTATTGTAATCAATGGTAAAGAGAAAAATGTATATTTAAATTAATGTTGGGAAGTAAACATTATGAGGTCATATCATAAATATTGAGCGGAGAACATATTTTTAATAACGCACCTCATACAATTTCAAATTTCTTTGAGACCATTGGTTTTAAACAAATTTTTCGTTCATGATGAAGGAATTTCAAATTTATTTGAGACCATTGGTTTCAAACAAATTTTTCCTTCATCATGAACAAAAAGTTTCTTTAAAACCAATGGTCTCAAAGAAATTTGAAATTGTATGAGGTGTGTTATTAAAAATATGTTCTCCGCTCAATATTAAAGAAAAATTGTGTGCCTGAACCGAGAATCGAACCCCAAACCTTCTGCTTTACGTGCTGATGCTCTGACCACTGAGCAATAATTTAGTTGTTTCGATCATGTTAACAGCTTTAGTTTCTTATATCATTATAATGAGTCTTTTAGAATCTTTTTTTTTATATAGGTGAAGTGGGAAGAAGACTATAAGATATACCTGCATCTGCAACAGAAATGCACAGACAGTCGACCACATTCTGTACGAATACGAAGTGCTAAACAGTGGTAGGAAACAAATATTACTAGGGCAGGTGGAACGTGGCCAACAAGTAAAAGTGAACTAGTCATCAAATACTTAAAACATTTCCAGAAATTCGTAAATAGTTTATACTTTGAATCTCTAATCAAATAAAAGCATAATATAAACTAAAATAGTGCAGACAAAAGATGTGACTGCTGCAACATGCATGTAGTATTGCACCATGCAATGGAGCATGCAGTAATTAATCATTATAAATAAAAAAAATGTTCACAATCAATAGAATTTACTTACTGAACAGATGAATGAAGAAAAAAATACTATTGGTATAAACTAAGTGAAAAAAATGTATACAGCATACGAAGAAACAAGAAAAAAAAACACTTTATTGGATAAAATAATACTTACTATACACTGCATACGCATCCCCAGGAAAATAGGACCCTTGCTCTACTGAAGGAAAGCATTGTCCCACTTTATGACCAGATAAATTTTGACTTTGTTGATTTATTGCTAAGCCTCTTAGACAGCCTTTAAAACCTTCTAGTTTGATAAGCTGAAACAAACAACAAAAATTATTATGATTTAAGAGGAAAATATTTACCCCTACCAAGACATGAACCATATATATCTAATTTTATATGCTTTGTGCTCTATGACAGAATAGCAGAGTTACCGATGCAGGCCCTTTGATGGCAAGTCACATTCTGTACCTCAGAATGTATCTCAGTATTTAAGTAGATTAGTGTCAAGAGATTCCATAGACCAAATGCATCTTTTATGAAGATAGTAATTTCATTTCAGCTGCCACAATGCAAAACTTCATACAGCGACATTCAAAAAGTTTTGCAAGTGCAGAAACTATTTCTAAACAAGATTATATAACATTTATATTAATTTTTGGGAAGCATATTGAACATCTAATGCACATATTTAAATTAATATTGGGAAGTAAATATTATGAGGTTATATCATTAATAGTGAGTGGAGAATATATTTTTAACGACTCACCTCATATGATTTCAAATTTCTTTGATACCGGCGGTTTCAGACAATATCATGTCCCTCTTCAGTCATGGCTTCCACTGATGAAATTCTGTGGTTGTTGCACAAGAGGTGATGTCATTAGAGAAATCAACAACCACAGAATTTCATCAGTGGAAGCCATGACTGAAGAGGGACATGATATTGTCTGAAACCGCCGGTATCAAAGAAATTTGAAATCATATGAGGTGAGTCATTAAAAATATATTCTCCACTCACAATTAATCTAATGCACAACCAGACCATCCGAGACCATAGAATAATAGAAGCCAAAATTTGCATCAGTACGTTAAAAAATCTAAACAAAAATGTTGTTCTACAATGGATTCCAGCATATTGTGGCATGGAAAGTAATGAGAAGGCTGATATGCTTGCAAAAAAAGGTACACTCATCCAACAAAGTAAGATCAATTACCTATCTTACAAATCAGTACAACTCTACACCAAAATGAAAATAAAATCCCATATAGCTGAACAAAACAAAATCCAATGTGAAACCAAGATATGGAAGACATTACTAGAACCAAATACAATACCAACAGCCCCCAATCAATTGCAGTTGCAACATTTTGTCTTGAAACTGGTCATGATTGCTTGGCAGCACATCTACATAGAATTAAGCTACTAGACTCTCCACACTGCATAGTATGCAAGGACACAAATACAATAATGAACAAGGATCACTTGATGTTCTGCGCTGATCTTCAGAAAATAGTTGGAACACCATTCCAAATTGCTGAATATTATTGGGAAGCCCGCAAGCGAATGATGACAAATCAAGAGCTTCAGAACATTTGAATACTACTACTACTACATTTAAATTAATATGACACATTGTTGGTTTGGCTTTTGAATTTCGTGGATAGCGGCAAGAGTAGGATCTCGCCTTGTAGCCGAGTGGTTAAGGCAAGAAACCTTGGCACAGAGCTAACAGGACTTGTGCTAGTTTGAGTCTCTATGGAGAAGAAATTTTCTCATGGAATTTCAGCCAGTATGAAACCGGTGCCCACCCAGCATTGTGAGGCATTTGGGTAACTACAATAAGCAGTGGCTCCAGGTTGAGAAAACCAGCTACAATAGCTGGGAACCAACATGCTAACCACATATCACCCCTATATTGGCAATGATCATCTATCTCTATGATTAACACATGTGGATGTGAGGCCAGCAGCCAGAAGGTATGCCAAGGGCTTTCTAGGCCTGTCATGTCGTGGAGTTAATTATGCTATGACATGGAGTTATTAATTTTGTTGAGTTGTTTCTTGACTCACCTCATACTTCTTAACTCCCTCGCAGATCCAGATTTCATCACTGTATTTGTGACATTCTCAATGCTGTTCACGTTGTGACAAAATCTGGATCTGCGAGGGAGTTAAGAAGTATGAGGTGAGTCAAGAAACAATTCAACAAAATTAAAATAAACCTCACAGTTATTTAACTTTCACAGGGAAAGAACACTATGAGGTATAATTTAAGAATTAAATTAATGTTTTTATTACCTCACCTCATATCCTTTTTCTTCTAGACTGCAGTTTCGGAGCTTATCTCCATCTTCAGTAGCCTCTGGTCGACCGGTGTTATGTCGTTTCTTGGCGGAAAAAGCTGCCAAGAAATGACATAACACTGGTCGACCAGAGGCTACTGAAGATGGAGATAAGCTCCGAAACTGCAGTCTAGAAGAAAAAGGATATGAGGTGAGGTAATAAAAACATTAATTTAATTCTTAAACCTCATAGTGTTATTTCCTACCCATATAACTTAATGCAGTTGTTAGTGAAGAGGAAAATTTAACTCACCAATGACTCAGGCAAAAGAAGACCGCTTTCTGGAATTCCACCCACATACATTGTATTTCCAATGTTAAGTTTTTTGGGATAACGCTTCTTCTTCCTGGGTTTAACTGAATCAACCATCATCATGATTCTATTTCCTTCTCGACTCAGAACCACACGATGCCATGTTCCATCATTCAAATCTTGAGGATCTTCCATATCTACTTTTGGTTTTCCTTTCACTACCATCAAGTGAAGTCGTTTGTTTCGAAGTTGTAACAATATGTAATGAAGTTGTTTTCCTTTCCCTCCCTGTGACAACAAAAATAATTATTATTCTAATTTGATAATAATGTTATATTTAATTATATTATTTTTGGTCTGGACATCTTACCTCAATATTAAAGCTGACGATAAAACAGAATTGTTTTGAAACATATCCAAGAACAAATCAACATAATATTGAGGTAAGATGTCCAGACCAAAAATAATATAATTAAAATAACCTCAAAATATAACTTCCTAAAATTAAATATTATGTTATATTTAAATTAATATTGGGATGTAAACATTATGAGGAGAATATATTTTTAACGACTCACCTCATATAATTTCAAATTTCTTTGATACTGGCGGTTTCAGACAATATCTTGTCCCTCTTCAGGCATGAGTGGAAGCCATGACTGAAGAGGGACAAGATATTGTCTGAAACTGCCAGTATCAAAGAAATTTGAAATTATATGAGGTGAGTCGTTAAAAATATGTTCTCCACTCACTATTAATGATAATAATGTATTCACACGCAGGAATAGAAGAATAAAAAGTTGAAAATAAATAATAAACAACAAAGGGGAAACTTTTTATTTTTAACTACAATGTGCTAAAATTAAATTTTTGGTGGAAACATAAAAACTGCGAAATTATCTGATGTTAAATGAAAGTATGCAATCATATTTGAAGAGAAAAATTATACACTCAGGCTGGGGCTTGAACTCAGGACCTTTGGCTTTCTAGGCCAAGACTCTACTGACTGAGCTATCTGAGCAAGTTCCAATCTAAATGCAAATTTTTCTCTTATATATGCTGTTATACATGTATTCAAGCCCCAGTCTGAGCATATAATTTTTCTCTTCAAATATGATTTATCCATCATTGAGATGTATGAAATGAATAATAAAAACATTGAAAGTATATATATTTTTTTTTATTCCTATGGGAGATTTTTCCATTTACCTTATTTTCCTATACTTCTTTCCCAACTTTATATTTCAACTCCTTCATTTACCAATTTTATGTATACATTTTTTATGTTATATTTAATTTAACATTTTGATGAGATGAGTACGGAGAAATGGTGGAATGAAATTGTGGCAGGGGAAAACGGGAGGAACCCCGAGAAAAACCTGCCCACGCTCCTTTTCATCCACCATGAATCCCACATGGAATGACCGAGACTCGATCTCGGGACCCCAGCGGTAAGAGGCAAGCGCCTAACCACAGAGCCGCCTATATATATATATATACTTACTTACTCATTGGCACTATCGAACCCGCAGGTTCATGGCCGCGCGGACATAAGCTCTCCATACATCCCTATCCTGAGCTAATGCTTTCCAATCATTCCCTGTACAATCCACTTCCAACAAATCATAGTTAATATTATTCTCCCACCTCATTCTTGGTCTACCAACTGGACGTTTTCCTTCTGGCTTTCCTACAAGAAGTTTCCATGCATGTCTTTCATTCCCCATACGTGCAACATGTCCTGCCCATCGCAGTCTACGAGACTTAACTGTTCTTATTATATCTGGCTTCCTATAAAGAGCATGTAGTTCATTGTTATATAGTCTTCTCCATTCACCTGTCTGTTCATCTCTCTTTGGTCCAAAAATTTTCCTAAGAACTTTATTCTCAAATACTCGTAATCTCCTTTCCTCCCTTAAAGTAAGAGTCCATGTTTCACACCCATATAATATAACTGGTAGAATAATAGTTTTATATATTTTCAGCTTAACGTTTTTTGAAAGGAGTTGGGACATCAAAAGTCTCTGCAATGCATAATAGCATGCATTTCCAGAATTGAGCCTATGTTTAATTTCCTTGTGCATCTCATTCCTATTTGTGATTATTGTTATATATATATATATATATATACACACACAAGTAAATATTAATACAATATGAAATAAACATATTTATGTATTTTGTCAATTTTATCTCAGTGTTGTGAACAGAAATTATGGCCAGTTTCTTGATACTGAAATTAAAATCTACAACTTAGATTCAATGGCATTAGTTCACTTTCAAAGGAATCCATAATAAAAAAATTGTTGATACTATCCTGGTTTGAATCAGCAAACCTTGGAACCAGAGCTAAGTATAATCAATAGTTCAATAACACTGAGCAACAAAAAGTAACTTTTTTTTTGTCTCAGAAAGAAAAATATGTGATTCTAATAGTATTTTTTTCTCCTGAATTCAAATATATTGGTTTTTCTCCATCACGCAAGGTTTCCGAGAGACAGGTTTTTATAATTTCAATCACTTTAATATTTTTTACATTCGTAACTACACAATATTCGAACATTCGGACTCACCTAGAAAGTAAGAAATTACGATTTTCTGCTATATTTTGCCTGTGGAGCATCCCTCTTGATGGTCCAACAATAATCAGCCAGCATATTAGGATTCCATTTGCCTTGATATCTCTTTTCCATAGCTGAAATCTCCTGATAAAAGTGTTCCCCATGCTCATCGCTCAATGGACAAATGAACGAAAAAAGTTTATTAAAAAAATAATTATTTAAATCCATTAATTGAAATTGAAATAAAAAAAAATTGTGGGTGACGGAGAAATTCTGAATACATATTTGAAATATATTAAATTAATGTTGGGAAGTAAACATTATGAGGTATAATCATTAAAATTCATCGGAAAATATTTTGTTTTAACAACTCACCTCATAGGATTCATGCGTCCATGATACTGCAGTTTCAAACACAGTCGTGTTCATCCTCAGCCATAACTCCGACTGACGAAATTCTTCGGCGGTCAACTGTTCTAATTGAACAATTGTTAAGAATTTCGTCAGTCAGAGTTATGGCTGAGGATGAACACGACTGTGTTCATGGAAGCATGAATCCATGAGGTGAGTTGTTTAAACAAAAGGTTCTCCGATGAATTTTACATATTTGAAAATACAATAAAAAACTACATTAACCCATTCGCCTCAAAAGACGAGGTAGACTCGCCGGCAGTTAAATGACCTTCAACTCAGAAGACGAGGTACACTCTCTTAACTCTGCTGTTATATATTTTGCAATATTTTGTACATCCTTTGGCAGGGTAATCATCTGTTACCATTAATGAATAGTAGAGGATTGTGTTTTTGCCTTAACCCTTATTGTGATATCAAGAACCGTTATCTGTTGTTTGTTTTGAATGTCTGAAAACAGATAATATAATTTACGGTAACTTAAATCCGGTTTCTGGGAAAATGCATTGAGAATTCAAACCTGATGCAAATGGGTTAAGTACAACTATTGGTATTTTTATATTTAAATTTGGGAATTTTTAACATTATGAGGTTCAATTAATAATAATTAAATGAATCGTGATTTTTTCTTACCTCATACTTCTATGTTTTTTTAAACACAGCACTGCAGTATCGGCGACACCTTTGTCATCATCGTCAGCTGTTTTCACGACTGTCAATTTTTTCTCCTTTTTGCCGGTAATTATCCAGACTGCCATCTGGTGTTCTTTTGAAGGAATTCCTCTTCAAACTGCCATCTGGTGTTATTTTTAATTAATCATTTCCTAAACTGCTATCGGTTGTATTTTTGAAGAACTTTGTAATCAAGCTTGGTTCTTCCGGAATCTCAAAGTTCATAGTTCTATAAATACAACAGATAGCAGTTTAGGAAATGATTCATTAAAAATAACACCAGATGGCAGTTTGAAGAGGAATTCCTTCAAAAAGAACACCAGATGGCAGTCTGGATAATTACCGGCAAAAAGGAGAAAAAATTGACAGTCGTGAAAACAGCCGACGATGACGACAAAGGTGTCGCCGATACTGCAGTGCTGTGTTTAAAAAAACATAGATGTATGAGGTAAGAAAAAATCACGATTCATTTAATTATCACAACTATTGGTACTCATGAGACAAAAATCATGTTGACCAATGTAATCACTAGTTCAAGAATCTCAAGCTTGAAAAAGATGCCTCTGGGCAAAATTTGTGAGCCCTTTTATAACTTATTTGAATTGTGACACTAATGACCTTATCTGTTAAAGAACATAATTAAATAAAATAACAACATAACATAAAAAAATAAAAGAGAGTAGATGTAGTTCTTACTGGGATTAAGAAGAGGAGACCATTAGGGTAAAGTGTTCGGAAATCCAATTCTATTGTAAAATCTCCAGCTTGAAGAACACTGGCTCGCTGTCTTATTTGAACGTGGCTATGAAGGGAATCTCCAAATTTTGCAGCTCCAGGTTCTAAAGAATAACTTGGTCCTTTACGGCATTCTTTTGGAATTCCATTCCCACTACCACCCTCTCTTGGTTGTGGTAAAATTGATGGTGATGGACTCCCTGAGAGATCACTTCTAATAATACTGATTGAATCTAATCTTCCTATTCCCACATTTTCAAAGGATATGGGATGATCTAACTGAAGTAACCTGTGAAAAGAGCATTAGCATAGAGATTAGATTCCATTAACATTACATAACAACTCATAACAATTCTCCTATCCAATTGCCTTATTGCTGCTCTAAAAAAATTATCATAAGTAATGCCACAAATTCACGACTCACAAAGTGAGGGGTGAATTTATCCAGAGAATTTGGAAATCAAGAGTTGCATTTGTTCTTCTTCTTCTTCCTTCCAAGTATTAGGCCAAGGCCTGTTACGATCCTATAGAAAATTTTCCCTCCAGCGTTTGAGGGAAATTCTTGTATAAGGCTTGAAAGCATAATAATAGTCCCTTCGATTGGTTGCTGGCCAAAGGAAGGCAAGACCAGTGATGGGGCTGCCATCTTATAGCCTCTGGTCAGGCTTTTCTGGAGAAGAAAAGAAAATAAAGGAAAGAAGAAATGGAAGAAAGGAAAGACTCCCTAGCCCTCGGATGCCCTAATAGCGTTGGCGTCAAAAAAACAAGAGTTAACCAAGAGAGATTAGATAGTAAAGTTAAAAGAGTGCAAAACACAAGTAAGTGGAAGAAATGTTTTGCACAGCTTGGGCACCTTGTGGTCGCCATCCACATATCCCCTAGATGAGGACCCCTGAGGGGAGTTGCATTTGTTATGACTATTTAACGAATAAAATTAAGTTGTTTGCTCACTAATCATTATTTAAATATAGTTATTTTAAAATATTTATATATTTAATGTAAACGACGATGTTTGAAAACAAATGAGAAACGATTGGTACACTTCATTTGCTTCTTTTGTTCATCACTGCAACCAGATCATATTATTTATTGCCAAAGGAACGCAATATTGTAAGAATGCACTCTAGTGGAGAAAAAATTAAACACATCAAACTGTATATTAATTCATTTCTGATGTCCTATGATGTAAAAGACAATTATATTTTTCTGGGAAAAAATACATTTAAGAAAGTGCAAACAGTGGTTTCTTTTTTTGGTGGTATAATCAATTGCTACAAATGTTTTTATATTAACTCTCATATGTGCTATGTGTTGACATTCATGCGCTATATATACAATCTGGTAGCTGTATTTCTTAGAGAGTCAGTCACTGCAAAATAATGCTATGACCTATTCAGAATGTTAAAAAAGAGGTGCTTTCTTTATTATGATAAACTTCAGTTAGTAAATTCTAGAGGAAACATGACTGTGATTGGTTGTAAATAAAAAAAATCATTGAAACATGATTGGTCATTGACTCCCATTTGGGACATGAGTTAAATAGTCAAATTAATTGTAAAGATTGTGAAAGGATATACATAGGAAAAACAAAAAGGAATTTAAATACAAGATTAAAGGAACACCTCAGAAATGTTAAAAATGGAGAAACAGAAAAATCTGCAATAGCTGCACATGCCTGGTCAGAAAAACACAGAATAGAAACCAAAACATTAATTACTTAAACAATTGGAAAAACCGAAGGAACTCACAATTTGGGAAAAAATTTACATATGCAAGAATAAAAACACAACTACGAATTTTGAAATACCCGGTGATAAGGAGAGGGGATTGATTTGGAAGTTTGTTGGTCAGCCATCAGATGGCGCAGAGGTCAGTTTGCAGGAGAGGAGGCCATTGGATGTCAGTTGTGAATGTGATACAGCATTGAGAATGTCACAAATGCAGTGAAGAAACCCGGGTCTGCGAGGGAGTTAAGAAGTATGAGGTGAGTCAAAAACAACTCAACATAAAAGAAATTATATTTAATTAATGTTGGGAAGTAAACATTATGAGGTATAATCATTAAAATTCATCGGAGAACATATTGTTTAAACAACTCACCTCATAGGATTCATGCTTCCATGATATCGCGATTTCAAACATAATCATGTTCATCGTCAGCCATAACTCAGACTGATGAAATTCTTCGGCCGTCAACTATTCTATTGTCGCCATCTTCAGTGCTGTCATCTATGGTTGAATTTATAAACTTCGAAATCAATGTAATTTCGTTAGGGATATCAAAATTCATTGATCTATTTTTGTTTTTCTGAATGTATATTTTTTCCCAAACTGTCAATTCCAAAGGTTTCTCTACTTTAACCTTTTTTTATAGGAATTATCACTGTGAGGTTCAATTCAATATTAAATTAAAAGATTCTTACCTCTCCTCACATTATTCTGTTAAGTAGATCGCGATTTCAGGCCTATAGCAGGCCCATCTTCAGTACACTGTTGTTGACCGGTGTTATGTCGCTCGGAAGAACCACTTCTTCTTCCCTCTGTTGGTGGACCGATGAACCTCTTGATAAGGTCAAAATTTGCGGGAACTTCGAAGTTCATAAGTTTTCCTTTGTTTTTCTGAATGTGGATCTTTTCCCAAACTGTAAGTTCCTTAGGTGTCTCTATTTGTTTAATTAGACTAATTAAATTAATTAATTAATTAATTGAATCAAAAGCTAGTCTAATTAAACAAATAGAGACACCTAAGGAACTTACAGTTTGGGAAAAGATCCACATTCAGAAAAACAAAGGAAAACTTATGAACTTCGAAGTTCCCGCAAATTTTGACCTTATCAAGAGGTTCATCGGTCCACCAACAGAGGGAAGAAGAAGTGGTTCTTCCGAGCGACATAACACCGGTCAACAACAGTGTACTGAAGATGGGCCTGCTATAGGCCTGAAATCGCGATCTACTTAACAGAATAATGTGAGGAGAGGTAAGAATCTTTTAATTTAATATTGTTTCTCTACTTGTTTATTTTTTATCATTTCACTCACCTCATGAAGTATGAGGTGAGTGAAATGATAAAAAATAAACAATATTAAAGAACCTCATAGTGTTATTTCCTATCTACATAACTTAATAAAGTTTCTCTACTTGTTTTAAAACAAGTTTCTCTCAAAGGTTTCTCTACTTGTTTTAAAACAAGTAGAGAAACCTTTGGAATTGACAGTTTGGGAAAAAATATACATTCAGAAAAACAAAAATAGATCAATGAATTTTGATATCCCTAACGAAATTACATTGATTTCGAAGTTTATAAATTCAACCATAGATGGCAGCACTGAAGATGGCGACAATAGAATAGTTGACGGCCGAAGAATTTCATCAGTCAGAGTTATGGCTGACGATGAACATGAATATGTTTGAAATCGCGATATCATGGAAGCATGAATCCTATGAGGTGAGTTGTTTAAACAATATGTTCTCCGATGAATTTTAATAAAAGAAATTGTTCAAAGTTAAAATTGGGAAACACATTATGAGGTTCTTAATTAATAAATTAATGAGTCATTTTAACATCTTACCTCATATTTCATGTTATGAATGACAAGATCATTTGAAAACTATAGTTACCGTGTTTGAAAAAACATGAAATATGAGGTAAGATGTTAAAATGACTCATTAATTTATTAAAGAAATTGTTATTTACATCTCATCCCGTATTTTGTGAAAATTATAAAAATGTGTATCAAAACATGTTCAAAATGAGAGAGCAAAATATGAGGTATGGCATAAATAACCAATACAATTTTAATGTAGCATTTGTTTCACAATAGAAATGAATGATAATTAGTTAGCTTCAGGGATAAAAATCTATTCGTGGTTTGATCCCTAAATAAAAATTGCATTAGAATTGCCAGAAAAGTTTTTTTAATAAATGTAATTCATATGGCCATCCCGAACAAATGAACAAAGGTATTGATAATTTAATTAAAATTACAGTGGGAGGAAAACACTATGAGGTATTTACATTAATAAATGAGTTGGAGAAAATGTTTTAACATCTCACCTCACAAAGTTGCGTGTCTTCACGATACCGATTTCAAAAGTATAGTATTACTTCCATCTTCAGTCAAATTCCAACTGTCAAAATTTCATCGTTAACATCATCTTCGGAACTGCCATCTGGTGTAGATTTTATGAATTTGGAGATTAAATTATTCTCGTCGGGGATATCAAAATTCATTCCTTTATATTTATTCTTCTGAATGTATATCTTTTCCCAAATTAATAATTTGTTAACATGTCTGAAGAAGGTACAGTGTACCGAAACAGCTGTCACTGAATTATATAATAAATATGAAAATCAAATAAAACTACATTTTATTTTTATTTAATTAATAAATATGGATTTTCATCAAGTAAACACCAACTCAATTGATTATTTTCCCAAATTGTTAATTCCAATGGTTTCTCCAAATGTTTCAAAAGTTTAGTGTCTTTTCCTATTTTATGATTTTCTATCAAACTGTGAAATTGAAAAATCGGCAATTGCAGCTCATAGTTTGCTAGAAAATCATAAAATCGGAAAATACACTAAACTTTTGAAACATTTGGAGAAACCTTTGGAATTAACAATTTGGGAAAATATATACATTCAGAAGAATAAATAAAAAGCAATGAATTTCAATATCCCTGACGAGAATAATTTAATCGCCAAGTTCATAAAATCTACACCAGATGGCAGTTCAGAAGATGTTAACGACAAAATTTTGAAAGTTGGAATTTGACTGAAGATGGAAGTAATACTATACTTTAGAAACCAGTATCGTGAAGACACACAACTTTGTGAGGTGAGAGGTTGAAACACTTTCTCCAACTCATTTATTAAGATATAGATAATTTACTATATGAGGCATTCTTATGATTTAAAGTGCCTCATTTGGCCCAAATGCATTTTTAATGCAAAAATGAAACTGAAACAATAATAAAATTGTATTAACTTATTATATACTACGCAACAGTTACTAGAATATAGCATTAATAAAAAATGAAATTGAGAGGAAATTATTTATTAATAAGTGATAATGGAAGATTATACAAGAAAAGCTCTCAAGATAAACAAATACAATTTTGGGATACAGCAGCAAGAACAGTTTACATTTAAATTAATATTGGGAAGTAAACCTTATGAGGTTATATCATTAATAGTGAGTGGAGAACATATTTTTAATGACTCACCTTATATAATTTCAAATTTCTTTGATACCGGCGGTTTCAGACAATATCTTGTCCCTCTTGTCTTGCTTCCATGAAGCCATAACTGAAGAGGGACAAGATATTGTCTGAAACTGCCGGTATCAAAGAAATTTGAAATCATATGAGGTGAGTCATTAAAAATATATTCTACACTCACTATTAAGTAGTAAGTACTTATATTATCATCAAAACTTAATCAATTTCCAAAAAGTTTTCATTTTGTTAGTTACCGTGTTTTATGACCAAGTGTCTCGATCATTAAATTAATATTAAGAAGCTAAAGCTATTACTTTGATCAAAGTAAGTAAACTAATGCATGCAACTAAACTACTGTAATTTTTCTCTCTACCACAGATAAAAATATAAATTTAGAATCTTACTGGTCATTGAATATAGCATCTTTTATAGTACCAATAAGTGGTACAGATGTTGCAGCAAGTCCAAGAGAGGTTACATTCGGGAATTTTGATGGAACTCCTCCAAAATACAATCCTCCAGATACTCCTTGTGTTCGAACAACTAGTGCTTTTTTAGGTAGAGCTGCAGAACCTAGAAGCTCATCATCCACTCTCAACTCCAAACGCCGACCAGTCTTGGTAACTGCTAATGAATGGAACTTGCCATCATTATAATGTCCTCTTGGAGAAATAATAGCTGCACCTATACCTGCATCCACCCGCACATCAAGCTGACCATCATGAAGAGAGACTGAATAGTAGCCTTGCTTTGGATTTCCATCCCTGAATAAACAACAAATTCTGAGGTAAGATGTAAAAAAGACTCATTAATTTACAAATATAATAATAACTAGAGCCTGGATTTGTATGCAAAATAAAATACTAAATATGCATGAAAAATGTAGAAAATATGCACCCTAAATATGTAAAACAGATTGTAATAAAATAAAATAAATGATCTGCTTTGTGGGTAATCTTAGCTGATTCCTAGCTGTTACAGCAGATAAGGAAGGTTATCATGAGGTTTTCTTGAGTGAAGCTCCTTTGTCTGTCAGTAAAGAAGGTTTTATATAATGAAAATATCCTTTCAACATTACATGATGTCACAGGTACATGTGAAAAAACACCACAGTTCTTCAGTGAATTCCTCTTCGGTTACAGTTTTTTTCACTATCACCAGAGAGCATTTTGCTAATTTGACAAATTCTATTGTATCCAGGATATTTATTTAATTATATTTGAAGAGAAAAATTTTCGCCTAGACCGGGACTCGAACCCGGGACCCTTGGCTTTCCGGGCCAAGTGCTCTACCAACTGAGCTACCGAGGCGAGTTACGATCTAGATGCAAATTTTTCTCTTATGTACGTAATTGTAATTCCCTCGCGCCAAATGCTTGAAACCATAGCTTCTATCGTTGCAAATGGCGGCTCCTTAGTTAAGAAGACATTTATTGGGAATTTAACACTACTTTATAGCCAGTAGGGCTTCTATTGACGATTTTATTATTAATTTAACACTTCTCATAGAAGGATAAATTATATTTGAAGAGAAAAATTTTCGCCTAGACCGGGACTCGAACCCGGGACCCTTGGCTTTCCGGGCCAAGTGCTCTACCAACTGAGCTACCGAGGCGAGTTACGATCTAGACGCAAATTTTTCTCTTATGTACGTAATTGTAATCCCTCGCGCCAAATGCTTGAAACCATAGCTTCTATCGTTGCAAATGGCGGCTTCTTAGTTAAGAAGACATTATTGGGAATTTAACACTACTTTATAGCCAGTAGGGCTTCTATTGACGATTTTATTATTAATTTAACACTTCTCATAGAAGGATAAATTATATTTGAAGAGAAAAATTTTCGCCTAGACCGGGACTCGAACCCGGGACCCTTGGCTTTCCGGGCCAAGTGCTCTACCAACTGAGCTACCGAGGCGAGTTACGATCTAGACGCAAATTTTTCTCTTATGTACGTAATTGTAATTCCCTCGCGCCAAATGCTTGAAACCATAGCTTCTATCGTTGCAAATGGCGGCTTCTTAGTTAAGAAGACATTTATTGGGAATTTAACACTACTTTATAGCCAGTAGGGCTTCTATTGACGATTTTATTATTAATTTAACACTTCTCATAGAAGGATAAATTATATTTGAAGAGAAAAATTTTCGCCTAGACCGGGACTCGAACCCGGGACCCTTGGCTTTATTTAATACTTCACTAAGCTTTATCGAATGCAATTTTAACAATACCATAATATTATTTCTCAAGGCTCACGGGTATTCCCCTCTGATGCAGATGTAAATATGCATGTTATGCTTAAATTCAATTGATTGCAGGGACTTTATTAATTTAAAAAAATATTAATTAATATTTAATTAATTACTAGTAATTATCTGAAGGGAAAATTATAATTTAATACCACATTTAGGAGTAAAATATGTATTAAAATCTAAAAATAAGCATTTTCCCCCTCAATATGCATTTCTAAACATTATGAAATACTATTAAGTTATGTAGATAGGAAATAACACTATGAGGTTCTTTAATATTGTTTATTTTTTATTATTTCACTCACCTCATACTTCATAATTCATAGCAGACCCTGGGTTTCTTCACATAATTTGTGACATTGTCAATGCTGCGTCACGTTCACAACTGACGTCCAACGGCCTTCTATCCTGCAGACTGACCTCCGCGCCATCTGGTGGCCGACCGAAGAATTTCCAAATCAGTCCTCTTTCTTTATAACCGGGTATTTCAAAATTCATAGTTGTATTTTCATTCTTGCATATGTAAATTTTTTCCCAAATTGTGAGTTCCTTCGGTTTTTCCAATTGTTTAAGTAATTTTGTTTTGGTTTCTATTCTATGTTTTTCTGACCAGGCATGTGCAGCTATTGCAGATTTTTCGGTTTCTCCATTTTTAACATTTCTGAGGTGTTCTTTTAATCTTGTATTTAGATTCCTTTTTGTTTTTCCTATGTATATCTTTTCACAAGTTTCAAAAAATTTTCAACAAATTCAACATTAAATTAGCACCGAAAAATGATTACAGCTTAGGTAATTTAATAAAAACCAACAAAAATGAAAAGATTGAAGACTGCAAAAAATCGGGAATTTATCAAATTAATTGTAAAGATTGTGAAAAGATATACATAGGAAAAACAAAAAGGAATCTAAATACAAGATTAAAAGAACACCTCAGAAATGTTAAAAATGGAGAAAAACCGAAAAATCTGCAATAGCTGCACATGCCTGGTCAGAAAAACATAGAATAGAAACCAAAACAAAATTACTTAAACAATTGGAAAAACCGAAGGAACTCACAATTTGGGAAAAAATTTACATATGCAAGAATGAAAATACAACTATGAATTTTGAAATACCCGGTTATAAGGAGAGGGGATTGATTTGGAAGTTTGTTGGTCAGCCACCAGATGGCGCGGAGGTCAGTCTGCAGGATAGAAGGCCATTGGACGTCAGTTGTGAACGTGACGCAGCATTGACAATGTCACAAATTATGTGAAGAAACCCAGGGTCTGCTATGAATTATGAAGTATGAGGTGAGTGAAATAATAAAAAATAAACAATATTATGAAATACTGCTAAAATTATTTGTGAAGGGATCAATTAACATGTAAATAATTTCTGCATACTTTTTAATGCATAAAACAAAACATGCACTTCGCATACAAATCCAGGCTCTAATAATAACAATAGTAACACTACAAATACTACTATCACTATTAATAATTGTATATATGATGAAAAAATATACTAATAAATGGAATGATACAATATAACCAGGTTGAAAAAATAGTTATATTGACTTGGAATCTGACATACTGACCACATGCCTCCCTATACTTGTTGGATGATAGTCCACTTCAATAATTGGCACATGTGGATCTGAGGCCAGCAGTCAGTCAAGAGACTTCTAGGCCTGTCGCACCATGGAGTTTTTTTATACAATATATATTTTTTTAAATTCAATGCCATCATGGAGTTAGGGTATTAACTATGTATAAGAGAAAAATATGCATTTAGATTGGAGGCCTAGGTAGCTCACTTGGATAGAGCATTGACATAGAGAGTCAAAGGTCCTGGGTTCAAACCCCAGTCTAGTTGTATATTTTTCTTTTCAAATATAATTTGTCCATCATTAAGATGTTTAAAAACAAATAATATGAACATCAATGCCATCAATTGTCATTTTGACATTTCTGGCATTTTCTCTGGGCATTGGCATATTGAAACTCACTTATTGAGGCTGGGGCGCCTGAAAGGGGGGAGGTTAAGCTGTCCAAATGATATGATAGGTGATGATGATGGTATTAATCCTAAACTTAATCTAATGAGGTGAATATGATAAATGATAATAATGATGGCCAGATGATATTCGGGGACCATTTGGGCCTTAAAGTTCCCTGACATTTGTCTTACAGTGAAAAAAACCCCGGAAAAAATTTTACCCAGGAAACTTGTCCCAACCAGGGATCAAACCCAGCCTGCTGCGTGACAAGGCAGCATGGCTCGAGACCATAGCGGTGGACTTAATACAAATATTAGTAACAATAAAATATTGAAATTAATATACTCTATTCATAGCCACAAAAGAATCTTCGTGTTTGAAGTTATATATATATTTCTTCTTCTTCTTCTTCTTCCTTTCATGTGATAGACCTAGTGGTCTGTTACGGTTTCAATCCAACGTTTGAAGGGTCTGTCTGCCCAAAGATCTCTTGCCTGGTGGCTGGTAATTTAAGATCTGATGTGGTATTCTTGTTCTGCTCATTCTTCGTACGTGAGATTTCCAATTGTTTCAGTTATATATATTGTATATATCAATTGAGGATACCTCATTAGATATATTATATAAGAGGTATAGACTGGACATAAATCTCTTTCAGATATTTAGTTACTATCGCGTCGTAGCGGAGTGGTTAAGGCACTGCGCTACAAGCCAGAAGGTCGAGGGTTCGAGCCCCGTGGGGTCAGGATTTTTAAACTGACCCAAACCCTCTGGCGGCACTATGGTCCTGGGGTCGACTCAGCCTCTAACGTAAATGAGTACCAGACACTTGTTCTGGGGGTAAAGGCGGCCGTCACGCAGGGCTGACATCAAGTGCTGATTGTCTAGAAAAAGTGGGAGCCCTAACCTCCTACTACCCCAAGGGCCTCCTGAGGCCTGTCGTGGGATCACTTTACCTCATAATTCTTGTTACATTGCATTCTCAAATGGATGATTATGAAATAACGTTTTTGATCACTGATAACAAGAAACAAAAAATTCAAATTTAGAAAATAACTTTCTGTTCCAATAAGAAAATAAAACAAAAATTAGACTGCTATCCTTACCTGAATGCAGTTAACATAAGCAGTGTAGTTGGTTGCAATGTTCTGAAAACAAAACCAAATGATGAATTACGTCTTTCTAAAGTATGTGAAGGAAGTTGGAGATGACCTCTTCCTCGGAAGCTTGCTTTTATCGAGTGCAGAATCTTCACAGCCAGCTTCCACTCCATAAGACTGTCCACGGAGTGGACTGTAGCCATCTTGCATCACTTGAATATCAGCCATGCATCCGAGAAATGAGCCAGGTAAATCTAGCCTATTACTTGTTCCCAGAGATCCAGGAGGAACTCCACCAATAAAAAATAGTGCATCAGATAGATCAGGTAATGAATCTTGTCCAGGAGGAGGTGTGGGAGCACCATCTCTAGCTTCGCCTTCAACTTTCAGTACACCTGCAAAAATTAAGTATGTCTGTTTTGTAAATACAAGTAATGCCCAATTATAATAATCAATTCAGTTTTTAGGAATTAACACTATGAGGTATCAACGTTTTTATTATTAATTTAACACTAAAGGATAAATTATATTTGAAAAGAAAAATTTTCACCTAGACCGAGACTCAAACCCGGGAAAGTCAAGGGTCCCGAGTTCGAGTCTCGGCGAAAATTTTTCTCTTCAAATATACTATGAGGTATCGTTTATTTTAAGAAAGATTGTATCTAATAAGAAACAAATGAATTGTGAATTCAGTATATATATATATATATATAGCCTTGTAATTCTTCAGATATTTTTTTATATCAGCCATTCTGTGTGTTCTATTAACGTATAAATTAGGTTATGCAGAAATTTACCTTTCTCAAGTTTTTTCCGACGATCAAAAAGTCGACTAGCTTCTACAATTGTCCAATTTCCTGTATTGTGCTTTTCCAACGATGTCATCTCTAGTAAAGATTCTCTTCCATATCCCACTCGGAAATAAACATGTCCATTTCTCAAAATCAATGACACATATCTATCCTGTAAAAATAAACACATTTCCAAAAATTATTTTATTTTAATTTATCCATACTTAGTAATATAGTAATGAAATCAATTTGTACACACACACACACACACACACACACACGCACACTCATATATATATATTATGAAGTTCAATGTACTATTCACTAATGTAACTATTATGAACTTTTTTTTAAAACTCAATTAAAACAGTCATGTAGAAAGGGTACATGTTATTATTTTTAAAATTTCATGGGAAAAAAAAAAAATTAAAATTTGAAGAAAAAAATTTGTCCTTCAGTGTGAGTGATAATTTTAAATAAAAAAAAACATTGCAAAAAATTGTATTCACGTAGACTTTCACGGCCGGAGTTGCTATGATGATCTTGAAGAAGATTTTTCGGGCTGTAGGCCGTGGTCGTGAGGCTTGTAGTTCCCCGACAAAATGGATAAGTCGGCAGTAGCAGAACACTCTTTACTTGATGGCCACAGGGTACAATACCAGATTACAGACATATTATCTAACTGCACACACTATTTTACCCATCTACACGAGAAGCCATCGAAATATTCAAACATAAAAACAGTTTCAACAGAAAAGAAGAATCATTAAAAGTCAACAAAGTATGGATACCAGTTCTAAAAAACGCTAAATGTAAACCTCTACAAGCACAGTCGGCTAGACTATCAAACAGCAATCTCAGTGGGACAATGGAAGCCCCTACCGCTGACCAATCAGAAGACAGATATAACATACAGTCGACTAGACCATCAAACAGCAATCTCATTGGAGCAATGGAAGTCCCTAACGCTGACCAATCAGAAGGCAGATACAACTTACGAACACATCGCGGTGAACGTATAAATAAGACAGACAGCGAACAGAATTGCCAGTCTCAAGACAACCCTTGAGGATGCCAGATGCAGTCTCTGGCGAAACATCGGGGAACTACAAGCCTCACGACCACGGCCTACAGCCCGAAAATCTTCTTCAAGATCATCATTGCAAAAAATTGATTGTTTATTGTAGTATTAAAATTATTATTAATTTAAGTTTTACTACTTGAAGTAAGAAATTTCATTAACTTGAGTAGGAAATCATAACATTATAAATAATTTTAATAATGAAGTAAACATAAATTAATGAGTCATTTTTTAACATCTTACCTCATATTTTATGTTTCTTCAAACACGGGAACTAGTTTTCGAGAAAAGGATCTCTCTCATTTTCAACTGACATTATGACTACCGGATTTTCGTTGGAATCTCCATCAATAACGTTGCCATCTGGTGTTGATTTGATGAACTTTGAGATGAGGTCACATTCATCAGGAATCTCGAAATTCATGGATCTAAATTTGTTCTTCTGAATATATACGAGTATCTTCTCCCAAATTGTCAATTCTAGATCCATGAATTTCGAGATTCCTGATGAATGTGACCTCATCAAATCAACACCAGATGGCAATGTTATTGATGCAGATTCCAACGATTCCAACGAAAATCCGGTAGTCATAATGTCGGTTAAAAATGAGAGAGATCCTTCTCTCGAAAACTAGTTCCCGCGTTTGAAGAAACATAAAATATGAGGCAAGATGTTAAAAAATGTAATTAATATTTAATTTTAGGAAGTGATATTTTGAGGTTATTTTAATCATATTATTTTTGTTGTCAGCCCTGATTCTTGACAATATGAGAAAATTCAGTCTGTAATCACTGACGATGGGGCTAAAAAGCTCTGAAACATATGTTCGACAAAAGCAACTCTAAGAAGTAAGAATGAACAGACCAAATGTTTTAATTATTAAACAAACCTCTTAATCAAAGTTAAAATTGGGAAACACATTATGAGGTTCTTAATTAATAAATTAATGAGTCATTTTAAACTCCGCCATGGCCGGTCCCAAGCCCGGATGAGAAAGGAGGAGGGGGAGGAGTAACAACCTCGTTAAAAAACCAGGGTTCAGTTGGCTCCGACTGATAGTACTCTGAAAGGGCCCCTAGCCAGGGTTACGGTGAAGACCTCAACGGCAGAGTCGGCGCAGAAGGAGTCCTTCATCACGGCGGATCTGGCGGAAGAGGCAACCCTATCTCTAAGGGAAATAGAGAAACGCTGCCTTGCGGTGAAGAGGGATCTTCAAAGGCTATGGGAGGAAAACCCAGACAGAAATTTTCCTGGTCCTCCAGGTTGGGGGTTTATGCTGTGGGCCAGCTCCCCACACATTAGAAAAAAAAAAACAAAATGCTAAAAGACCAAATCAATCAAAGAAAATAAGCTACATAGTACCAATATACAAGAAGGGCGATAGAAGAGACGCAAAAAACTACAGAGG
The DNA here is from genome assembly GCA_030220185.1 of Diploptera punctata. Classification (NCBI taxonomy): domain Eukaryota; kingdom Metazoa; phylum Arthropoda; class Insecta; order Blattodea; family Blaberidae; genus Diploptera; species Diploptera punctata. Next base: position 1,222,823 of record JASPKZ010001215.1, on the reverse strand, counting down.
ACTAAGTATAAATAACACATTATATAGAATATTTACGAAGTTATTAAAAACAAAGTTACAAAAAGATGTTAAAGACAAATTAGGAGAAGATCAAAATGGATTCAGACCAGGAAGGTCATGTGTTGACAATATTTTTGCAATACAACAGTTAATTGAAAAACGGACTGCAGTTGGAGAAGAAACCCACTTGACAATGATAGATTTAGAGAAAGCTTATGACTCAATTCCGAGGAACAAATTATGGGAAGTATTGGAGAAATACAATATTGACAGAAACCTAATAGAAATTATTAAACAAACCTATAAAGATAACTCCGCTTATGTTAAAATGGGAAATATAATGTCTAATCCTATAAACACCTCAAAGGGATTGAAACAAGGATGCAGTCTATCACCAATTTTATTTAATATTTATGTAGAATTTATATTAACGAAATGGAAACAAAGCTGCAAAGGTATGGGGATCCCAATAGGCAATAGATTTTTTGCTGACATTACAATTTGCCGATGATCAACTGGTTTTAGCGCAAGACAATTTTGATATGGAATTCATGATAAAAAGGTTGAAAAGCACATATGAATCATGGGGTCTCACAGTAAATTTACAAAAAACAGAATATCTGGCAATAAATAGCAATGAAAGAGAAAACTTAGTATTGGAAGATGGAATCCAAATAAAGCAAGTGAAACAAACTAAATATTTGGGAATGATTATGGATAACATCGAAGGTATAGGCAAAGAGAACATAAAACATAGAATTGAATTGAGTAGCAAAATAATATCATCATTAAATTCCATATGGTGGGATAAGCATATTTGGAAAGACACAAAGAAATATATTGGTAAAACATTGGTGGAATCTGTTGCAATGTACGGAAGTGAGGTATGGACAATCAATAAGTACTACAAGAATAGACTAATAGCTCTAGAATGGATTATTTACGAAGAAGTGCCAGAAAGTCTAAATTAGAACGTGTCACAAATAAGGAAATTAGAAACAAAATGGAAGCAGAAGAAAGCATAATTGAAAGAATTGAGGAAAAGGAATTAAAGTGGTTAGGACATGTTTTAAGAATGGAAGATGAGCGATGGCCGAAGCAACTATATGAATGGCATCCTAACAGAAAGAAGAAAAGAGGAAGACCAAGGTTAACATGGAAGGAAAACATGAAGACAGTAATGCAAGCTAGAGGGCTAAGCATCGAAGATGCCCAAGACCGTAGGCTTTGGAGGTTTGGCACGGGAAGACGGCAGCAGCTGTAAAAACCCGAAGATAGATAGATAGATAGATAGATAGAGTCATTTTAACATCTTACCCCATGAAATATGAGGTAAGATGTTAAAATGACTCATTAATTTATTAAACCTCTTAATGTTACTTCCTACTGTATTAAAAAAAAATCTATAATACTTAAGTCCTCTAGCAATACATTTATCAAGTATTTTCTTTTCAAACTGATCAATTTACTCAAGAAAGAAATATAAGATGCCTGGTATATCATGGATATGAAATCCAATAATTTAGTTATTTTTATACTAAAGAGAAGAAATTAAAAAATCGTAGGCTACATCGGAGAAAAACCAAAAGTAAATAAGGACAGATCATTTAGACTAATACTATGATAGCAGCAGCGGTAATCACTATCACAATAATAATAATAACGCTAATTATATTTTTATTATATGGTTGTATATTTTTATTTTAATTGGCATTAACTTACAGTTGCATTTGGATTAACTGCCAGGAAGAGCAAAGCATTTTCATCCAACGTTCGGAATTTAAGAGATACACTGAACACATATTTGTTATATGGCCCTGAAGATGGACGATAAAGCACAGCATAACCTTCTCCATTAAACCGGAATGTCAGTTCATCTTTTGTCTGCTCTCCACTGAAAACCAATCAACATACTTTAAACAAAATCATGGATAAATGCAAATACATACCGGTAATTCAAAATGTTCCCATAGTACATAATTCTAATTTTGGGGGAAAAATAGGGAAGATAATTTATAAGAATTAAATGAATCGTGATTTCTTCTTACCTCATACTTCTATGTTTTTTTAAACACAGCACTGCAGTATCAGCAACCCATTGTCACCATCCTCAGCTGATCTGCAGTGCTGTGTTTAAAGAAACATAGAAGTATGAGGTAAGAAGAAATCACGATTCATTTAATTCTTATGAATTGAACCTCATAATGTTAAAAATTCCCAAATTAAAAAAAAATGTTTATTGTTGTTGGTAAGGCTATATATATATTATATATCATTTATCTTTTTTTCTTATAAGCTACTCCATGCTATTTTTTAGGTAGAACAGAAGCAAGAACCAATGAATGTAAGTAAGAAAATCTATGTTTTTATCCAACACTTTTTTTGGTAACTATAGTTTTCAAATGATCTTGGTCCTTCATTTTCAACCGCCATTATGACTACCGGATATTCGTTGGACTCTCTCTCTTATACCGTTGCCATCTGGTGTTGCTTTGACGACCTTCGCGGTATCGTTGCCATCTGGTCTTGATGTGATGACCTTCGCGATGAAGGTCCCGTTAATCCGGAATGTGTTTGATAAAACATGAAATATGAGGTAAGATGTTAAAATGACTCATTAATTTATTAAGAAATTCTATACTTACCTCTGTATGCAAGCAGCACAACCTGCAGCACTCTGGGATGCAAAATTCCATAGTCCAATCACATGACCATCAAGAATCACTTTATGAAGACATCCTGCAAGTCCTTTACTTTTTGTTTTCAATAATGGTGGACCAGGTGTTGAAGGTGGCAGGCCTCCTATCCATATCATATCTCCAGGTCCTACATCAAGTCTCCCAAATCCTGATTTTGTAGCATTCTTCACTGGAGTGCCGCTCTCAAGAGGGGAGCCTTCAGGAAGAATGTGAGGTCTCACTGCTAGTTTCGCTATATTGCTTGTTCTGTAAAACAAACAGTAAACCCAAAAGATCCTTTATATATTTTCATTCCCTGTTTTATATAAAATCTTCATAAAAACACAAAACAGCCTTATTAAGTTATCAGACAGATAAAAATATTGGTAAAAAATTCAAGAAGTTCACATAGCATCCTTTAGTATTTGACAAGTTTCAAAAAATCTTCAACAAATTCAACATTAAATTAGCACCGAAAAATGATTACAGCTTAGGTAATTTAATAAAAACCAACAAAAATGAAAAGATTGAAGACTGCAAAAAATCGGGAATTTATCAAATTAATTGTAAAGATTGTGAAAAGATATACATAGGAAAAACAAAAAAGGAATCTGAATACAAGATTAAAGGAACACCTCAGAAATGTTAAAATCGAGAAACCGAAAAATCTGCAATGGCTGCACATGCCTGATCAGAAAAACATAGAATAGAAACCAAAACAAAATTACTTAAACAATTGGAAAAACCGAAGGAACTCACAATTTGGGAAAAAATTTACATATGCAAGAATGAAAATACAACTATGAATTTTGAAATACCCGGTTATAAGGAGAGGGGATTGATTTGGAAGTTTGTTGGTCAGCCATCAGATGGCGCGGAGGTCAGTCTGCAGGATAGAAGGCCGTTGGACGTCAGTTGTGAACGTGACACAGCATTGAGAATGTCACAAATGATGTGACGAAACCCTGGGTTTCCAAGGAGTTATGAAGTATGAGGTGAGTGAAAGAAAAAATAAACAATACAAAACAGCCTACCATATATATCAGAATGTAAGATGCGTAACCCAAATTCAAGGTGTAAGAGAGTAAAAAATAAATAAATAAATAACTAATAAACAAGGTAATATATAAGAATTAAATTAATGTTTTTATTACCTCACCTCGTATCCTTTTTCTTCTTACTGCAGTTTCCGAGCTTATCTCCTCATCAGTAGCCTCTGGTCGACCTGTGTTATGTCATTTCTTGGCGGTTTTCTTCTTACTCTCAGAGAAACGGCGGCAAGAAACAACATAACACTGGTCGATGAGAGGCTACTGATGATAGAGATAGCTCCAAAACTGCAGTCTAGAAGAATAAAGGATATGAGGTGAGGTATTAAAATATTAATTTAATTCTTAGAATACCAACTGTTAAATCAACAGTCAGATTCCAGTTGACAATCATGAAAAATTCATTGAAACTTGTCCTGGAAAGGATACAAAATATGAGGTGAGATGTAAACTCTGATTGTTGCATGTGCCATTCTCAAAACTGAAAAATACGATGAAAAACAATGTCAACATACCTATCTATCTGAATACGGTACCAATTCCTTTCTTCCTTAGATTTTCCAGGCTCCAGCTTGAGAGGGTGTTCCACTTGTCCAACTCCACCTCCAACATCCCAGACGAAACGAATATGTCTTGCTACCATTTCAACAGCAATGAAATCATCCTAAAATATGACATTCAAAATTTAAAATCAAATTATATCAATAATGTGCCGTACAGCAGGCTACACAAAGTGGGACCATAAAAGAAATGAGGAAATTATGAAAGAGTTGGATATAGAACCCATTCTCCACCATATACCAGAACAACTGGAAAGTCCATCTTCAATGAATGCCATCTCATAGAATATTCCAAAGTAATGCTTCGTTACTGCCCCCAAGGCAAAAGATCACTGGGATGTCCAAAAAAGTGTGCTGGATGGAAAATTCCTCTTTGGGACCGTAACAGGCTACATGTCCTAATAATTGCATGGATGATGATGACATCACAATTTTCAGTTCACGATCTAGTATAATAAATAAGATGAATCCAGAGTTATCTTACCTCATAAATTGTTGTGTTCTATTTGAACATGTTTCAATGTGCCATGCATACCAACAAGAGTCTGTCAAGCTGATGATGGTGTGCATGACATGTTGAAAAACATTCAAATAGAACATAACAAGCTGTGGGCTCGAGGTAGCGTGCTGCCTTGTCATGCAGCAGGCCCGGGTTCAGTCTCCGGTTGAGGCAAGTTTCCTGGGTGATGGTTTATTTCAGGGTTTTTCCTCACCTGTAAGACAAATGTCAGGAAACTTTAAGGCCCAAACGGTCCCCAAACATCATATGGCCATCCTTATCATCATTAACATATGTGTTTAGGATTAAGGCCTCTTCAGGCACATCATTACCATCATCATCACCTATCATATATATCATCGGGGCAGTGTAACTCCACCTTCCAGGCGCCCCAACCTCAGAAGTGGTTTACAATAGCGCTATGCCAGGAGTGAATATCAGAGTATCGAAAATGACAACGTGGTGACATTGAAAAAAAAAAGTTATGAGGTAAGATCAAATGTTTCCTTCCTCTTCTCATATAAATCTTCTAAGTAGATCGCGATTTCGAGACCATAACAGTCTCATCTTCAGTACAATCTGATTGTAGATTTCTTGAACACTAGTTCCTAACTCAATTTATTAATTAAAATAAACTTCATAGTTATACTTCCTTTAAATATTAATAAAATTAATATACACTGTACAGCTAAGCTATATCAATTACTGTAATGTAAAGAGAAAACAATTTCTGCCTGAACTTGGGACTTCAAGTCCCGGTTCAGCAGAAATTATTCTTCAGAATCAAATGAATCGTGAATTCTTCTTACCTCATATTCTATGTTTCTTTTAAAACACAGCACCGCAGTAAAAAAAAATTCTCTTTACCATTAATATAATTGTTTTAACTCACACTATTTCTGCTTGGAAGATAGAGTATCAAAGCATCTTTATGTTTTGCATTGTTGTCCAGAGCATAATCAAGAACAAGTGAAGTTGTAGTGCTGGGTTCAAGATGACTAGCATGGAAAGCTCGGATACACCCTTCACTCAGGTTTGCACGGCTTGTAATTGACAGCTGAATCTAGAATAGGAGAAAAAATATTACAATGCCCAGCTCCTGAATGGATACATATTTTTACAGATGGCTCCAGCCTACCAAATGATGGTGGTGGTGCAGTATGTCCACTTTTTTCCTTTTATCGTAAACTAAACACAAATTCAACAAACTTTGATGGCGAAATTCTAGCAATTTTCTTAAGTTTACAAATATTTTTATATCACATCCAAAAATTTACAAAAGTTGTAATTCTATGTGACTCCAAAGCAGCCATTCTTGCTATAAACACGAGACACAACACCCAAAAGCATCAAAATTATCGAATGTCACAAAATGATAAAACATTTATCCTGTCTACATAAAAAAGTTGTACTTCAATGGATTCCGGCCCATTGTGGAGTGACAGGCAATGAAATAGCCGATTTTCTAGCCAAGAAGGGTAGCAAAATTGTTTCAAACCCAACTTCTGCTCCAGTTTCCTTTCACTCTATCAAAAGAATTATCTCAAATAAATACATCAAAATAAACTTAGAGAAGAATACACCACCAAAACATCTGGAAAGGAATGGGAAAATCTACAAGCTTATGACATTACTACATTACAAAGAAAATCTGCAGTAGCAACATTCAGACTGCTAACGGGACATGACTGCTTGAATAAACACCTACACAGAATTGGCATAACAGATTCACCTAAATGCCCTTTTTTTGCAATTTAAATGAAGATATGGAAAGAAACCATCTCCTCCGTTGTCCAGCTTTTGTAGAAGAGACCAGCCTTCTGCTAAATATTGGAGTGCAAGAGAGCGAATGATTTCATTATCAAGTGCTCGACATTAGATACCAACCAACCATATTACAATGTTTATTAAATTGTGTCACCAGTCAAGTTAAAACTAATACATGCAATTATCATTATTACTAAACATGTTAACAATGTTTTAAGACAATACTGCTGCTTATGTAAGATAACTTCTCAACTCACACCAATTCTTATTAAGTTTTTATGTTTATTAAGTTTATGAGATAATAATAACAAAAAGAGATCACAAATGCAGGGTGTTTCAGAATAAGTATTACAGACTCCTAGGGGTTGTAGAGGGGACTTAGTAGATAAAGTTTTGATAAGAAACCCATGACCAGAAATGTATCATTTCGATATAAAATAAGTTTGAAGATCGAAACACAATGTGCTGATATCGTAGATAATGATAATGGTAGACTGAAGAACCTCAAAATCAAATAATTTTTCCCAGGAATTTCAAACTTCATTAAAAGAAAAATTATTGAACATAATCTATCAACAGAGGGAGAAAGAGGCGGCTCTTCAAGACGATGTAACAATGGCCATGAAAATACTGATGATGGAATACGGAATACGAGAGGTCCAAGGTTTGATTCCTGGTTCAGACATTAATTTTTCTTCTCACAATATCATTGAAGAAGAATTTGAAACTAGTCTAAGGGTCGTATCTATGAACGCATTAGACCGTAAAAGTTGTTCTCAGCTTGTACTCTGCTGAGAAAGTTGCATCCAAAGACGTTTTTGCATACTCAAAAATCTGTTCATGCGACAATAATTGTCGAAATTCCAAGCTACCTGGCGAGGTGACTTTGCAGAAAACGAATCGTGAGCAACCCGATGTACTTTGAAACCTTGCTGCTTTATCCAACATGTCGGACCTTGAAAACTTCGATCATGTTTTCGGTATACGCGGAGAAGAGGAATTTGATAGAGTCTACCAAAGAATTCAACTGGAAGAACAGGAGAATCGGCGTAATATTGCACAATGCAGACGTCGTCGTATATGGTATTATTTGCAGGACGCAAGCGTAAATGCATTCCTCTAGCAGACGAAAATAATGGAAGTGGTTTTATCGCTGAGAATTCTGGGTAATTTCTAGCAAATATTACAAAAACGACGACTTTCATGCATGACCAGTTAGTGGGTCGCTAATTTGATCTTTGCACTTGCTCACGGAAAGTTAGTTCACCAGTGATTGGAAGTAATTTGAGTAGAGACTAATGTATTTGCATGCGGCCCTAAGAACAAGAAGATAATGAGGTGAGATAATAAAATTTTACTTAAATAAATGCTGTTATTTAATCTAAGTCCTGCACCGTAGCCGAGTGGTTAAAGTAAGAAGTCTTGGTGCAGAGCTACAGGACTTGCGCTGGTTCAAGTCTCCGTGGGGGAAGAAATTTTTTCATGGTATTTCGGCCAGTATGGGACCGGTGCCCACCCAGCATCGTGAGGCATTTGGATAGCTACAATAACTAGCGGCTCCAGGTTGAGAAAATCAGCTATAACGGCTGGGGGACTCGACATGATGACTACATGTCACCCCTACACTGGCTGATGATCATCTACCTCTGTGATTAACACATGTGGATGTGAGGCCAGCAGTCGGATGGTAGGCTAAGGGCCTTGTACGTCTATCGTGCCAGGAGTTTTTTATTTAACCTAAAGTTGATACTTCCATGAATGGCATTCATCTTGTAATTAGCCTAAGGTGCAATTCTCCACACTTCTATTGGAGATAGGTAACTCTGTATCATGGTGACTCAGTGCTGCCAATGCATGAATTTATGTTTTGATCAAATGTTCTCGAAATCTATTGTGGTTTTAACCTGTTTTTCTGGTTCGAGCCACGCTTCCTTGGAGTCGTGAGGAGAAATCACTTCTTGGCTAGACTTAGCAGGCAATGGATCTGCTAGCTGGAATCCATTGTCTACAAGACAATGCATTCGGAATCCAATTAGAAATGATTAAATTCACACAACATTAAAGAAGATTAAGTGACGTTATGTATATTAAAATTTTACGTAGTGTATATAGTGAAGTGATCAAATTTAAATGAAATATTATTTTTGTCAAAATTATCAAATTGCCATTTCAATTAAGAAGTACCTTATGGAAGATGACATGTTAAGGAGGCAATTTACACTCCATCTTTAAGAAGAATATCTTTTAAAAATACCAGAGGACCCATCAACAGTAATAACATCAAATGTGATTTGTTGTCATATCACTTAGCTTACTTATTTCACTTAAGCTTCCAGTGAATAGAATAGCACAATAGTTACTTAAGATTATTACTATGTAAATTAATGAGTCATTTTTTACATCTTACCTCATATTTTATGTTTCTTTAAACACAGGAAGTAGTTTTCAAGAGAAATACCTCTCTCATTTTCAACCGACATTATGACTACCAGATTTTTGTTGGAATCTCCATCAATAATATTGCCATCTGGTGTTGATTTGATGAACTTTGAGATGATGTCACGTTCATCAGGAATCTCTAAATTCATGGATCTAAATTTGTTCATCTGAATATATATCTTCTCCCAATTGTCAATTCTAAAGGTTTTTCGAAATGCTTTAAAAGTTGGGCTTCTTTTTCAATTTAATGATTCTCTAATAAACTATGTGCTACAATAGCTGATTTTTCAATCTCACCATTTTTAATATTTCTGAAGTGTGTTCCCCCCCTTTTTTTTCCCTATGTATACTTTATTGAAGTCCTTATATTCAGAAAAACAAATTTAGATCTATGAATTTCGAGATTCCTGATGAACGTGACCTCATCTCAAAGTTTGTCAAATCAACACCAGATGGCAACGTTAGTGATGGAGATTCCAACGAAAATCCGGTAATCATAATGTCGGTTGAAAATGAGAGAGATCCTTCTCTCGAAAACTAATTCCCGTGTTTGAAGAAACATAAAATATGAGGTAAGATGTAAAAAATGACTCATTAATTTACAAATTAAAAACCTCATAATGTAATTTCCCATATTTAACTATGAATTATTACAATGTATTTCAGTGCAATTCTAGACAGATGCAACAACATGTTTTTTTTTTCTATTTTTATATAAGATAAGTGATCCCACTACAGACCTTAGGAGGCCCTTGAGGGAGTAAGAGGTTATGGTTATTGCCTTTCTAGACAATCGCATGAGATGTCAGCTGGGTTTTCATCTCTGTATGATTGGTCACTCTTTACCCCCCCAGAACATATGTTTAATATTCATTTCCATTAGAAGCTAAATTGGCCCAACTGTTTTAATCAACTATACTATGCTCATGCCCTATTTTATGTAATAAGATAACATTTATTTTATGACTTATGTAATACTTGAAATTTCTGATGTTCACATACCCCATTTGCTGCATGACGTGCTTGTGTGATTTTGTTACGCAGATCCTGGATACGAGCAGCCATTGTATCATTCCACTTCTGAAATCTACGATTTTTTTCAACAGCCTCTTCAGATATCCGAGATAATAAATCTTCTGATTTCTGTACATTTTCTCTTGATGCCGTTACTGTAGGAAGAATGTTAACTTTTAATTTATTTATATGTGTGGGATTGAACTTTCATAGATAAAATCACTATGAGGTTTAATTTAAGAATTAAATTAAAATGTTACACACCTCACCTCATAACCAGTCTTCTAATTAATTCTAATTGAATAGTTGCCCCAAAAACAGATCTAACACACAACTACAAATTGTCGAGGAAACGAAAAAAAAACATATTAAGTTATGTAGGTAGGAAATAACACTATGAGGTTTCTTTAATTAATGTTGAGTTGTTTTTGACTCACCTCATACTTCGTAACTCCCTTACAAGGGAGTTAACAAGTATAAGGTGAGTCAAAAATAACTCAACATTAATTGAAAAGCCATATAATTATAATAAACAGAAGTAATCTTGAAAAAGAAGAACCACCTATGAAAAAATATAGGAAATTCACATATCACCCCTGGGTACATAATAAATTTCAAAATATATTTGAGAAGTTTAATATTAAATTAGCACCAAAAAATAACTACAGTTTAAATAAACTAATAAAAACCAACAAAAATGAAAAAACTGATAAAATAAAAAGTCAGGAATATATCAAATTGAATGCATGGGTTGTGAAAAGATATATATAGGGAAAACAAAAAGAAACCTAAAAATTAGAACCAAAGAACACATAAGAAATATTAAAAATGGAGAAATTGAAAAATCTGCAGTTGCTGCTCATGTTTGGTCTGAAAAACATAATATCAATTCAGACACTAAATTATTAAAACAGTTAGAAAATACAAACGAGCTGACTATTTGGGAAAAAATTTATATTCAGAAGAACAGAAACAGAGTTATGAATTTTGATATTCCGATGGAGGGTGACCTTGTTTGGAGGTTCTTTGGCCAACCACAGGATGGAGCTGACATCGACATCCAGGTGGTGCAACATAATGCAACATAAATAAAACCAGTCTGGGAAAGCTGAAGATAAAACAGAATTGTTTTGAAACATGTTCAAGAACAAATCAACATTAATATTGAGGTAAGATGTCCAGACCAAAAATAATATAACTATATAATTACTTATTTTAGGAATTCACACTATGAGGTACATTCATTTAGGTAAAAAAAAACATATAATATTCATTTTGAGGCTAGTAACTTTATTATATCATATACATTTTAATCTCTCATCCTATTGGAATATTATACAGCCAATTTGGATGCAAAATAACATGTTAATAACTAAATACAGTAAAACCTGTCTTAGCCGGAACCTTTATAAGAGATGGAAAAAATCTCCAAAACGGTACAATTTTATATGTAAAATTGTCCAGTATAAGCTGGAAACCTTCATAATGCGGAAATGGAATGGTTTTCAAAGTACCAATAGTTAATTTTTACCTCAGTAAGATGGAAAATTATTCTTAAGCACATTCTAATTACAGTATTAATGATGACTGAGAAACCTCGAATGGCCAATGGTAGGAGCGAAGGATGGCTCTTCAAGACCACAGAACAACGGTCATGATGATACTGAGGATGGAACAGAAACTATGTTCCGAAACTAGTTTATAGTCAAAAGAAGAACAATATGAAGTGAGTGAGATAGAAAAATTCTACCTAAATGAATATACCTCATAGTGCAAATTCCTAAAATAAGTAACAACTCTATTTATTAAGGTAGAATTTTTTATCACTCACCTCATATTGAACAATATGAGGTAAGTGATAAAAAATTCTACCTTAATGAATATACCTCATAGTGAGAATTCCTAAAATAAGTAACAACTCTATTTGTTTGTTTACTAATGCCAAGAATTTGGCAATGCAGCCAACATCTCTCTTGCTCTCCAATTTTTCCCACACATTGTAGATTTGGATGAAAGTACAAATCTAAAATTAATGAAAATGGTAGAAAGCTGGTTTAGAAATTTCATGCGACAATTCAATTTAATATTTTTTATCAGTATATATATATATTAATGAAGTAATGAGATTTAAGGAATGAAAATTCCTTCATTTCTACAAATATGTTATTGTCCTATCTCAAATCTACATTTCAATATATGAATTCCTATCATAAAATTACAACTTAGTCAAACGGTAAATAAATAATTTGAGTCTATATGTTACTTCATATTGGTAGCTTCTTGTAGGATATGTTTCAGAGCATCTTTGCTCTATCATCAGCTAATATACGAGGGTGAATCAAATATAAACCGGAATTATTGTTTACAATTTTATTGAATTAACAAAAAAATACAAAACCACTACCTCATTTTTCTTCATAGTCTCCTGCATTTCCAACACACTTTTTTGCCATCGAGTTGGCAACTTTTTGATGAGTTGGCAACTTTTTGATGCTGTCCTTGAAGAATGAGGGATGACGTGTAGTCAGCCAGTTGCGCCTAAACTCCTCTACCACTGCATTGTCACCAAACTGCCTTCCTCCCAGGTCTTCTTTCAGTGGCCCAAACAAACGGTAGTCACAGGGTGACAAATTTGGACTGTAAGGAGGATGTTCCAGAGGTGTCCAATGCATTTTCGTCAGTTTTTCTTGTGTCAACCGAGCAGTGTGTGGCCTTGCATTGTCATGCAGCACAATCACATTTCAGATCGGTTTCCAGCGGCGCTTGTTGCAATATGCTGCTTTCCGAAGCTTATTCCAATGTGTGAAGCAATTTCAGAAATTGTTACGCGCCGATCCTCCTCAATAAGGTCCCATACAGCACGAATGTTGTCTGCAGTGATGCTTGTTCGTTGCCGTCTTTGGTGGGGCTCATTTTCCACTGAATCTCGGCCCGCTAAAATTTTTTTGTGCCAATTATACACCTGCGTCTTCGAAAGGGTTGCTTCCCTGAACTGCACATGGAGCCTTCTCAAAATTTCAGAAGGTTTAGTACCTTCTTTTGCCAAAAACTTACTAATAATGCTTTGCGAAACAGACGTGTGTACCTCTTGCTCGTTCATGGCATACTGAAGCAAGCGGCCGCTCTTTGGAGTGTGACACATCAAGATCCCTACTCCAGACACCCGCACAAACTTCCCCTCCAAACCGCAACCTTTGCAGTTCGCTACCAGAGCCTCCAGATACAAATTCTGGTTTATATTTGATCCACCCTCATAGTAGACAGTCTGTATGAGCTGATGATAGAGTAAAGATGCTCTGAAACATGTCCTACAAGAAACTACCAATACAAGGTAAGATGAAATTCATACAACTTATTTATTAAGTAGAACCTCATTATGTTACTTCCTATTTTATTTATATAATTAGTCAAATTGTATTTGTTATATCAGGAATCTCACCATGGTTTATAATAGCATTTACTTGAAAATCTGAATTCAGCTTTTCCAATTCTGGGCGCATATTATTGTTTACGTCGCTGCTGATTTTATGAGTTCTCTCCAACACTTCATCCAATGAATCACTTATTCTCTGAGCTTTCTGAAGAACATCTTGTGTGGCAATTTGTGCTAAAATATTAATAAAATAATTATTTATTACAATATTTGCATTTCAATCCAAATTTCTGCATTTCACTAGAAAATAAATACCCTTCATTAAATCAAAGAACAACTCACGTGAAAATATATTAATTAAAAAATATTTCATTTATACAACTGTTTTATGTTTGTATTCAATTTTATAGAACATGATTTGTCCAGATTGACAGTTGGATGAATCATTTGCGATGAATGAGTTCAGATAGAGTTCCCAAGGTCATGCTTTGTTATTGTACAACAAGGAAGAGATCACTGGAACATCCAAAGAAATGCTGTATACAAATTAATGTAATAAATTTGGAAATTTTTACATTATGAGGTTTTTATTATTGATTTTACATTTCTCACTGAAAGATAAATTATATTTGAAGAGAAAAATTTTCGCCTAGACGAGAATCGAACCCGGGACCTTTGGCCTGCCGGGCCAAATGCTCTACCAACTGAGCTACCGAGGCGAGTTGTGATCTAGATGCAAATTTTTCTCTTATATACATTGTAATTCCCTCTCGCCAAATGCTTTTGAAACCATTGCTTCTATTAAATTAATATTGAGAAGCTAAAGCTATTACTATGATAGAAATAAGTAAATGAATGAACACATTTAAATTATTGTAAATCAATTGTAAAGAGAACAATTTTTGCCTGAACCGGGAATCGAACCCTGAACCTTTTAGCTTTCCATGCTAATGCTCAGACCACTGGATTAGCTAAAAGGTTCGGGGTTCGATTCCCGGTTCAGGCAAAAACTTTTCTCTTTACAATTGATTTACAATAATTTAATTGTGTTCATTGCTTCTATCTTTGCAAATGGTGGCTTCTTAGTTAAGAAGACATTTATTGGGAATTTAACATTACTTTATAAAGCTAGTAAGGCTTCTAATTATGTTTTTATTATTGACTTTACATTTCTCACTGAAAGATAAATTATATTTGAAGAGAAAAAAAATGTTTTCTCTTAGACCGAGACTCAAACCCGGGACCTTTAGCTTGCCGGGCCAAATGCTCTACCAACTGAGCTACCGAGGTGAGATGTAAAATCAATAATAAAAACATAATTAGAACCCTTACTAGCTTTATAAAGTAATGTTAAATTCCCAATAAATGTCTTCTTAACTAAGAAGCCGCCATTTGCAAAGATAGAAGAAATGGTTTCAAAAGCATTTGGCGAGAGGGAACTACAACGTATATATAAGAGAAAAATTTGCAACTAGATCGCAACTCGCCTCGGTAGCTCAGTTGGTAGAGCATTTGGCCCGGCAAGCCAAAGGTCCCGGGTTCGAGTCTCGGTCTAGGCAAAAATTTTTCTCTTCAAATATAATTTATTATGAGGTTTCCTTAATAGCAATAAAATGAATTGTTCATTTGATTGTTATTAGCTGGATACAAAATTCATCAGTGAGATCATAACAAGGCTACAGGCCTAAAACTTGGACGGATGAAGAAGATTTTATTTATCATAAGTAATGCCACGAGTGATTTCCAAATTATCTAGATAAATTGTAAATCACTCGTGGCATTTGTTAGGACTATTTAACGAATAAAATTAAGCTGTTTACTCACAAATCATTATTTAAATATAGTTATTTTAAAATATTTATATATTTAATGTAAATGGCGATGTTTGAAAACAAATGAGAAACAATAGGTATGCTTCATCTGCTTCTTTTGTTTATCACTGCAACCAGATCATACTATTTATTGCCAAAGGAACGCAACATTGTAAGAATGCTCTCTAGTGGAGAAAAAATGAAACACATCAAACTGTATATTAATTCATTTCTGATGTCGTATGATGTAAATATGACAATTATATTTTTCTGGATTATTACCTGGGAAAAAATACATTTAAGAAAGTGCAAACAGTGGTTTCTTTTTTGGTGGTATAATCAATTGCTACAAATGTTTTTATGTTAACTCCCGCATGCGGGATGTGTTGACATTCATGCACTATATATACAATCTGGTATATATACAATCACGGGCTCAGTCACTGCAAAATAATGGTCAGACCTGTTCAGAATATTAAAATGGAGGAGCTTTCTTTAATATGGTTAATATAACACTTAAAAATATTTCGTGAAACACGACTCTGATTGGTTGTAAAACAGAAATCATTGAAACGTGATTGGTCATTGACTCCCATTTGGGGCATGAGTTAAATAGTCAGAATAAACTATTGATAACCTCATGGCTAACATGTAATAATGATTCAAAGTTAAAATTGGGAAACACATTATGCATTATGAGGTTCTTAATTAATAAATTAATGAGTCATTTTAACATCTTACCTCATATTTTATGAAAATATGAGGTAAGATGTTAAAATGACTCATTAATTTATTAATGTAATAATGAATTCATTAGGTCAGAGTAGAACACATTTTTCTTAGAGAACATACCTTGTTTATTGTTAAATTTTGATAGCTGGAGTGAAATGTCATTATCTGCTTGTGCAGCTTTTGTCAATACATCTCTAACACTTTTGACCCTTTTCTCTTCATTCATCAGAGTTTTATTTAGCTGTTGTACACGATCTACACTTCCTCTTGCACGAGCCATGAGTCGGGTTGAACCAGTAAGTGTTTTACTTGCCTGATCCACCAATGAATCTTCTCCTGATCCAGGATGTGCCTACAAACATTAAATATGTTCTAATAACAATTTTAAAATTAAATATTAAAAATGGCTTCCATTCACGTTATAATTGTATGTAATCCCTTATTTACAATCTTCCAATATTTTCCTATAAGTAAAGTTTATCTTTTCAATTTTAAAAGTTAAAAAAATTTCTGAATTTGCATCCAGCTTTCAGATAAAAAATCAATTTCAGACTGTAAAATATTAAATTCAGTACATGTATGTGAAACACTAATCCATAATTACTTTATGTTATAAATTGTTTGCATACTTGAATCAGTCTAAAGATTTTCTATGAAAATTATAAATTCTTCAGAATTCAATGCTAAAATCCGTAAACAAACAATCAGAATGGTACATGCAATTTTAAAACTATTTTTCATAATTGATCATTCGACTTATAACTTTTTTGCAACATATAAACTGATGACGATTTTATTATTAATTTAACTCTTCTCATTGAAGGATAAATTATATTTGAAGAGAAAAGTTTTCGCCTAGATCGAGACTCGAACCTGGGACCCTTGGCTTTCCAGGCCAAGTGCTCTACCAACTGAGCTACCGAGACTCGGTCTAGGCGAAAATTTTTCTCTTCAAATATAATTTATCCTTCAATGAGAAGTGTTAAATTAATAATAAAATCGTCGATAGAAGCCCTACTGGCTTCATAAAGTAGTGTTAAATTCCCAATAAATGTTTTCTTAACAAAGAAGCCGCCATTTGCAAAGATAGAAGCTACGGTTTTAAGCATTTGGCACGAGGGAATTACAACGTATATAAGAGAAAAATTTGCATCTAGATTGCAACTCGCCTCGGTAGCTCAGTTGGTAGGGCACTTGGCCTGGAAAGTCAAGGGTCCCGGGTTTGAGTCTCGGTCTAGGCGAAAATTTTTCTCTTCAAATATAATATAAACTGATGCTTGGTGCAATCAAAAACAGTTTCAACTAAAAATCAAGATCAATGAGTTAGTTTCCTTTTTAATAACTACATCCAATTGGAAAATTTCATTTATTTTTCATAATTAACCTTATCATCTCTACAAATAAATTAAAGCTTTTATTCTCATTGACATTTTATTCAATCTTTACCTAAGAGAACAACCATAATTTTGTACTTTTTACTTTTAAATGATTAGAAGCAATTGGTTAATATACTAACTAGTCAATCAGTGAATTCACACACAATCTTTGAGAAATTAATAGATAGGTACATAGATGAATATATAAAACCATTCTTGTATACTTTTCATTTCATCTTGGAATAATTTATACTAATTCACATTTAATTTCTGACAAATTTGACTTACTTTTTTGTATGCAATATCAGCTGCAACAGATGCATTCACTGCTGCCTTCTTGGCAGCTTGCAGTGCATCAACAATTTCCTGATAAGCTTTACTGGCTCTAAGTGCAATACTCGCATCACGCTCGGTAGCATTGAATAAGCTGACAACAGATTTAAAAAGTGATATATATATATATATATATATATATATATATATATATAAATATATTCCCTTACTTATATAAAGTACATATACATCCATTTATAGCAATGACATTAAAAAATAAATAAATGGATACTGTAGTGTTATTGGTTAATCTAAAAAAATCAGCAACCAGTACCATTAGGAGTGATGACATCCTTTTAACAAGTACTAATTACCCACCTTACATTTTATAATTCTGTATATTTTTTAAAAAGAATTTCATTTGAGAAATACAGAGCGATTCAGAAATATGGCTATACGTTTGATCGCATTTTGTGACGAAAATATTATTATTAAAAGAAATATGAAGTTATCATTGGAAAGGGAATCCTTCGAATTACAACAATAGAACAAAATAAAACAAATCACTCCTCACGTGCAGCTTGGCGGTCTGATTTTAGTGGGCTAGCATCGAATGCCTCCATAATTCTCTTCGTTGTTTCTGCATCCATGCTAATGCGAGGCCTTCCAGGAGGTTTGATTTTCTGCATCCTTCCCATTTCCAGCAGTTGTTTTCTCCACTTCCCCAAAGTCGACGGCTGCAATGCTACGTTAAACTCACGTCTTGTGGCCTCACGATCATTAGCATACGTTATTGCCCATGCAGCAATTGTAATTTGCTGTTGCATATTCAATGCCATTTTCACTAATGACATAAGTTCTACACTGTTTTGTTTTATCCATTGTTGTAATTTGAATAATTGCCTTTCATATTTCCTGTAATGGTAATATTTTCATCAAACAACGCGATCAAACGTATAGCCATATTTATGATTCACCCCGTACTAGGGAATGGTTTGAGAATCATATTTAATTGCAGATTATTAGGGAAATGATGCACTACCATAAATTTAAACAAAGCATCTAAAAGGAAAAAATTACAGTCATAGAATATAACTAGTGATCTGATATATATATATATATATATATATATATAATTCTTGGTAGAATCTAACATAAAATAACCTAAAAAAGTTGTGATATAAACCGCATGGATCATGTAAAGATAACTGTTAATCATGGGAAAACAGAATTGCCAATCTATGAGAATATTCATGTTTCAGACTCAAATCACTGTCTCCAATTCCCAAGGGATAGAGCACTGTTTTCCAGTATAATTTGTTTTAATTTTTATATACTTTCATCTAATCGTGAAATAGTAACACTTGTTAAGTTATGTAGATAGGAAATAACACTATGAGGTTTTTTAATATTGTTTATTTTTAATATTTCACTCACCTCATACTTCATAATTCATAGCAGACCCTGGGTTTCTTCACATCTTTTGTGACATTAAAAATGGAGAAACCGAAAAATCTGCAATAGCTGCACATGCCTGGTCAGAAAAACATAGAATAGAAACCAAAACAAAATTACTTAAACAATTGGAAAAACCGAAGGAACTCACAATTTGGGAAAAAATTTACATATGCAAGAATGAAAATACAACTATGAATTTTGAAATACCCGGTTATAAAGAAAGAGGACTGATTTGGAAATTCTTCGGTCGGCCACCAGATGGTGCGGAGGTCAGTCTGCAGGATAGAAGGCCGTTGGACATCAGTTGTGAACGTGATGCAGCATTGAGAATGTCACAAAAGATGTGAAGAAACCCAGGGTCTGCTATGAATTATGAAGTATGAGGTGAGTGAAATATTAAAAATAAACAATAGTAACACTTGTGTTTTGATTCTCTTTTGATACATCAAAAGTTTACAAAAGATTACATTAAACAATGACAGTTCAAGTTAGATTCTTTAAAAAGAATGATAATAATTGAAACTCAGAAATCACACCTACTCTCTATACTGCTGGGATCTGTTGTACAGCATTTCAGCATGTTGTTGAGCCTTCAGCACATATTTCTCTTTATATAAAGGATTCAAACGTGCAAGAATTCCTTCTTTCTTCTCCAAAGCAGCAGTCAATTCAGTCAAATTTCTCTCCAGTAAGTGAAAAACCTACAAAAATAACTAAATATTAGTCGAATAGACTGCTTTTATATGTACAGGATACTATAAAATTTCATATATAAACAGCAAAATATGAAAATATATGATCATAAAACCAAAGGATACAAATTTAAAAATTTTCTAATCAATGCAAAAGATCAAATATTCATGTATGAATTATTTGGTTTACTGTAATTTGTCTTCTTCTTCTTCTTCCTTCCAAGTATTAGGCTGAGGCCTGTTACGATCCTATAGAAAATTTTCCCTTATGGGAAATTCTCGTATAAGACTTGAAAGCATAATAATAGTCCCTTCGATTGGTTGCTGGCCAAAGGAAGGCAAGACCAGTGATGGGGCTGCCATCTTATAGCCTCTCGTCAGGCTTTTCTGGAGAAGAAAAGAAAATAAAGGAAAGAAGAAATGAAAAAAAGGAAGGACTCCCCAGCCCTCGGATGCCCTAATAGCGTCGGGGTCGAAAAAACAAGAGTTAACCAAGAGAGGTTAGATAGTAAAGTTAAAAGCGTGCAAAACACAAGTAAGTGGAAGAAATGTTTTGCACAGCTTGGGCACCTTGTGGTCGCCATCCACATATCCCCTAGATGAGGACCCCTGAGGGGTATAAAACACATAAATCTTAAAATTAAGTTATTTTGTTTACCTATTTGTGAATAAGAATAATGATAAAAATATACGTATAAAAATTATAATGATAACTAACCCAATGGCATTATTGAACCCGGAGGTTATGGCTATATAAACATAAGCTCTCCGAACATTCTGAGCTAATGATAAAATCAAATGTTTCCTACCTCTCCTCATATAAATCTTCTAAGTAGATTGCAATTTTGAGACCATAATGGTCTCATCTTCAGTACAATCTTGACAACTGATGTTATGTCAATCAAATTCAAATTCTGAGCTAATATTTTCCATTCATTTCTTGTATAATTCATCTCCCACAAATCATGGACAAAGTTATATTTGAAGAGAAAAATGTTCGCCTAGATGGAAAAAGTTATTCACCCCACCTCATTCTTGGTCTACCTACTGGATGCTCTTTTGCTCTGGTTTTTCTACCATCCACTCTTTCATTCCCTACTCATGCCACATGTTCTAGCTTTCACAGTCTATAAGACTTAATTATTGTTCTTATTAAATCTTGTTTCCATTAAAGATTGTGTTATAATAACAAAATATTTGCCACCAGATTTGACTTCTATAATGTAGGCTATAGAACACAGGATAATAGTTTCTTCTTCTTCTTTCCAAGTATTAGGCCAAGGCCTGTTATGATCCTAAACAAAATTTTCCCTCCAGCGTTTCATAGGACGGCCCAGTTATCTTAGTCCTCTTGGTATATAATTATAAACAGCTTTGGGGATCTGATTTGAACTCATTCTTTCAAGATGGTGTTTCCAATTTAGTTGGTGCTGTTTAATATATTCCAAAATTGGCGTAGTCTTCAATTCTTTTAAGATATTGGTGTTCCTTTTCTGATCCCATCTGGTGTAACCCGCTGTTCTGCGCATGAATCTCATTTCACAAGTTGTTATTCTGCTTTCATGTTGTCTTTTTAGTGTCCATGCTTCACTACCATAGATCAACACTGGTCTAGCCAAAGTGTTATATAAACGTAATCTGGTGTTTTTTGTACAAGAGATGGTTTCATAACTTTATGAACTTCAAAATCAAATTTTGTTCATTAGGAATATCAAAATACAGATCAATGAATTTTGAAATTCCTAATGAACAAAATTTGATTTTGAAGTTCATAAATTCAACCATAGATGGCAGCGCAGAAGATGGTGACAATAGAAGAGTTGACCGCCGAAGAATTTCATCAGTTGGAGTTATGGCTGAGGTTGAACTAAATTTAGTTTGAAACTGCAGTATCGTGAAAAAGACTAATTCTATGAGGTGAGTTGTCAAAAATGTTCTCCGATGAATTTCAAAGAAGAAAATTACTTTATAGGCTTTATGGAAGATTTAAATGTTGAACATATTGGACAAGGTTTCCATATGACAGTATTAAAAATAAAATAAAATGAATTTATTGGAAATGACATAAGCCTGACTTCCAACACTTGATAGATGGAGACATTGTGCATTTAATTACAAAGAATCTGTAAATGAAAGACATGTTAAGGAAGAGATGTAAGATGACTATACTCAAATTGTGAGCCGTACCTCTGAATTTCAATGTTGTAACATTTTCTGATTACCATTCCATTAAACTGCAGTTTAACTTCTCGCCTTATAGGTACTTTATGTGCTACATGCCATTTGGGCTTTACAGTGACACGACCTGTCGAAAGAGGGATTTTAACTATGGATCACATACATACTTTTTTGATTACAGAAGGACATGAACGGCCTCCTAAATGAGGGATCAATTCAATGTCAGAGCCACCTCTGAGACAACACAACATTAAGAGAAAACATATCATTCATACTAAACACGGCAAATATGATAATGATGATTATAATGGCCAGATGATGTTTGGGGACTATTTGGGCCTTAAAGTTTCCTCAAATTTGTTTTAGAAATGATGAAAAACTAAAAAAAAAAACTATCACCCAAAAAACTTGTCCAGATGGGGATCGAACCCAGGACCACTGCAAACGAGGTAGTGATGCTACCCTGAGACCAGAGCGGTGGACATTTCCTGATTGCAATAAGAGACATTCTCTGTACCATTAAAAATCAAACTTCCTCAAAAACAAACTAATAGTAAAGAGTTAAAAATGGAGAAATAGAAAAATCTGCAATAGCCGCACATGCTTGTTCAGAAAAACACAGAATTGGAACTAAGGCAAAATTAATTAAACAGTTAGAAAAATCTAAGGAACTCACAATTTGAGAGAAAATTTACATATGCAAGAATAAAAAAAAAAAACAAATTTCGAAATTCCCAGTGAAAATGAGAAGGGATTGATTTGGAAATTCGTCGGACAGCCAACAGAGAGGGCAGAAATCAATTTGCAGGAGGGACAACCACAAGATGGCAGTTGTGATGCATCGAGAATGTCACAATTCAGTGACGAAACCTAGGTCTGCATAAAAATCAAGAAATATGAGGTGAGTCAAAAACAACTTGAATTTAATTAATAGTAAAGAATTTAAAAAAAATTGTCATTCTTGAAATATAAAACACCATGGGACGATAGGCCTAGAAGACCCTTGACTTACCAGCCAGATGCTGCCTAACATCCACATAACAGAGGTGGATGATCAGTCAATATAAGGGTGACACATGGTCAGCATGTTAGTTCTCCCAGTCATTATAGCTGGTTTTCTCAACCTGGAACTGCTGTTTATTAGAGCTACCCAAATTCTTCATGATGCTGGGTGGACACCGTCCTATACTGGTCAAAACTTTATAATAAAATGTCTTCCCCCGGGACTTGAAGCAATGCAAGCCCTGAAGCAATACACCAAGGCACCATGCCTTAAAACACTTGGCTATGGCACAGGATTGTTTTCAAATATGCTGTCAATAAATTTACCTTTAAATTGTGTAATTCATGTTTTCCTTTTTTTCTCTCTCTCTTTTTTGTCTCATTAATCAGAAATTTACTCTATTGGTAATAAAATTAAATAGAGGTCTAAGTTATATGATAAAGAACAGATAGTGAGAGCTTATATAAATTCAATAAAAGGTAAAATGGCACATTACAAGCCTTAGGAGGCCTTTTAGGGTCATAGGAGGCTCCTATCTTTCTAGATAATCAGGACATGATGTCAGCCAGATTGTCAATCCTGCATGACAGCTGCATTTTTCCCCACAATATATGTCTGATACTCATTTCCATTAGAGGTTGTGTTAACCTTGATACCATCAGAACTTGAACGTGTGACCTTTTTTAGTTCTCCCAATATGATAAATTACGACATAAAATTTGTGCCAAATACTTTGGCCATATTGTCAAATTAGTCACGAGATTCAGTTTATAAGAGTTAAAAAAAAATTGTGTGTGTGTGTGTGTGTGTGTGCATATTGATCAGATAATTCATTATACTTACTTGCAAATTATCATGAGACAAATTCAAAAGCTGCCGAGATTCTTTGTTAAAAATTTTCACCTTCCGCATACACAGCTCTCTGTTCAGATTCCATAGATTCTATTCTTTTTAGTTTTCCTCTTACTGATTTCACACCATCTTCATTTTTTAAATTTATATCTGAAGCCTGCAAAATATTTTATTAAGGTTAGTATCAACACAGTAATCTCTAAATTATAAAGATAATTCTAATGATTAATTATATTATTTTTAGTCTGAACATCTTACCTCAATATTAATGTTGATTTGTTCTTGAACATGTTTCAAAACAATTCTGATGATAAAACAGAATTGTTTTTAAACATGTCCAAGAACAAATCAACATTAAGGGTCGAATGTTTGAACGCATTAGACAGTAAAAGGCGTTCTCTGCTGATAAAGTTTTATTCAAACACATTTTTCTTACTCAGAAATCTATTCACGCGGTAATAATTGTAAAGCTACCTGACAAGGTACCTTAAGATCGTAGCTCAAGATATAAACTTATGTGAAAATCCCGAAGGGAACCGATGTAGTTTGAAACTTATCCAAGATGTCGGACCTTGAAGACTTCGATCATGTTTTCGGTATACGCGGAGAAGAGGAATTTGATAGAGTCTACCAAAGAATTCAACTGGAAGAACAGGAGAATCGGTGTAATATTGCGCGTCGCAGACGTGTTTGTATACGGTATTATTTGCGGGATGCAAGCATAAATGCATTCCTCTATAGCAGACGAAAATAACGGAAGTGGTTTTATTGCTGAGAATTCTGGGTAATTCGTTGCCAATATTACGAAAACGTCAACATTCATGCATGACCGGTAAGGCGGCCGTTAATTCGATCTCAGCTCATCAGTGATTGGAAGTAATTTGAGTAGAGACTAATGTATTTGCATACGACCCTAATATTGAGGTAAGATGATCAGACTAAAAATAATATAATTAAAATAACCTCAAAATATCACTTCCTAAAATTAAATATTATTCTAATGTTGTTTATTTTTTATTATTTCACTCACCTCATACTTCAAAGTATGAGGTGAGTGAAATAATAAAAAATAAACAATATTAAAGAACCTCATAGTGTTATTTCCTATCTACATAACTTAATTATTCTAATGTGTTTATTAATTAACAGTACCTTACTCCTTTTTTCCATTGTCCTGAAAATGATGCTGTTCATGTCGTTAATCTTGTTTTCCAAATTGTTAAGCTGTTGCCTTATATCCTCCAGTTCAGGAATATTTTGTAACATAGTTCTTATACGGTTCAGCAAATCTGTACATATCCTGTGAAGATATAAGAAAAATATTGTCAAGTTCTGTAAATACCCTAAAATACCAACCTGATACAATGCACCAATTCAAAGCAATCTGACTACAACTTGATTTTTTTTTTTTAAATTTTGGAAATGACACTATGAAGTAAACATTAACACAATTAAATAAATATGAATAGAGGAAAATAGAATTGAATATTAAACTAAATTCCAATTCAATTCTAATTGAATATTAAACTAAATTCCAATTCAATTCTAATTGAATATTAAACTAAATTCCAATTCAATTCTAATTGAATATTAAACTAAATTCCAATTCAATTCTAATTGAATATTAAACTAAATTCCAATTCAATTCTAATTGAATATTAAACTAAATTCCAATTCAATTCTAATTGAATATTAAACTAAATTCCAATTCAATTCTAATTGAATATTAAACTAAATTCCAATTACTAGTTATAATAAAAGTTTGGGAATTATTAATCAAGTTATGAAACCATCCCTTGTACAAAAAACACCAGATTATGTTTATATAACACTTTGGCTAGACCAATGTTGACCTATGGTAGTGAAGCAGAATAACGGCTTGTGAAATGAGATTCATGCACAGAACAGCAGGTTACACCAGATGGAATCGGAAAAAGAACATCGATATCTTAAAGGAATTGAAGACTACGCCAATTTTGGAATATATTAAACAGTACTAACTAATAGTGAGTGGAGAACATTTTAATCGACTCACCTCATATATTTTCAAACTTCTTTGATACCGACGGTTTCAGACAATATCATGTCCTTCATCAGTCATGGCGTCTACTGATGAAATTCCGTGATTGTTGATTTCTTTAGTGATGGCAGCACAAGAGGTGATGTCACTAAAGAAATCAACAATCACGGAATTTCATCAGTGGATGCCATGACTGATGAAGGACATGATATTGTCTGAAACAGTCGGTATCAAAGAAGTTTGAAAATGTATGAGGTGAGTCGATTAAAATATGTTCTCCATTCACTATTAATGATATAACCTCATAATGTTTACTTCCCAATATTAATTTAAAAATAGTACTAACTAAATTGGAAACACCATCTTGAAAGAATGAGTTCAAATTGGATACCCAAAGCTGTTTATAATTATATACCATGAGGACGAAGATCTCTGGGCCGTCCTAAGAAACGCTAGAGGGAAAATTTTCTATAGGATCGTAACAGGCCTTGGCCTAATACTTGGAAGGAAGAAGAAGAAGAAGAAGAAGAAGAAGAAGAAGAAGTAGTTCTGTATTTTGCTAAAAAAATCATGGATAAACAAAAAGTAATTTTTTCTTTGAAAAATATCAATTTACTTTCAGAATGAATCATTATTATTTTAAAACATTTTGTTGCTTAAATTATTTTTTTGAGATAACTGATTGCCAATTAATAAAATCTTTATAATAAGAAATCTTACTCACTTGAGAACATGGTTGGCTGTTTTTACTCGAGGATGTAAATTCTTATTCTTTATGTCACGTAGAAGTCTCCTAGCTTCTCTAAGTGCATGGCCAACACTTACTATACCTGTGGGACCTGCCTGTCCATAATTTTTCAAACGATTAATTGTACCTGTAATAAAACAAATAATACAGTCCTAAGAAATAAGAATAGCACTATAAATTCATGAAAGCCTTATCATGGGAGTCCAAAATCCAAAATGACATTCTGTTGAAACATTGCTATTTACAAATGCTGTCTCATAAGTAATGCAAGATTTTAAACAAAATTTTCTTTGAAATTTGATCTGACAAGAAATTAAACTAATCTTCAGAGCAGAGGCTATTAGATTCTATATTCTTAAGCCATTTTTCAGTGAGGTTTGTTATCCTGCGACAGTACTAGTTTCTGGTTCTTGATACGAATAATACGAGAACCATTTTCATGGCTTCAAGCTTTTTTACATTACTTCCATGCAAGAAATGGGTCATGGATTGAAAGAATTGGTAATTTGAAAGCGCACAAACACCTTCAGCTGAAGATGATATAGAAGATTATATCGAAACATGTTCAAGAATAAATTAACATTAAATTGAGATAAGATATTTCTAGACACAAAAAACTTGATTAAAAGAACCTCAAAATATTACTTCCTAAAATAAACCATCTCATATAGTATACTAGGCTGAAGATGTATGATAGAAGTATTTTCATTTCTTAGACCCGAACCCCAGGAATTATAGAAATATGGTGGTCATGAAATTAAAGTTATCCTATAAATCCATCCATATTAATTCTGCCCAAAGGCAGGTCCTTCACTGCAATCATAGCATTTTCATGATATGCTTGCAGCTTTACTAGGGAATTGTAGGTGTGGTAGCTTCCCGTTGCTTTCCACACCGGTGAATGTGATGATGATAATGGCCTTAAAGTTTTCCTGACATTTGTCTTACAGGTGAGGAAAAACCCCGATAAAAAACCTCACCCAGAAAAACTGCCCTGACCGGGGATCGAACCTGGGCCTGCTGCGTGACAAGGCAGCACGCTACCTCGAGACCACAGCGGTGGACATCCTATAAATAATCAACAAAAATAAGAGAGGGCAGATTTTGTCAGCAAAATAGTGATTTATTTTGTTCATATTATTCATTTTTAAACATCTTAATGATGGACAAATTATATTTGAAAAGAAAAATATACGCCTAGACCGGGGTTTTAACCCAGGACCATTGACTCTCTATGCCAATGCTCTATCCAAGTGAGCTACCTAGACCTCAAATCTAAATGCACATTTTTCTCTTATACATAGTTAATTCCCTAACCCCAAATGCTACAAGCCATTGCTACAGTTTTTGCAAATGGCGGCTCCTTTATTAAGAAGACTTTTTATTGGGAATTTAAACATTACTTATAAAGCCAGTAGTGCTTCTTTCAATGTTAATATTATTCGTTTTTAAACATCTTAATGATGGACAAATTATATTTGAAAAGAAAAATAGCATTTGGGGTTAGGGAATTAACTATGTATAAGAGTAAATACGCATTTAGATTGGAGGCCTAGGTAGCTCACTTGGATAGAGCATTGACATAGAGAGTCAAAGGTCCTGGGTTCAAACCCCAGTCTAGGCGTATATTTTTCTTTTCAAATATAATTTGTCCATCATTAAGATGTTTAAAAACGAATAATATGAACATTATAAGAAGCTCTACTGGCTTTGTAAGTAATGTTTAAATTCCCAATAAATGTCTTCTTAACAAAGGAGCTGCCATTTACAAAAAATCGTAGCAATGCCTCGTAGCATTTGAGGTTAGGGAATTAACTACGTATAAGAGAAAAATATGCATTTAGATTGGAGGCCTAGGTAGCTCACTTGGATAGAGCATTGACAAAGAGAGTCAAAGATCCTGGGTTCAAACCCCAGTCTAGGTGTATATTTTTCTTTTCAAATATAGTGATTTATTTACTAAAACCTTACCCACCTGACATACTAGACTTATAAATGACTAACTCATTAAACGTCTATTCACAACACAATGCCTATGAATTAAAAGTCTTACCTTCAATTTCTTTTTGTAAATCTGACAGCTCTTTATTGAAATTTTCAGCTTTTTCTCTAAGAGACAATCCATCACGAGCTGATTGAAGGCCTCTATTTTCAAGACGACGTGCCTGATGACACACATCATAATTAAATAAATCAATGTTAATTAAATAAAAATAAATAATGAAACAAAATCCAGAATAACAATTATAAATAAGATAAATTAAAACATATATGCATAGTTAAATATGGGAAATAACATTATGAGGTTTTTAATTTGTAAATTAATGAGTCATTTTTTACATCTTACCTCATGTTTCATGTTTTCTTTAAACATGGGAACTAGTTTTCAAGAAAAACATCTCTCTCATTTTCAACCGACATTATGACTACCGGTTTTTCGTTGGAATCTCCATCAATAACGTTGCCATCTGCTGTTGATTCGATGAACTTTGAGATGAGGTCACGTTCATCAGGAATCTCAAAATTCATGGACAGAAGAACAAATTTAGATCCATGAATTTTGAGATTTCCAATGAACGTGACCTCATCTTGAAGTTCATCAAATCAACACCAGATGGCAACGTTATTGATGGATATTTCAACGAAAAGCTGGTAGTCATAATGTTGGTTGAAAATGAGAGATGTTTCTCTTGAAAACTAGTTCCTGTGTTTAAAGAAAACATGAAAGATGTAAAGAATGTAAGATGTAAAAAAATGACATTAATTTACGAATTAAAACATATATTACTTATATTTAATTAATGTTGGGAAGTAAACATTATGAGGTATAATCATTAAAATTCATCGGAGAACATATTGTTTAAACAACTCACCTCATAGGATTCATGCTTCCATGATATCGCGATTTCAAACATAATCATGTTCATCGTAGCCGGAGTTATGGCTGACGATGAACATGATTATGTTTGAAATCGCGATATCATGGAAGCATGAATCCTATGAGGTGAGTTGTTTAAACAATATGTTCTCCGATGAATTTTAATATATTACTTATTTTAGGAATTCTCACTATGAGGTATATTCATTAAGGTAGAATATTTTTATCACTCACCTCATATTGTTCTTCTTATTTGATTATAAACTAGTTTATAATTATCACTCACCTCATATTGTTCTTCTTATTTGATTATAAACTATAATTATCACTCACCTCATATTGTTCTTCTTATTTGATTATAAACTAGTTTATAAACTAGTTTATATAAGAAGAACAATATTGTAGAATATTGTAGAACAATATTGTTCTTCTTATTTGATTATAAACTAGTTTATAAACTAGTTTATAATCAAATAAGAAGAACAATATGAGGTGAGTGATAAAAATATTCTACCTTAATAAAACATATATGTTAAATTAATGTTGTCTGAAACTGCCGGTTTCAAAGAAATTTGAAATTATATAAGGTGAGTCATTAAAAAATGTTTTCCACTCACTGTTAACAGTCTAGTGTCTTACAAAAATGGCTTATAAAAATGCTTACAAATAAATTAGCCTAATTAATGTAGATAAACTGAAACATGCTTTTAAGAATATTAAGAGAGATTTTTGTCATTGACTTCCGGGATTGTTAACCCAAGTCATTTTCCCCAGCTTCCCAATGAAGAACTTCCAAGTTTCCAGTTTAAGAAGCTTGCCATGTTTTGTAATCCTTTATTTGTGTTATCCCAGTGCACCATGAGAAGATGGGGTTACTGTGTACCATTAGTGTGAGAAATTTTCTTTCCTTGAAGAGAAGTTAAATAAACACATTGATTTCACAGTTACTAAGACAGTGATAAACAAAATTATATTAAGAATATTACAAAAATATATATAACTATAAAATTGTCTTTCTTAAAATTGACATATAAAATTTTCACTAGTATTTCCACTAAATAAGAAACAGCCAACTAAAACATTTATATGTTATTTATAAAATCTTCTATAAAATTTGATCTATTTCATATAGTTGATAAGGTACTTAAATGTTGTATTTTATATGAGGTTTATTTTGAACAAGTCATTAAACATGTTCATCATTAAATTCATCGGAGAACATTTTGTTTAAACATCAAATCTTAGCTTTACTGCTATAAATGTAGCATTGATTTCCATTTAAAAGTCTTCCTGTTTAAGAAGCAGCTACATGGCATTAGTAGAACGAAATTCACTGCTATCTGGTGCGCAGGAATCATATTAATATAAGAGAAAAATCTATGTGTAAATCGGAATGCCTAATAGCTTAAATCATTAAATCACTGGTGTACAGAACCAAATATACTGAGTTAAAATCCCAATTTAGGCATATAATTTTCTCTTAAAATTGAATTTCCATCCATAGTAATTCTGCCCAAAGGCAGGTCCTTCACTGCAATCATAGCATTTTCATGCTATGCTTGCAGCTTTACTAGGGAATTGTGTAGGTGTGGTAGCTTCCTGTTGCTTTCCACACCAGTGAAGGATTTATATTTTTAATATTTTTTTTTATGTTCACACTGTTGAGGTTACAATTATTTCAATTATAAAACTTTTTTATGCCCTTTTTACACTGTCGTCCTCAAGTTGAGGATGATGGTGTAAAAAAGGTATAAAAAAGTTTATTAATAGTGAGTGGAGAACATATTTTAATCGACTCACCTCATACATTTTCAACCTCTTCTTTGATACCGACGGTTTCAGACAAAATCATGTCCTTCTTCAGTCATGGCTTCCACTGATGAAATTCCTTGATTGTTAATTTCTTTAGTGACATCACTTCTTGTGCTGCCATCTTTTGTTGCGATTATAAACTTTGTAATTAAATTTTTATCCACTGGAATATTGAAATATTCCCAACGAAAGATGGCAGCGCAAGAAGTGATGTCACTAAAGAAATCAACAATCAAGGAATTTCATCAGTGGAAGCCATGACTGAAGAAGGACATGATTTTGTCTGAAACCGTCGGTACCAAAGAAGTTTGAAAATGTATGAGGTGAGTCGATTAAAATATGTTCTGCGCTCACTATTAATGATATAACCTCATAATGTTTACTTCCCAATAATAATTTAAATATAAAAAAGTTTTATAATTGAAACAAATTGAATTTTGTCATTCAGTGAGAAGTGATAAATTTAGTATTAAACATTGGAACAGAAAATAAGTTTTTAAGGTCTTTGCTGGAAGTAACATTGAGAGACAAGAAGAGAAATGAAAACATCTGAACCCAACTAGAAATAAAAGAACTGACATTAGAGATACAAGAATATAAAGAAATATGGCATAAACATATTAACATATTCTATACTTTTAAAATTCATGGTAGAACCACCGTTGAGGCTAAAATTGTGTTAAAATTTTAAAATTTGTACCTGATAAAACTGTCACCCTCAACTATATTAACTTTTTTAATATAATAAATTTGGGAATTTTAACATTATGAGGTTTTCTTAATAAGAATCAAATGAATTGTGAATTCTTCTTACCTCATATATCTATGTGCTGTGTTTAAAAAAACATAGATATATGAGGTAAGAGTCCACCGCTGTGGTCCCAAGGTAGCGTGCTGCCTTGTCACACAGCGGGCCTGGGTTCAATTGCCGGTCGGAACAGGCTCCTGGGTGAGGTTTTTTCAGGATTTTTCCTCATCTGTAAGACAAATGTCAGGAAGCTTAGGGCCCAACGATCCCCAAAAATCATCCAGCCATCATCATCATCATCATTCACCAGTGTGGAAAGCAATGGAAAGCTACCACACCTATAATTCCCAAGTAAAGCTGCAAAGCATAACGTGAAAATGCTATGATTGCAGTGAAAGACCTGCCCTTGGGCAGAATTACTATGGATGGATGAGGTAAGACAAATTCATGATTCATTTGATTCTTATATTAACTTCTGTTATAAAATGTTGTCACACTATTAAAATCTTTGATAACAGAAGTCAATATAGTTGAAGAGGACTGTTTTATCAGGTACGAATTTTAAAATTTTAACACAATTTTAGCCTCAACGGTGGTTCTACCATGAATTTTAAAAGTATAGAATATGTTAATATGTCTTCTTCTTCTTCCTTCCAAGTATTAGGCCTGGTAATCATATTGATTACCTTTTTCTAGAACGTACCTGGAAGATAGGATAAAGGTCATCCATGTACAAGATGAAGACAGCAAATACAAAACCTGTAGTCAAGGAGTGGGTCAGACTCAAACCATGAATAATAAAAACAAAAGGAATTTTGTGCAATGCTGAAGATGGGGCAACAGCCCTGAAACATGTGTCCAACTAAACAAGCATATGAGGTAAGAATGTTAAAAAAATACAAACTCAAATTAAATTAAACTGTTACTTCCTAATGTTTAAAAAAATAAGAAGAAACAAAGAAAATGATGTTTTTATTATTAATTTCATACATCTCAATGATGGATAAATTATATTTGAAGAGAAAAATTATACGCTCAGACCGGGACTTGAACCCGGGACCTTGGTTCTCTAGACCAAGTGCTCTACCACCTGAGCTACCTGAGCAAGTACCGATCTAAACGCAAATCTTTCTCTATATACGTTGTAATTCCCGCCCACCAAATGCTATGAAGCTTTTGCTTCTATTTTTGCAAATGGCAGCTCCTTTATTAAGAAGACGTATTTGGGAATTATACATTACATTATAAATGCCAGTACAGCTTTTTTTGATGTTTTTATTATTGATTTCATACATCTCAATGATGGATAAATCATATTTGAAGAGAAAAATTATATGCTCAAACTGGGACTTGAACCCAGGACCCTGGGTTCTCTAAACCAAGTGCTCTACCACCTGAGCTACCTGAGCAAAAAAAAAATAGTCTAAATATTCAGAGAATAATAGGAGTCTCCCTACAGTATTCTTAAGCACCCTTATTAACTAACCCTCTCCAATAGCTGCTGAGCTTGCCATTTTAAAGTGTCGGTGAGGTCTTCAGGTAGCATTGCCACTCTCTGTGCTACATGAAGCCATTTCTCGAGTTCTGAAGCAGTATTGTTCGTTGCCAGAAGTTCTGGCCATGGGGGAGGTACTACCCCTCCTTCCAAATGACCTGCACCTTCCTGTAACAACCTTCCAAGCTCAGCAAGGTCATCCAGAAGAACACCAGTACAACGGTCATCACATGCTGAAATGGAAATTACAATAGTTTTTTTTACAATATCAAATGAAATAAAAAATTCATTACTTCTTGCACTATGTGCAATTAAAGAGTATTGTGAGGCATTGATAGCCTGTATTTTGAATTTTGCACGCAGCGACAAGAGTTGGTGGAGAACATATTTTTAACGACTCACCTCATATAATTTCAAATTTCTTTGATACCGGCAGTTTCAGACAATATCTTGTCCTTCTTCAGTCATGGCTTCCACTGATGAATTTCATCAGTGGATGAGGTGAGTCGTTAAAAATATGTTCTCCATTCACTATTAATGATATAACCTCATAATGTTTACTTCCCAATATTAATTTAAATATGACAAGAGTTGGGTCTCACCTTTTATGGTAAAAGCAGCTATGTTATTGCTATAGTTAAATAAAAACACATAGAAGATGCTTTAAAACTCTTAAATTCAGAGAAGAAAACAATAAAATTCACACTTGAAATACAATTGAACAAACAATTACCATTTTTAGATCTAAAATTACACAGAAATGAGAAGAAAAAAAAAAAAAAAAGGAAATAGAATTCAGCATTTATAGGAAAGAAACACACATCAAATCAACAGGTTTCAACCATAATTCACACAAAATGGCAGTCTTCAACAGCCTAGTGCATAGATTGGTAAATATACCTATGAACAGTGAAAATTATGAAGTAGAAAAAGAACACATAATTGAGAAAGCAAAAGAAAATGGTTTTAAGGAAAAAATTATACACAAAAAAATTGATAAGTACAAAAAACAGAAATTGAGAAATGAAAGCACTCTTCAGATAGAAAAACCAAAAGAAAAGAAATACAAGAAATTTACATATCACCCTTGGGCACACAATAAATTTCAAATTTTTTTTTGGAAAATTCAATATCAGTTTAGCACCAAAGAATGATTATAGCCTAAAAAAAAGTATGAAAACCAACAAAAATGAAAAAAATTGAAGATAAAAAATCAGGAATATATAAAATAAAATGTGCAGATTGTGATAAAGTATACAATGGGAAAACAAAGAGAAATTTAAACATTAGAACTAAAGAATGCATAAGAAATGTAAAAAAAAAAAAGAAGTAGAAAAATCTGCAGTAGCAGCTCATGTTTAGACAGAAAAACACAAAATAGATCTAAATACAAAATTATTAAAACAGTTAGAAAATACCAATGAACCACGATATGGGAAAAAATCTACATACAGAAGAACAAGGAGAAAATTATGAACTTTGAAATTCCTGGAGAAAGGAGTCTCATTACCAAGTTCTTTGGAACACAAACCCAGGACTGACAACATGAAGAAAAGAAAAAAATCAGTTTGTGAAATGCTGAAGACGGGGCAATAGCCTTGAAACATATGTCTAACTAAACTATCATATCAGGTAAGAATGTTTAAAAAATACAAACTCAATTGTCTATTTTCCTATTGGCTGGAGCCTTTTGCAGCTGTTTTACCATGTAATTTTGCTGGTGACCTTCTCCTGCAGCTTTATCTTTTTGCGACAGGCCCAGTGAATGACAGACATATTTTTGCATGGATCCAATAGTTTTTCTATTGTTATTTATAAGCAAATATAAAGTTTGTTTGTGAAGTGAAAGTGTTATTCAAGAATTTTAAATAGTGGCATCAAATAAAATAAATATTACAAATAAAAGAACAAGATTCAATTATTATTCTTATTATTATCATCAACATAAGTTGACATTGTAGAAATTTATTTCCTTCAAAGCTTTCCAAGTTAATATTGAAGGAAAACTACAAGTAGAAGAAAATATAAACAAAATATAATCAATTAAGGTAGAATTTTTTACCACTCATCTTAAATTGTTCTTCTTATTTGACTATAAACTAGTTTCGGAACATAGTTTCTGTTCCATCCTCAGTATCGTCACGACCGTTGATCTGTCATCTTGAAGAGCTGTCCTTCGCTCCTTCCATTGGCTGACTGAAAAACCTCGAAACCAGGTCATTCTCACCAGGAATTTGAAAGTTCATCAATTTCCTCTTTTTGCTCTTTTGAATTAGGTCTTTTCCCAAACAGTAAGTTCTTTTGGTTTTTCTATTTGTTTTAATAATTTAGCTTCTTTCTTGATAAGATGTTTTTTGCCCATGCATAGTCTGAAAAACATCTTATCGAGAAAGAAGCTAAATTATTAAAACAAATAGAAAAACCAAAAGAACTTACTGTTTGGGAAAATATCTACATTCAAAAGAGCAAAGAGAAGAAATTGATGAACTTTGAAATTCCCGGTGAGAATGATCTGGGTTTCGAGGTTTTTCAGTTAGCCAATGGAAGGAGCGAAGGACAGCTCTTCAAGACAACAGAACAACGGTCATGACGATACTGAGGATGGAACAGAAACTATGTTCCAAAACTAGTTTATAGTCAAATAAGAAGAACAATATGAGGTGAGTGATAAAAAATTCTACCTTCATGAATATACCTCATAGTGAGAATTCCTAAAATAAATAAAATATAATCAACTTTAACATTAATTTTAAAAAAATTATAAAAAATACAGTCTTCAAGCTCTGTAATCATTAAAGGGAAGTATGAACTCATTCCTGGCTGCAATATACATTATTAATATGTTATTGAACCATTATGAAAATTAGATTTAATTTTCTTGAGGGGTCCTCATCTAGGGGATATGTGATGTGGTTGGCGACCACAAGGTGCCCAAGCTGAGCAAAACATTTCTTCCGCTTACTTGTGTTTTGCACTCTTTTAACTTTACTATCTAACCTCTCTTGGTTAACTCTTGTTTTTTCGACCCCGACGCTATTAGGGCATCCGAGGGCTAGGGAGTCATTCCTTTCTTCCATTTCTTTTTTCCTTTATTTTCTTTTCTTCTCCAGAAAGGCCTGACCAGAGGCTATAAGATTGGCAGCCCCATCACTAGTCTTGCCTTCCTTTGGCCAGCAACCAATCGAAGGGACTATTATTATGCTTTCAAGTCTTATACGAGAATTTCCCATAAGGAAAAATTTTCTATAGGATCGTAACAGGCCTTGGCCTAATACTTGGAAGGAAGAAGAAGAAGAACATATAATAAAACAGAAAATAATGCAATTCTTTACTTACAAGTGCAGCCATACTGTGTTAGAATAAAGCGATCTCTGTTGCACTGACTGCAGTCTCTGCCTGTAATGCCAGGTCGACAGTTGCACTGTCCTGTCTGCTCATGACACTCGTCACTTACACTCCCATGAGGGTTACATTTGCAAGGTCTGCAGGAACCACCCTCCAGCTGAGGGAAGCCAAACCATCCATAACTGCATCTGTTATATGAAAAATTTATATCATCACTAAGCCTTAGAAATTATTAATAAATATGCGGTTGTTTAATTCCGTATGAAAATAATAATTTAAGTAGGGACATACTATACATATTAATATAATAAATTTGGGAATTTTTATATTATGAGGTTTCCTTAATAAGAATCAAATGAATCATGAATTCTTCTTACCTCATACATCATCATCATCTTCATTCATGGATTAGGTCTCTTGACCCGTTCCGACTTCAGCCCATCTCTTTCTAGGTCTGCCCACATCTCGGGTGCCTTTAGGTTTGTATTTTGTTATTTGTTTTGGATATCTATCTTCATTCATTCTGTCTATGTGTTGCTTCCATTTTCGTCTATATGTATCTATTTTATCAGTTATTGCAAATATTTCAAGTACCTGTCTTATTTCTGTGTTCTTGATTCTGTCTTCCTTAGTGCACCCTTTAACAGATCTCAAAAATTTCATTTCTGCCGCCGTTATCCTACTTAGATCTTGTTTTTTATGTATCCAGGCTTCTGAACCATAGAGCAGTACCGGTACTGACAACGTTTTATAAAATTTCAATTGGGTCTCTCTTGTTATTTTGTTATTTAGCGATCGTTTTATCGTACCACATATTCTCTGGAATCTTGCTATTTTATTATTTATATCATTATCATAATTAAATGAAATGTCACATCCTAGATAATTGAGATGGTTCACCTGTTCTATAATTTTGTTTCCTATTACTATTTTGGATCTGATTTGATTTTTCCCTTGGAATGCCATTACCTTAGTTTTTTCTATGGATATTTTGAGATTATATCGTCCACATATATTATGTAGTTTAAAAATATTCCTTTGAAGTTCGTCTTCCGTATTTGCTATTATTACCTGGTCATCAGCGTATAATAATGTTTTCAAGTAGTGTGTTTATCTAATTTTATTCCTTTATTTGTTTCTTCGTTCCATTTTTTTATTATACCTCATACATCTATGTTTTTTTAACATAGAACTGCAGTATTGGAAAAAACATCTTTTCCATCCTCAGCTATTTTCATGACTATCAATTTTTTTCCTTTTCCAGATGGCAGTTTGGAAAATGACTGGCAAAAGAAAAAATTGACAGTCATGCAAACAGCTGA
This sequence comes from Diploptera punctata, assembly GCA_030220185.1. NCBI lineage: Eukaryota > Metazoa > Arthropoda > Insecta > Blattodea > Blaberidae > Diploptera > Diploptera punctata. The sequence goes on along the minus strand of JASPKZ010001215.1, from coordinate 1,184,701 downwards.
TGATGGAAAAGATGTTTTTTCCGATACTACAGTTCTGTGTTAAAAAAACATGGATGTATGAGGTAAGAAGAATTCACGATTCATTTGATTCTTATTACATAATTTATAATTAGGAATTTTACCACAAACTTTATCAGTAATGTGAACAATATGAGAAATATTGTTTATTTTTTATTATTTCACTCACCTCATACTTCATAATTCATAGCAGACCCTGGGTTTCTTCACATAATTTGTGACATTGTCAATGCTGCGTGACGTTCACAACTGACGTCCAACGGCCTTCTATCCTGCAGGATAGAAGGCCGTTGGACGTCAGTTGTGAACGTCACGCAGCATTGACAATGTCACAAATTATGTGAAGAAACCCAGGGTCTGCTATGAATTATGAAGTATGAGGTGAGTGAAATAATAAAAAATAAACAATATTAAAGAACCTCATAGTGTTATTTCCTATCTACATAACTTAATATGAGAAATAACTTTTTAAGAAAACTTCGTAATGTTAAAATTCCCAAATTTGTTATATTAAAATTTTTAGTCTCTTGATTTTAAAGTACTGGTACCTATACCCTGTCTGCTCTTAAAGTGATCCTCGTCAAAACAAAACCATGTTATCTGCTCGCTTTTGATTGGTTATGAACACCAATGTATGTTGTAGAAGCAATATCCTTCTGCCATTCACACCACAATTACTGTCACTTTTGAAAGGGAGATGACGACACAGCAACAGAAGACTCAATACTTTCCGCCACTTTGTTTCATGAAAATCAACTGAAGCATGACTCAAATGCATCACCCATATGTAATAAACTATTTTAAAATTCATCGGAGAACATATTGTTTAAACAACTCACCTCATAGGATTCATGCTTCCATGATATCGCGATTTCAAACATAGTCATGTTCATCGTCAGCCATAACTCCAACTGACGAAATTTTTCGGCCGTCAACTATTCTATTGTCGCCATCTCCAGTGCTGCCATCTATGGTTGAATTTATGAACTTCGAAATCAATGTAATTTCGTTAGGGAGTTTGGAAAAAAAAAACATTCAGAAAAACAAAAATAGATCAATGAATTTTGATATCCCTAACGAAATTACATTGATTTCGAAGTTCATAAATTCAACCATAGATGGCAGCACTGAAGATGGCGACAATAGAATAGTTGACGGCCGAAGAATTTCGTCAGTCGGAGTTATGGCTGACGATGAACATGACTATGTTTGAAATCGCGATATCATGGAAGCATGAATCCTATGAGGTGAGTTGTTTAAACAATATGTTCTCTGATGAATTTTAATGATTATACCTCATAATGTTTACTTCCCAACATTAATTAAATATAAACTATTTTAAGTTGCAATTATTGATTAGGTATATTTTAGAATATTTTGTCTTCTTCTTCTTCTTCCTTCCAAGTATTAGGCCAAGGCCTGTTACGATCCTATAGAAAATTTTCCCTCCAGCATTTGAGGGAAATTCTCGTATAAGACTTGAAAGCATAATAATAGTCCCTTCGATTGGTTGCTGGCCAAAGGAAGGCAAGACCAGTGATGGGGCTGCCATCTTATAGCCTCTGGTCAAGCTTTTCTGGAGAAGAAAAGAAAATAAAGGAAAGAAGAAATGGAAGAAAGGAAAGAATCCCTAGCCCTCGGATGGCCTAATAGCGTCGGTGTCAAAAAAATAAGAGTTAACCAAGAGAGGTTAGATAGTAAAGTTAAAAGAGTGCAAAACACAAGTAAGTGGAAGAAATGTTTTGCACAGCTTGGGCACCTTGTGGTCGCCATCCACATATCCCCTAGATGAGGACCCCTGAGGGGAGAATATTTTGTATGTTTTGAATATTATTATTTTCATGCACAAAGAATTGCAAGTATGTTCAGAGGACATATTTTTAATTTAATGAAGGGAACTACTTTTTTGCATACATACTTATTGCTTCTACAATGTATGTCGGTGTCCATAACCAATGAAAAGTGAGCAGGTCACATGGTTTTGTTTTAACTAGGATCACTTTATGAGCGAACAGGGTTTAGTTGCTTGTCCAAATGTTAAACTCATGGGAAAATTTAATGTTTTATATAATTTATATGGGCAAATAAGTAACTCAGGAGAAAAAAGTTACACGTCTAATATCCAAGAGGATACAAAATATGATAGCTGAAATGTCTTGTGTAAATACACTGCTCAAAACAATTAGAGGAACACTTGTAATAAATTGAATAAGTAATTATTTTTTAAAGCTGTGATGCTGAAAGTTGGACAATATGTAAATTGAATTATTAATTTTATCATTGGATACAAATTTTAAAGATCCATGACCTAAATACAGAGAAATTACCTCAAATAACAAATACAGAGAAAATTTTTATTTTGGAAGGCACTGGTCACTTCTAATTGGTAAGCTTCCTGATGTTGCTATAGTGACGAATGTTGATTATTGCCTTGTTTATTGAAGTCTCTGACAAAATGAGGCATCTAAATGACTTTGAAGTGTATCATGCTCTACATCTTTTACGACAAGGTCAATCTCTGCGACAAGTGGCTAGAGAGCTTGGGGTTTCTCCTTCCGTGGTGTCCAGGTTACGCAACAGGCACAGACAGACAGGTCAGTATTGTAGAAGACGTGGCCAGGGCTGTAAATTTAAAACAAGCCCCCAGGATGACAGATACGTTGTTCTTTCTGCTCTTCGACAGCGTACAAAAACTGCAAAAGACCTGCAGAATGACCTTCATATGGCTTCCGGAATCCGGGTTTCAGACCAAACCATAAGGAACAGATTAAGGAAAGAGAATATTCGTCCAAAAGGCCCGTTAAAAACCACGCTTAACAAATGGGCATAAGGCAGCAAGACGTACGTATGCTGAAAACCATGGTGATTGGAACCTGAACCAGTGGGAGTCTGTGCTCTTCTCGAACGAATCCAGGTATCGTCTTACACGTTGTGATGGTCGATTGAGGGTGTGGGGACGGCCAGGAGAAAGATTTTCTGCAGAGGCTGTACAGGAAATTGATAGATTCGGAGGAGGTTCCATAATGGTGTGGGCCGGAGTTATGTACAACAATCGTACGGACCTTGTACTTGTTCCCCAGCGACTGAATGCTGTCCGGTATATCGAGCATGTTCTGGAAGAGCATGTAGTACCTGCTGCCATTGGAGTAGGCCCTGGATTTCTGTTTATGCAGGATAATGCCAGGGCACATTCTGCGGCTGTCACCAGGGATTTCCTGAGGAGGAATGAAATTGAGGTAATGGAGTGGCCAGCGGTCAGCCCAGACCTCAACCCTATTGAACACTTGTGGGATCTTCTAGACAGGAAGGTCGGGAACTGACATCAAGCTCCACAAACTCTGCAGCAACTTGGAGATGCTCTGAAGGAGGAATGGGAGAATATCCCGCAAGAGGAAATCCAGAATCTTATTGGGAGCATGCCACGAAGTTGCCAAATTGTCATCCAATGTCGTGGAGGCCATACACGATACTAACTCTATATAACGAGTGTTTAACTTTGAAAAATGAGCACAAGATTCAATTGCTTACATAGCAGAATTATTTGAAAAGTTAATTGTCAGCGTTATTCATTTGTTTTTACTGACATGAGCAATAAATAAATAAATAAATAACCACAAATAATGTACTTTATTAATTTCATGTTTGTACCCCTATCCAATGAAAAAATATTTTCATATTTCATAGTGTTCCTCTAATTGTTTTGAGCAGTGTATTTGAATATTTTAGCAATAGGTTTTTCTACGCACTCAAAAAGTTTAATTACCCAAAGCATTTGATGAATAATGGGTTCAAGTCCCGGTCTGAGCGTATAATTTTTCTCTTCAAAAATGGTAACACTGTTGTAAATCAATGATCCTAGTAGTGACCATTGTATATCTTACAGTATGTTGTTCAACAGTCTTTGTTGTAAGAATCAAATGAATAGTGAATTCTTCTTACCACATACATCAATGTTTTTTAAACACAGCACTGCAGTATTGGAGAACGAGTCATGAAAACAGCTGACGATGGGGAAGATGGTTCACCGATACTGCAGTGCTGTGTTTAAAAAAACATAGGTGTATGAGGTAAGAAGAATTCACAATTCATTTGATTCTTATTAATGAAACCTCATAATTTTAAAATTCCCAAATTTATTATATTAAAAAAAAGTCTTTTTGTATAAATCTGTAATATTGAAAGTCTCAAAACAGTAATATTTTGTGAATATATTCACTGTTTCTCACATTCAGTAAGTAATATCGCCCTAAAAAGATGTTCAGTAGAATTTGTTTAGATGGTGGAATTTGGAAATACTGAAATATCCACCAAATTCACCAGAAATGAGCCCTTGTGACTATAACTTATTCTCAAAGATCAAAGAACCTCTATGAGGCATTCAATTTCAATCAAGAGTCGATACCCAGAAAACTCTAGATTGATCAGTTAAAGGAGATATCCAGAAATGGTGCTGCAGATGAAGTGCACTTCTTCCAAGGATTTGGCAACATATAATTGACTTGTCAAGGGACTATAAATGAAGTTCATAATGTCAAAAATAACCTAAATAATTTTTTTGTGATGTTATAGAAGTGTTGCCATTACCTACCGAATGCCCTAGAATTTTAGATTTTCTTCTAGAAATATGCTGACTTGTTAGTTTGTATAATGATATACCTGTCACATCTCTTCCCAGTGTAGCCTTCACGACAATGACAGCTTACATGTCCCTTTGGTGACACACGGCAACTTCTTGCAAAGTTGCGCTCGACAGTCGGACAAGGGCAAGGTTTACAAGGACCTCTTGCAGGATCTCCGTAGTAACCTTCACCGCACCTCTCACAGTGTGGACCACCAGTATTTTCTGCACAATTCTGAAATATTAATAAGTTATTTATTTTGCTTCAAATATGCAAATTCAGACTAGAATTAAAAGAATTTTTATAATCGAGTATAACACAATTTCAATAACTGAGGAATGTTAAAATATTATTGAAATTCTAGTACAAACAAATTTAATTATGATCTTGCAGAAGATTTCCAGGCTGTTGGCTGTGGTCTTGAGGCTTGTAGTTCCCCAACGTTTTGCCAGAGACTGCATCCGGCATCCTCAAGGGTTGTCTTGAGACTGGCAGTTTTGTCGACTACCTGCTCTATTTATACATTATCTGCACAGAGAACACGGCCAACAGCCCGGAAATCTTCTGCAAGATCATCATAGTAACTCCGGCCGTGAAAGCCTAAGTCAAATTTAATTATATTTTAAGAGAAAAATTATATGTCCAGACCGGGGTTTGAACCCAGGACCTTTGGCTTTCTAGGCCAAATCTCTACCACTGAGCTATCTGAGCATTCCAATCTAAATGCAAATTTTTCTCTTATACATTGTTAATTCCGATTACCGAATGCTACGAGCCTTTGCTCGATTATGCAAATGGCAGCTTCTTATTTAAGAAGACATTTATTGGAAATTTAAACACTACTTTATAAAACCAGTAGGGCTTCTATTGATGTTTTAATTTAATACTTCTCACTGAAGGACAAATTATATTTGAAGAGAAAAATTATATGGTCAGACCAGGGTCTAAGCATATATTTTTCTCTTGAAATATAATTTGTCCTTCAGTGAGAAGTATTAAATTAAAACATCAAAAGAAGCCCTACTGGCTTTATACTCCAACCAAACACCAGAAAATGAAACCATCTTGGAATGCCATAAACTTCTGAAATACCTCAACAACCAAAATAAATTAATAGCCTTCCAGTGGATACCCTCACACATCGGAATAGTTGGCAATGAAATAGCTGATGGACTTGCCAAAAAGGGTACCAAAATACAGATAACAACCCACCCCAATTCGAACCTCCACAGAAAGATCGAAGAAATTAAGAAAGCATTCCAAATGGAAAACATGAAAGAAAACATTGCAACAGCCAGAGGGAAATCATGGGAAAAAATTGATGAGCTATACACAGAAATAAAATATAAAGGCCGCAAGGAAGCAGTAGCAAAATTCAGACTGATGTAAGGACACGACTGCCTGGCTCACCATCTCCACAGAATAAACGTTTTCCAATCCGACAGATGTGTCATATGCAAAGACCCGGACCTGATCATGGACAAACATCACCTTCTAGTCTGTCCAGCTTTAAATCCAACTGCACAACACTCTAAGGACCTTGTTCGCTTGTACTGGGAAGCCAGAGAGAAAATGACTTAAGCGTCAAATCTCGCCATTAAAAACAACAACAATAATTTGTCCTTCACTGAGAAGTATTAAATTAATAACAAAAACATAGAAAAAATGTGTAATGGTAGATGCAAACAAAACATGCACATGAAAACACATCACAATATCGATAATCTTTCCGCAAAAAAAAAAAAGCAAAATATCCACAGTTAGAAATAGTTCTCCTGGATTATGCACGGAAAACAAGGGCAAATGGATTTTCAGTTCAAAGGCGTTAAGATATGGTGAAATTAAATGTTTCTTACCTCTCCTCATATAAATTTTCTAAGTTGATTGTGATTTCGAGACTATAATTGTCTCATCCTCAGAACTTTCTTGGCGACTCCTTAAGATAGCCAAGAATATGGAAATCCCGTGCAATGAATTTAAGGCAAGATTTATGACATGTCAAGACCCTGTAATTCAGCAGTGTTCACAATAAAACTATTCTAAAATGAAGCATGTTTTCTAGTTATTTCATGTATAAACCGCACCCTAATTTTCAAACTTATATTTTAGGTACAAAAGTGTGGCCTATACACGCATAAATACGGGTTTTTATTTGATTGGGGTAGTAACTGCCAGACTCTGAACACCACATACAAAACATTCATCAAGCCAATACTACTATACAATGGGGAGGTAATAATCACAGCAAATAACTCGAACCTGAATCGCCTAGAAGTATGCCAAAATCAGGCTTTACGACTTATAACCGGCACAGCAAAATCAACTCCAATCACAGCAATACAAGAACTAACTCAGAACCCTCCAATATGTCTAACTTTAGAGGAACAGGCAATAACACAACATGAGAAAATGTTACGATTAACAACAACAAAATGGGAAAAAAGACAGTTACAACCAACCAAGTTGAAAACACAAACAAGTTTCTTGTCCAAAGTAACGGAAATAAAAACAGATTTGAATCTTCCTAAATCTAAAGAAAATATTTTGATCAGCGATAACCCTCTTACTTTTGAACCAATTAACATTCAGCTAAATCTAGAAGAACCAGCTACAAAATCTGAAACTTCCACACTTGTACTAAAAGCTCTAGCATTAGAAGCTGTGAACAAGAGATATCCACCAGAAGAATGGTTACATGTCTACACAGATGGATCTACTATTGATAACAACTCAGGATCAGGAATTACATGTGCATTATTTTCATTTTATCAACCAGCAGGATACCACACAACAAATTTTGATGCGGAAGTAATGGCTATTCATATTTCACTCCAAAAATTACTATACAGAATAAATAAATTTCAAAATGCTGTCATACTCTCTGATTCTAAGGCAGCAATATATCCAATAAATTCACACAAAATGAAGTCAATACAAATTAAAGAGTGCTACAAAATGATTCAACAACTCCAAAAACTACAGAAAAGAATTCAATTGCAATGGATACCTGCACATTGTGGAATTGCTGGAAATGACACTGCTGATTTTCTTGCCAAAAAAGGCTCCAATTTAATTCAGAATACTACTAAAAGCTTACCTTTCACATCCATAAAAAGAATAATTAAAAACAAATATAAAATCAAACAAAACCAAGACCTATGTAATAAAGCCAAAGACAAAAAATGGAATATTTTAGTAAAGAAGCCAGATATTATTCCAGAAATTCCATGTAAAACTACAGTAGCAAAATTTAGACTGCTTACAGAACATGACTATTTGGCCAAGCATTTATATAAAATAGGAATCTACACGAATCCAAATTGTCCTCTATGCAAGAAAGACGAAGAAATTAATGAAGAACATCTACAAACCTGTGAAGTATTACCTGTTGGATCCACCATAGAGAAATATTGGAGAGCAAGAACGCTAATGGCTTCGGTGCCAAGGCCCAGCATTTGTAAACAACATCATTTGATTACCTCTATGGTATAACTATTAGCATGTATGATGAAGATCATTACAGTTTAAATGTATGAATATTTTTGTTGACAAACATTCTATAATGTGAATTAATTGATACAGAAGCTAGCCTAATCAAACAAACAGATAAACTAAAAAAACTCACAGTCTGGGAAAAAATCCATATCCAAAAAACAAAAAAGACAAACTCATGAATTTTGAAACTCCCGCAAATTTTGACCTGATCCAGAGGTTCATATGTCCACCGATAGAAGTAAGAAGGAAACCGCCAAGAAACGACATAACACCATATTTAATTTTAGGAAGTTATATTTTGAGGTTATTTTAATTATATTATTTTTGGTCTGGACATCTTACCTCAATATTAATTCTTACCTCAACATTAATATTGAGGTAAGATGTCCAGACCAAAAATAATATAAAGACATAACACCAGTTGACCAGAGGCTACTGACGATGGAGATAAGCTCCGAAACTGCAGTATAGAAGAAAAAGGATATGAGGTGAGGTAATAAAAACATTAATTTAATTATTGAATTAATGAGATTTAAATGAATTAACTAATAAAATTATAAAACAATAATTATTCATGTAAATTACCAGACAATGTCCTGTCTCTATGTCACATATTCTGGATCGCTGATTACACTGACAAGGTCTTGCTTCTCCAACCAGCTGAATCACAATGGTGGAACTGATGGAGTTATTGTCGTGCCATCGGTAGAATCCAATGCTGGGATCTTGACAAGAACTTGAGTTATACTGCGGTGGGCAATCACATAACTCCACTCCTCGTGCGAGAGGCGGAGGTCTGCCAGGTGCCAATATCCCTGTGTCCAGTGTCACATCTCGTAACCTATAGTGATCAATTGATAATAATTTTAATTTAAAAACTTAATTATATTTTTCTTCTTCTTCTTCTTCCTTTCAAGTATTAGGCCAAGGCCTGTTACGATCCTATAGAAAATTTTCCCTTATGGAAAATTCTCATATAAGACTTGAAAGCATAATAATAGTCCCTTCGATTGGTTGCTGGCCAAAGGAAGGCAAGACCAGTGATGGGGCTGCCATCTTATAGCCTCTGGTCAGGCTTTCTGGAGAAGAAAAAGAAAATAAAGGAAAGAAGAAATGGAAGAAAGGAAGGACTCCCTAGCCCTCGGATGCCCTAATAGCGTCGGGGTCGAAAAAACAAGAGTTAACCAAGAGAGGTTAGATACTAAAGTTAAAAGTTAAAAGAGTGCAAAACACAAGTAAGTGGAAGAAATGTTTTGCACAGCTTTTCAAATATAATTTGTCCATCATTAAGATGTTTAAAAACGAAAAATATGAACATCAAAAACTTAATTTACAACCTTGTAGATAACACAAAAAATGCATCAATCAAATGATTATATTAAAAATAGAAAAGTAATTCTTTTTTTAGTTATGTATATAGGAAATAACACTATGAGGTAATTCTTTAATAAAATCCAAGACATGTAACTTAAAAGGGAATGTATGGTGTTGTTAGCATTCCGAAATGATATGGGAATTAAATTATTTGCATAATTTTCCCTGTAATTCCCAATAAAGACCACCAATATGGTTAATCCAAAGTTCTTAGCATTTATTCAGTTATTCTTGTCATGTACTGCAGTTAAGTCATTGCATAACATGCATTTATTGAAGAAATTTAATTAATTATTTTCACCACATCTCATATTTTGCTCTCTTACCTGCAACATTTCAAAATATTTTCTTTCATCCTCAGCAAAAAAAAAATTTTTTCTGGACAGAGTCTATGCCAAGTTTTACACTTGATGACAAATTGTACCAGTAAAACATATTGATTCTCTCTGTGTACGCTTGACACATGTAATTTATGTTTTATGAAACTTAAAAAATCTTATCCCCAGGTATTTTATTAACAATGCTTGTTATGCCTTTTAACAGCATTTTATTGCATGCAATACATTTATGGGGAAGTGACACTGCAATAAATTAAATATAGTGTATAGAAAAGAAAGTTATACATGTAATATATGGTGCTAAATATAATGCACCCTGTAGACCATTATTTGTATCTGAACATAGATTAACAGTTGTTATATTTAAAAAATATTGGGAAGTAAACATTATGAGGTTATATCATGAATAGTGATTGACTGAAGAGGGACAAGATATTGTCTGAAACCGCCAGTATCAAAAAAATTTGAAATTATATGAGGTGAGTCGTTAAAAATATGTTCTCCACTCTCTATTAATAACAGTTGTTGGTTGGTTGGTTGGTATCTAATGTCGAGCACTTGATAATGAAATCATTCGCTCTCTTGCACTCCAATATTTAGCAGAAAGGCTGGTCTCTTCTACAAAAGCTGGACAACGGAGGAGATGGTTTCTTTCCATATCTTCATTTAAATTGCAAAAAGGGCATTTAGGTGAATCTGTTATGCCAATTCTGTGTAGGTGTTTATTCAAGCAGTCATGTCCCGTTAGCAGTCTGAATGTTGCTACTGCAGATTTTCTTTGTAATGTAGTAATGTCATAAGCTTGTAGATTTTCCCATTCCTTTCCAGATGTTTTGGTGGTGTATTCTTCTCTAAGTTTATTGATGTATTTATTTGAGATAATTCTTTTGATAGAGTGAAAGGAAACTGGAGCAGAAGTTGGGTTTGAAACAATTTGCTACCCTTCTTGGCTAGAAAATCGGCTATTTCATTGCCTGTCACTCCACAATGGGCCGGAATCCATTGAAGTACAACTTTTTTATGTAGACGGGATAAATGTTTTATCATTTTGTGACATTCGATAATTTTGATGCTTTTGGGTGTTGTGTCTCGTGTTATAGCAAGAATGGCTGCTTTGGAGTCACATAGAATTACAACTTTTGTAAATTTTTGGATGTGATATAAAAGATTTTGTAAACTTAAGAAAATTGCTAGAATTTCGCCATCAAAGTTTGTTGAATTTGTGTTTAGTTTACGATAAAAGGAAAAAAGTGGACATACTGTACCAGCACCAGTGCCACCGCCATTTGGTAGGCTGGAGCCATCTGTAAAAATATGTATCCATTCAGGAGCTGGGGTATCTTAGATTTATCATTTCCAGTGACATTTGTTTTAAAATATATGGAGGAGTTTCAGATTTCTTGATGTCTTCTGTTAAATGAAGGTTATATTCGATTTCCAAAAATTCTAGAGGGTTGTTTCTCATCTGCATATTTTCTTTTGAATGTGGAAGTTGCAATTTCTGTTTGTTTTCTTGTACAATGCTTAGGAAGCTTTGCTGCGATTTTAAACATATTAATAACAGTTGTTAAATTGTATATTTACCAGTGACTATTAAAAATTAAGAAAAATCTATATGTGCTTGCCATTAGAAGCGAATTTCATAATTACAATACACAAAATAGATATTTACATAATGAAGCTTAGGTTAAATAACTAAAACAAAAATTTGGAATAATTCATTATTAAGAATCAAATTAATCATGAATTCTTCTTACCTCATACATCTATGTTTTTAACAAGGAACTGCAGTATCGGAAAACATATAATTTCCATCTTCAGCTGTTTTCAGGAAGCTGTTTCCCGATACTACAGTTCTGTGTTAAAAAACATAAATGTATGAGGTAAGAAGAATTCACAATTCACAATTCATTTGATTCTTCTTATGAAAATCTCATAATGTAAAAATTTCCAACTTTATTATATTATTAAAAATTCATTACATGTTTTTATAAGCTTTCTTGTGAAACACGCACAATTTTCTAGCTCTTCCTATTTTCTAGCACAGGATTTTCCAAATACTGTAGATTTCAAAATTAGTTATTATATTTTCCTGTATAAAATTCTGGTAAAAATTCTAAAATAAATTGTCTCTTACATCTCAAGTGTGTTTAATTTCTTAGTATTAGTATACCAACATATAATCCTTAAACCCAACAAATATTAACATATTGGTGACGGGCCACGGAGATCTCCGTGTTTAAATGGCCAGCGCTAGACGACCGGTCACGGAGATTTCCGTTTTTACATTTTCTATGGCTTCCCTGCCTCTTCGCTTTTGAATGAGGCATTCAATTTTGTTTCTTCTCATTGTGAAATAATTTTTAGTTGTTTTTGTACCCCTCTCTTCTCTTTTATGAAATTGCCAACTTAACAGAAAGAGTTGTTTACAATTTTATGACAGACGGCTGGTGAAATATCGAATTTTAGTGCGGGTAGTTAGGCGATTACGGAATACGTATGTAACCTGTAAATATATGTTGCAGAACGGAAAAATTAAAAGAAACTCAATTTTGCGTTCTGGAGCCGATATCTATCTGTGGCAACGTGTCCACCAGGATAATTATTATATTAGTGTGGCTATAGCTGAAAATTTGCTCAAAAGAAAGACGAGAGTTTCTGAAGCAATAAAGATTAACAGAGGGCTTCCGAAATCATTTGTGGAAGCAGGAAATAAACTCAAACCAGGAGAAAGTGTTTTTGTAGTAAGGGGGACCTTTTGTTACAAACATCGAAAGATAAAAGAGACGTAAGAATGGTTAGAACATTGCATCAGGCAACACGAGAGTGGGAGGAGTAAAGTTGTAAAAATGTCCTATTGAATACTTCAATATAACAAGTATGTGAAGGATGTAGACAGGGCTGACCAGTACCTATCATATTACTCTATCCTTAGAAAAACAGTGAAATGGAGCTAGAAAGTTGTATTGTGGCTTATGGATTGTGCACTCTTTAATGCTTTCAGGGTCTATAAATTTCAACATTCTAACAGCAAAATGTCAAATAGAAGTTTTTTGCTTGAAACAGCCTCTTGTTTGGCAGTCGTGAAATTAGGAACAGATGACAGGGAAGACGAGGAAAGACAGAGAGAAAAGAAACCACTTCTAGGAGACCACCTCACGACCTACCAGGCAGGCTAAGACATTAAGAAAAATAAATTAACACCAACTGTGATTGGTAAGAAAAAAAATACCATCCAAACTTTGTCGCATTTTTGGTGAACACAAGAAAACAAACTCGCTACATATGCTCTTTTGCACTATGCCTTTACATAAAGGGAAATGTTTCCAACGCTATCATACCCTCAATTTCTACTAGAAAGTCTGGTGAGAACACTAATAAAGATTTACTTATGCATTATTGTTATTGACTGTAAATATATTGATGTAAAAGCCACACTGTGCTAGCGCGGTTTAAAATTTAAAAGTCCACCCTACTGACAGAATTGTCCGGTCCAGCAGCGGTGGGTGGAACGCAGAGCTGTCGGTCACCAATGTGTTAATAAAAGAGACCACATGGAGAAAGGTTAACATTTTGACTCACGTTGCTCTTGTGAAGTCAACAGAATCTGATGCTCTAATCAGGATGTGTTGTACATTTTGTAAAGCCACCATTAACATTTCTCTTGTCACTTTTTCTCCACTGTCAGGTATTCTTGGACTTTTTAATCTCCAAAGTGACTCATGAAACCTATAAACACATAGTACACAATTAAAATATAAAACAGAACATTGATCATCATCATCTTAAGGCACGACAACTTCAAAAGTGAAGGTTTAGGCCTTCTCAACAATCCTCCTCCATGCCAATCTGTCTCTTGTCATATTCAAATTAGTCACTTTCATTTTCTTTAGAGCGTTCATTGCGAGAACATTGATAAGTTAATTATATTATTTTTAATATTTAATTTTAGGAAGTTATATTTTGAGGTTATTTTAATTATATTATTTTTAGTCTGAACATCTTACCTCAATATTAATATTAAAATACCTCAAAATATAACTTCCTAAAATTAAATATTGATAAGTTGTTTAATTAAACCTGTACTACTTGTCAAAATGCATAGATTTTATAACAGGTACCCAAGACATTTATGCCTCGGTAATTTTTTCACAATTATGACAATCTCTATTTTTTTATAAATATAAATATAATTATGGAAAGTATTATTCTAGAAGCCCAAAATGGATTCAGAAAAGGCAGATCAAGTTCAGATTGCATTTTTACTATAAATCAAATAATTGAAAAACAGATAATATAATCTACCAACTTTTATGGCATTTATAGATCTTGAAAAGGCATTTGACAAAGTTAACAGAAATAAATTGTGGAATATAATGAAACAAAAGGCATACCTCAGCACCTAATAACTGCAATAAAAAAGTCTGTATGTAGAAAATAAAATAACAATAGAAACTGGAGTAAGAAACAAAAAGAATACAACAGCAACAATAAATAGAGGTGTAAGACAGGGATGTCTGCTTTTATCCTCCCTTTTTAATAATTATATTGACGATATCATATATAATTGGCAGATAAATTTGGACTCACATTTCAAAATAAGAAATAAGATCTTACTTTTTGCAGACGAACAAGTTCTAATATCTAGCTCAGAAGATGGTCTACAGAAATCACTCTTTCAATTAAATAACATTATACAGAATTATAATTTGAAAAAATCAATATGTAAAACAAAAATCTTAGCTTTTAAGGGATCAGATATCGTGAGAGCTAAAATAATTCTGGAGGGGAACCCACTGAACAAGTGAACCATTTTAAATATCTGGGTTATGAAATCTCCTATTTTAAAAATGAAGATCTGTTTAACAAACTTAATAAATTTAATTATATATGTGGCACAATTAAAAGAATATAAAAAAATGTAAGAATGGAAACAAAAATACAATTTTATAAAGTAGTGGCAGTCCCCTTACTATTGTATGGCAGTGGATTTTGGGTATTAATTAAAAGAGAAGAGAAGATCATAGAAGCAGCTGAAATGAGATTTCTGAGAAGTGTGGCTGGCTGCAAACTTCTAAACAAAAGAAGTGAAGATATTAGAAATTAGCTAAATATTTTTAAACTTTTAGATAAAATAAAAGAATCTAGAAAAAACTGGAAAGAACATGTTCGAAGAATGAAAGATGATCGGATTCCAAAAATTACCGTACTTATTTACAAACCAAGAGGAGACAGGAACATTGGTAGACCAAAAAGGAGATGGATTCAACTTTTTGAATGAGAATCTATGAGACCGGAACAAGCCACATGGGCTTAATCCGTGATTGTTGATGATGATGATGATAAATTGATAATATTTATCAAAATTTATAATTGTTTTAACAGAAGATATCTCAGAAGCTGATTGAATAAATTAATAGTCATAATGGCGGTTGAAAATGAATGACAAGATCATTTGAAAACTATAGTTACCGTGTTTAATAAAACATAAAATATGAGGTAAGATGTAAAAATGACTCATTAATTTAGTAATTAAGAAACTCATAATGTGTTTCCCAAATTTTAACTTTGAATAATAATGTCTGTTGAAAGGTTTTATGTAATATTTTAATTTCTCATTATTATGCATAATCTAGTATAGGTGTAATTGTAATTCATAATTTGTGTTGCATGCTAAGAGATGATATTACATAGTTTTATTTATACTTAAAGGTTTCTAACAAGCTCTATATATCATCCAATATAAATTTCTTAAATGAATATTGAGTCTCTTGAAATAATTGGCCTTTCTACATATGTTACATTCATGAATTGAAACTTTTTATAAAAGTAATTTCAGCACCGATTAAGAGCTGAAAGGTAGATTACTATAAAATGTTCCATAAAGTGTACCGGTTACAATGGAGGGCTACCTTATTGTCCCAAAAGTTGATATTCTAAGTTTGTACTCTTCTTTTGATTGTAAAAATGTAAAAATATTCAATAATAAACAAGTCATTGCCGACAGCGGTATGTTAAGTTATTTGAAGAAATATGAATAACTGTTAAGTTTATTGTCTGGTCATGGGTTACGTATTTTGGAAGTCGGTAGGTATTAAAGACAGTTATATTACGGTCTTAGACTTTACGCAGATCCTCAAGGTTAAAACTCAGAAGGGGAACATCGATATTGTTAGGGGGAGATGAAAACAATAGTTTATTGCTTTTAAGAAATTTCAAACGAAAAAAAAAATGTAGCCTAAAAAAAAACATAGCGGGCAGCTAGATAGATTATTGACTTTGAGTAACTTGGAAAGGAAGATAGTCCTGTAAAAGTTCATGCCCTAAATTTAATAGGCCTATATCGACTTGCACATGTAGCCTATAGAGGTGTGTCAAAAGATTTATTTTATCCAATGAAAATTTTGTATAAGAATTGTAATGGCGAGAGAAAAATAAGTAAAATCCACGACTTTATTAAATAATTCTATATAAAATGTTATGAAGTTAAAAATCAAAGTAAGTGGGGTGAGTGCCCTATCCGAAGAACATACATAATAAGTGGAGCAAGTGCTCCCCTATAGTCAATATTCAAGCAAGAGGGGCAAAGTGCTCCCCGATAGTCAAAGTGAGTGGAGCGAGTGTTCCCATTTAGGAGAATGTACAAAAGAAAGATCTGCGATAATCATTATTAAAATTTAGTCGTGGTTTTGGCCGTTTCTTAGCCAAGTTATAAGAGCAAGTGTATATTTTACTATTGAGGGAAAAGAAAATTAATAAAATCCTTCTATCACGCCACCTAAAATTACTTTGATCACTATTTACCTTAAATAGTTCCTTATCTATCACCGATTAAAATCATAAGTTCAGCCTGGCCCTAGATAATCTCATCACTACTTTCTGTTACAAAAGATTATATATAAGAACATATGGAAAAATGAAATGTATGGTATTTTTTATCAGGTTAACTTCAAATACACATTGTGTAAGGACAAATTTTTTAATTTTTTTGGAACTCATGATTTTAGTTCCTTATTTTTGACAATATTTACTTCTCACCTGACATGATAATGACCTGAGGGACTAGGAATAAGTGGATAATGTTCCAAAATGATTCGGCCATTGCCTTGTAGTTGTACTAGAGGATATGTTGCCAGAACACTGGCAGGAAGTAATGTATGACTTCCTTCAGTCTCTACTTTGAAACGAATATAGCCTCCATATGACAGCACCTAAAAATGAAAAAAAAACAACATGTGAGTAAATTAATCTATGAACTTAACAATACTTGTTAAAAATTTAACCATTTTTCATGAAAATAATAACATTAGGGCTAATAATTAAATGAATCGTGATTTTTTTCTCTTACCTCATACATCTATGTTTCTTTAAACACAGCACTGCAGTATCGGCGACACTTTGTCGTCATCGTCAGGTCAGCATCGTCACGACTCAGTCGTGAAAACAGCTGACGATGATGACAAAGTGTCGCCGATACTGCAGTGCTGTGTTTAAAGAAACATAGATGTATGAGGTAAGAAAAAAATCACGATTCATTTAATTATTATTAATTGAACCTCATAATGTTAAAAATTCCCAAATTTAATATATAAACATTAGGGCTATATAGTAATTTAATCAATATCAAATGAAATTTAAAAATCACCACATTTCAAAGATTACTTCAACATTGAAACTTTTAAATATGTTATATTTGGAGAGGAAAATATACACTTAGACTAGGGTTTGAATCCAGGACCTTTTGTTTTCTATGCAAATGCTCTACCAACTGAGCTATCTGAGAAACTCTAATCTAAATACAAATCTTTCTCTTATATACACCATTAATTCTGCTATATTTCGCATGTGGAGCATCCCTCTTCATGGTCCAACAATAATTGACCAGCATATTAGGATTCCATTTGCCTTCATATCTCTTTTCCATAGCTGAAATCTCCTGATGAAAGTGTTCTCCGTGCTCATCGCTCAATGGACAAATGGACGAAAAAACGTTTATTAAAATAATAATTATTTAAACCCATTAATTGAAATTGAAATAAAAAAACTGTGGGTGATGTAGAAATTCCAAATATATATTTTAAAACACGATAAAAAACTGCATTAAGTACAACTATTGGTACTCATGAGACAAAAATTATGTTGACCAGTGTAATTAGTGAGTCGTGAAAATCACACTTGATAACTCAGTGTTCTTCAAGCACAGACTGCAGTTTCAGGTGGCAACCCTCCCATCTTCAGCCATCTTTATAAAGACTCACTAACCATTTTTTAACTTGAAAGCCTCGTAATTAATTTATGAAACATCCTCTAATGTTTAAATTTATTGCATTGGGATGTCTGAATAGCGCAAATGGTAGCACACTAGCATATAAAGCTAAAAGTCTCAGGTTCAAATCACAGTTCAGACGTTAATTTTTCTTTTTCAAATAACAGTAAGTTTATATTTGAAGAGAAAAATTTACACCTAAACTGGGATTTGAACCCAAGGTCTCTGCTTCTCCCTATCACTGAGCCATTCAGACACCTCAATTTAAACAGAACATTTTTTAATTAAAATTCATTGGAGAACATTTTGTTTAAACAACTCACCTCATAGGATTAATGCTGACATGATACCACAGTTTCAAACACAGTCATGTTCATCCTCAGCCATAACTCCGACTGACGAAATTCTTCGGCTGTCAACTGTTCTTTTGTCGCCATCTTCAGTGCTGCCATCTATGGTTGAATTTACGAACTTCGTAATCAAAGTAATTTCGTTAGGGATATCAAAATTCATTGATCTATCTTTATTTTTCTGAATGTATATTTTCTCCCAAACTGTCAATTCCAAAGGCTTCTCTACTTGTTTTAAAAGTTTAGCTTCTCTTCCAATTTTATGATGTTCTAATAAAATATGTGCAGCAATTGCAGATCTGTTAAACTTTTAAAACAAGTAGAGAAGCCTTTGGAAGTGACAGTTTGGGAGAAGATACACATTCAGGAAAATAAAGATAGATCAATGAATTTTGATATCCCTAACAAAATTACTTTTATTTCGAAGTTCATAAATTCAACCATAGATGGCAGCATTGAAGATGGCGACAATATAACAGTTGACGGCCGAAGAATTTCATCAGTCGGAGTTATGGCTGAGGATGAACACGACTGTGTTTGAAACCGCGGTATCATGGAAGCATGAATCCTATGAGGTGAGTTGTTTAAACAATATGTTCTCCGATGAATTTTAATGATTATACATCATAATGTTTATTTCCCAACATTAATTTAATAGAACATTTTTTATTATACAATCCCCGCACACTCGAGGCAATGATCCATGTTCTGGCTACTTCTTCTCAACAAGACTTTAAATGGGATTTAACACTACTTTTATAGCCAGTAAAGCTTTATTTTCAATGTTTTTATTTCAAATTTATCACTTCTCACTGAAGGACAAATTATATTTGAAGATAAATCATATTTGAAGAGAAAAATATTACGCTCAGACCAGGACTTGAACCCGGGACCTTTGGTTTTTCTAGACCAAATGCTCTACCAACTGAGCTACCAGAGCAAGTACCGATGACCGGGGCTTGAACCCGGGGCCTTTGGTTTTTCTAGACCAAGTGCTCTATCGACTGAGCTACTGGAGAAAGTACCAACGGTACCGGTACCTTTGGTTTTTCTAGACCAAGTGCTCTACCGACTAAACTACCGGAGCAAGTACTGATATCGGTACTAGACCAAGTGTTCTACCAACTGAGGTACCAGAGCAAGTACCGAGGATACCGATATCGGTACTTGCTCCGGTAGCTCAGTCAGTAGAGTATTTGGTCTAGAAAAACCATAGGTCCGGGGTTAAAGATCCGGTCTGATCATAATATTTTTTTCTTCAAATATGATTTATATCCATCATTAAGATGTATGAAATGAATAATAAAAACATTGAAAAACATATTTGAATAATTTAGGCATACAATTTTCTCTCTCTCCATGAAGTGAATATAAATTTTTATTCTGCCAACATTTTTTATTTAGTTACATTTATTTTTGAAGTGATGAAACTGAAGTTACTTACTCTGTCACCAAGGAACTGCTTAGGAAGTTGCCAATAGACTGGTGAATCAAATGGATAGGTAACACCAAGCCTGACGTCTCCTGCATCTCCTGGTATTACTCTCAAGTTATTTGTAATGTTCAGCTGTCCATCAGGTCCTCCAAGATTCACTTCACCTGTCCCTGGCATTGCTAGCTGAAGCAAAACATGCTCACTGAGTACAGAGAGTATATCATAATGCTAAGGAGCCTATATTACTTAACTTTCACAGGGAAAGAACACTATAAGGTTTAATTTAAGAATTAAATTAATGTTCTTATTACCTCACCTCATATTCTTTTTCTTCTATACTGCAGTTTCGGAGCTTATTTCCATCGTCAGTAGCCTCTGGTCGACCGGTGTTATGTCGTTTCTTGGCGGTTTTCTTCTTTCTTCTATCGGTGGACCGATGAACCTCTGGATCAGGTCAAAATTTGCGGGAGTTTCAAAATTCATGAGTTTATCTTTCTTGTTTTTTTGGGTGTGGATTTTTTCCCAGACTGTGAGTTCCGTTAGTTTATCTGTGTGTTTGATTAGGCTAGCTTCTGTATCAATTAAATGCTTTTCAGACCAAGCATGGGCTGCTACAGCTGACTTGTCCACTTCACCCTTTTTTACATTTCTAAGGTGTTCCTTCAATCTAGTTTTTAAATTTCTTTTTGTTTTCCCTATATAGATTTTGTCGCATTACAATGAAAAGGGTGAAGTGGACAAGTCAGCTGTAGCAGCCCATACTTGGTCTGAAAAACATTTAATTGATACAGAAGCTAGCCTAATCAAACACACAGGTAAACTAAAGGAACTCACAGTCTGGGAAAAAATCCACATCCAAAAAAACAAGAAAGACAAACTCATGAATTTCGAAACTCCCGCAAATTTTGACCTGATCCAGAGGTTCATCGGTCCACCGATAGAAGAAAACCGCCAAGAAACGACATAACACCGGTTGACCAGAGGGTACTGACGATGGAGATAAGCTCCGAAACTGCAGTATAGAAGAAAAAGAATATGAGGTGAGGTAATAAAAACATTAATTTAATTCTTAGCCTATATTACGTCAACTTAAAGAAAGAACATATCTCACTGTAAAATATTGTGGAGCATTGTTGATCCATTGCACAATTACCAATTTGAATTTTGGAGGTAGTGGCAGGACTTGCAATTCTTGGTCAAGATTTTCTTCCTCTAGCCTTTGTCAAACCAATGACGAACTGCAAGGCAGCAGTATCTGTACCCTAGATAAGGGGCCCTCACAGGGTACTATCAGCCGGGCATACTGAACCCTGGTTACTTAACGAGGTTGTTACTCCTCCCCCTCACTCTTTTCTAAAAAAAATTAAAATTCTGTATATAAATAAATAATATAATTTGAATATATTTCAATTAATATTGGGAAGTAAACATTATGAGGTTATATCATTAATAGTGAGTGGAGAACATATTTTAATCGACTCACCTCATACATTTTCAAACTTCTTTGATACCGACGGTTTCAGACAAAATCATGTCCTTCTTCAGTCATGGCTTTCACTGATGAAATTCCGTGATTGTTGATTTCTTTAGTGACATCACTTCTTGTGCTGCCATCTTTCGTTGGGACTATAAACTTTGTAATTAAATTTTTATCCACCGGAATATCGAAATTCATAGATCGATATTTATTCTTCTGATTGATATTATATCGATCTATGAATTTCGATATTCCGGTGGATAAAAATTTAATTACAAAGTTTATAGTCCCAACGAAAGATGGCAGCACAAGAAGTGATGTCACTAAAGAAATCAACAATCACGGAATTTCATCAGTGAAAGCCATGACTGAAGAAGGACATGATTTTGTCTGAAACCGTCGGTATCAAAGAAGTTTGAAAATGTATGAGGTGAGTCGATTAAAATATGTTCTCCACTCACTATTAATATCATTTGAAGTCTGAGGTAACAGAGACTGTAGGATATTTCACTTTTTAATGTATCAATTTTTATTATAATTAATTATGAAAATAAAGACGTAAATAACATTAAAAGTAATTAGATACTTTTATATTATAATTTATTATTTTGGGAAACAATGGGCTACAGTTGAACTTTTATAGGCTACAGTTACATCAACATACACTAATTCCACCTGCCAGATTTTTATTATCATCATCATCATAGTACATTCACGAATTTAGGCCATTTGTTGACCTGTTTCGGCCTCAAGAGATACACCATCCAGAAGTCTTTTGAGTGGACGTCCTGGTCTTCTTCTTCCTGCAGGTTGATATCTTAACATTTGTTTGGGTATTCTGTGATCTTCCATTCGATGAACATGTTGCATCCATCTTGACTTAGGATCGTATGTTAGAACATTACTCTCTACTCAAATTACTTCCAATCACTAGTGAGCTGATTCACCGTGAGCAATTGCTGAGAACGAATTAACGGCCGACTTAACGGTCATGCACGAGAGTCGACGTTTTCGTAATATTGGCAACGAATTACCCAGAATTCTCAGCGATAAAACCACTTCCGTTATTTTCGTCTGCTATAGAGGAATGCATTTATGCTTGCATCCCGCAAATAATACCGTATACAAACACGTCTGCGACACGCAATATTATGCCGATTCTCCTGTTCTTCCAGTTGAATTCTTTGGTAGACTCTATCAAATTCCTCTTCTCCGTGTATACCGAAAACATGATCGAAGTCTTCAAGGTCCGACATCTTGGATAAATGTTGGATAAAGCAGCAAAGTACATCGATTACCATCGGTTCCCGTTCGGTTCCCTTCGGGATTTTAATTTGAGTTGCTCATGTAAGGTACCTCCGCAGGTAGCTTACAAATTTAACCAATTATTATCGCATGAACAGATTTCTGAGTAAGCAAAATCGTATTAGCATACAACTTGCTCAGCAGAGAAGGCATTTTACTGTCTAATGCGTCCAAACATGCGACCCTTATAATCAGAAATTTTGTTTTCTAAAGATTCCATGTGTAATTCTTCTAAGATGTCTTCATTTTTTTTGTGATCTAGTAGTGTGTATCCTGCAGTCCTCCGAAGATATCTCATTTCAGTAGATCTAAGTCTCTGTATATCCTTCTGTTTCAACGTCCATACTTCGCTACCATACAAAAGAGTTGGAAGAGCCAGTGTTTTATACACTTTCAGTCTTGAATGCTTTTGGACTAACTGTGGCTTGAAGATAGAATTTATTAACCCTAAAATTCTTAAAAATTTAGATATTTTTGCATTTACATCCTTTTCTTCTTCATATGAGATATTGCATCCTAGATATGTAAAATTATTCACCTGCTCCAAAATTTTATTGTCCAGTACAATTTTACTTCTGACAGGATCTACACCTTGAAATGCCATAATTTTTGTCTTTTCTGTAGATATCTTTAATCCATATTCTTCTGTAATTTTGTTAAGTTCATACAGACCTTTCTGTAGATTATCTTCGGAATTTGCTATTATTATTTGGTCATCTGCAAACAATATGGTGTTTAATTTTCTATTTTCTGATATTCTTATTCCAAATTTATATGTTTTGTTCCAGCAACATATTACTTCATTGATATAAATTGCAAAAAGTGTTGGGGATAAGGGGCAGCCTTGTCTCACACCACGATTTATAATTCCTTCTTCAGAAAATCTGTTATTTAATTTAATCTTTATGGTGTTGTCTTTGTAAATATTTTGTATGTTCTGCCGAAGTAAATTTGGTATATTTCTGTCTTCCAATATATTTAAGAGTTTTGATCTCTTGACTGTGTCGAATGCTTTTTCAAAATCTATGAAAGCAAAATGTGTTTCTAAGTTGAATTCTCTTCTTTTTTCAAGCAATAGTTTAACAGAAAACGCTGAATCAATACAAGATCTTCCTTTCCTAAATCCATTTTGACATCCCATAAGGAATTTTTCACTGAAACTTTTCAATTTTCCATTTAAAATGTCTGCATAAAATTTTGTAGCATGTGTTTAACAAACTGATTCCCCTATAGTTGTCCATTTTTCTCTTGTCTCCTTTCTTGAACAGGGGTATAACAATGCTTGTCTTCCATTCTTGTGGTATATCTGCATTTTTGAATACATTATTAAAGAAGGACAACAGTCTCCAGATTTTTATATGAATGAAAACAATTGAAATTGTACATGGTTTTTAAATTAAATTAATTTTTATCACCTCAACACAAGAATTTTGGAAAATTATTTTAACTGAAGTGAACAGTTATATACTATTGTATATTATCAATATTTATTTTATAATTTATACTCACATTGACGTAACATATTTGCTGAATGTTGACTGGGTATATGTTTGCTCCTGGCCGAAACTGTGGTGTGTTGGAATCGTATTCAACAATCAATGTGCGAACAGCTGGTGCCATCATGATCTGACTAAGTGTAAGACCTGCCTGAGTGCATTCTGTCGTCCGTCCAAAACAAAAACATTGTGTACAACCATCTGGATTGTCCAATTGTAAACCAAAAGTTCCAGCTTTGCAATGATTACATTTCTTGCCAATCACATTTTCCTATAAGAAATTAAAAAGCAAGGTAAATCGTCAAGAAACAATCATCATCATCATCATCATCATGGTAGGCTCTCGTCGACAAAAAAATCTAGCATTTATAAAATATACTTAATATTGTGTCTATGGTGGAAAAAAATTTCTTTCAAATAATTAAACTGCCACAAATCAGCCAATCAGTTCATTTGAAATGAATTTGATAATAAATTGAAGGTTCTGGCTGCAAATTCTGTCCAAGTAGATGAATTTTAAATTTATAAAATCCAGAATTCACCAATATATAAACAGAAAGATCACATTAATTCATTTATTTACAGTCTGATTATCTTACCTCAATATTAATGTTGATTTGTTCTTGGACATGTTTCAAAACAATTCTGTTTTATCGTCAGCTCGTATTAGAAGATGCCATTAAACTGTTAAATATTCAAAATAAAACAATCAAATTTACAATGGAAATAGAAAATAATCATGAAATACCATTTTTAGACCTTAAATTGATTAGGAATGAAGAAAAAAAGAAAATAGAATTTGAAATCTACAGAAAAGAAACTCACATCGACAATTATATAAAAGCTACTGGATTTAACCATTTTTCACACAAACATATTTGATAGTTTAACACACAGACTTGTGAATGTCCCCATGAGCAAAGAAAATTACAACAAAGAGAAAGGACACATCATAAAAATTGCGAAGGATAATGGTTTTCAAGAGAAGATGATACACAAGAAAATAAATAAATTCAAAAAACAAAAAATCATTAATGAAAGTACTCTTCAGACAGATAAAAATATAGGCAAAAAATTCAAGAAGTTCACATACCATCCTTTAGTATTTGACAAGTTTCAAAAAATTTTCAACAAATTCAACATTAAATTAGCACCGAAAAATGATTACAGCTTAGGTAATTTAATAAAAACCAACAAAAATGAAAAGATTGAAGACTGCAAAAAATCGGGAAATTACAGGGTGGACCGCTCGAATGGACCTAATTTCAATTGCTTGTTACTGGCAAACGGTTGAAGATAGAAACTTAAAACAACGTTCATATTACAGAAAAACTCACCAAGTTTTGATATCCAGATCACCACATCTCTATATGAGCCCCAGCAGTCACTGTGACGATATCAAAGCGATGAACAATTTCTTGCCAAGTACGTTGGAGTATGTCTTCTGGAATGTTCTCAATAGCCTCTATGATGCGCTCACGAAGATCACGAAGGTCTTTGACTGGGGTGGTGTAAACTTTATCTTTGACATAGCCCCAGAGAAAGAAATCCAGTGGTGTTAAATCGGGAGATCTCGGGGGCCACGCGATTGGTCCTCCCCTACCAATCCAACGGCCAGGGAAAATGTTGTCCAAGTCGTACGAACTTCATTGGACCAGTGGGGAGGAGCACCATCTTGCTGGAAAACGATGTTAGGCTGCAGTTGTTCAATTTGTGGAAAGAAGAACTGCTCCAGCATGTCAAGATATGTGGTACCACGAACAGTTTTCTCGGCGAAGAAAACAGTCCAATGACCTTATTATGTGACAAACTGCACCAAACATTCATCTTCGGACTATCACGAACATGCTCTTGAATAGCGTGAGGATTCTCCGATCCCCAGATCCGCACATTATGCCGGTTTACCTTGCCTGACAAATGGAAAGTGGCTTCGTCCGAGAAGAAAATCTTGGTCATGAAGTCAGGATCAGCGCCGAGACGGTCCAGCATCGTATTGGCGAATTCCACTCGTTTCGGCATGTCATTCGGCTCCAGACGTTGCACTAACTGCACTTTATATGCGTGCAGTTTGAGGCGTTTGTGGACAATCCGTTGTAATGTCGATTTTGGTATTTGAAGTTCCCGCGAAGCTCTTCTTAATGACTTCCGGGGGCTTCGCTCAAATGCGGCTTGAACATTTGCTACCATTTCATCGGATGCTCTGCGACCACCACCATGCTTCTTCAACACAGATCCTGTAGCTAATAATGTATCACGCCACTTCTTTATGCTTCTAGCAGTTGGAGCATCACGGTTAAACACACGCCGGAACTCCCTTTGAACTCTAATGATTGATTTAAACTCCGCATACCACAAAACAGCTTGCGCTTTCATCTGCGGAGTCGCCATTTTCACAAACAATTAAATCTAAGAACGAGAAACGTATCTTTGTGCCATCTACCGACAGGATTCGAAACTTGGTGAGTTTTTCTGTACTATGAACGTTGTTTTAAGTTTCTATCTTCAACCGTTTGCCAGTAACAAGCAATTGAAATTAGGTCCATTCGAGCGGTCCACCCTGTATTAAAATTAATTGTAAAGATTGCGGAAAGATTACATAGGAAAAACAAAAAGGAATCTAAATACAAGATTAAAAGAACACCTCAGAAGTGTTAAAAATGGAGAAACTGAAAAATCTGCAATAGCTGCACATGCCTGGTCAGAAAAACATAGAATAGAAACCAAAACAAAATTACTTAAACAATTGGAAAAACCGAAGGAACTCACAATTTGGGAAAAAATTTACATATGCAAGAATGAAAATACAACTATGAATTTTGAAATACCCAGTTATAAGGAGAGAGGACTGATTTGGAAATTCTTCGGTCGGCCACCAGATTGCGCGGAGGTCAGTCTGCAGGATAGAAAGCCGTTGGACGTCAGTTGTGAACGTGACACAGCATTGAGAATGTCACAAAAGATGTGAAGAAACCTAGGGTCTGCTATGAATTATGAAGTATGAGGTGAGTGAAATAATAAAAAATAAACTTCTTCTTCTTCTTCCTTCCAAGTATTAGGCCAAGGCCTGTTACGATCCTATAGAAAATTTTCCCTCCAGCGTTTCATAGGACGGCCCAGTGATCTTCGTCCTCTTGGTATATAATTATAAACAGCTTTGGGGATCCGATTTGAACTCATTCTTTCAAGATGGTGTTTCCAATTTAGTTGGTACTGTTTAATATATTCCAAAATTGGCGTAGTCTTCAATTCTTTTAAGATATCGGTGTTCCTTTTCCGGTCCCATCTGGTGTAACCCGCTGTTCTGCGCATGAATCTCATTTCACAAGCCGTTATTCTGCTTTCATGTTGTTTTTTTAGTGTCCATGCTTCACTACCATAGGTCAACACTGGTCTAGCCAAAGTGTCATCTAGGGGATATGTGGATGGCGACCACAAGGTGCCCAAGCTGAGCAAAACATTTCTTCCACTTACTTGTGTTTTGCACTCTTCTAACTTTACTATCTAACCTCTCTTGGTTAACTCTTGTTTTTTTCGAACCCCGACGCTATTAGGGCATCCGAGGGCTAGGGAGTCTTTCCTTTCTTCCATTTCTTCTTTCCTTTATTTTCTTTTCTTCTCCAGAAAAGCCTGACCAGAGGCTATAAGATGGCAGCCCCATCACTGGTCTTGCCTTCCTTTGGCCAGCAACCAATCGAAGGGACTATTATTATGCTTTCAAGTCTTATACGAGAATTTCCCGGAAGGATCGAACTAATGACGACTAAAAAATAAACAAAAAGGGATATACTTACTTTACACGGACACTGTCCTGTTTCATCGCATAAGCAGTATCCTTTTGCAGCATCACAACTTTTCTCAAGGGTTCCTGCCATACTACAATCACAACGCTGACATCGAGGATATCCAAAGTATCCTGGTGAGCACGTATTGCAGCGGTCTCCTTGAAAACCTTCTCGACATGTGCATTTGCCTGTATGAGCATCACATTGTAGTTTCAATGAACCATATGCCCCACAGCCACATGCCTATCAAATTAAATACACATTTCAAATTATGCAGAATATCTGGTTACAGCTTCTTCAAATTTTAGAAACAATTTATATATATTTCTGAAGAGAAAAGTTTTTGCTTGAACCAGGATTTGACCTAAAAACTTCCAGTTTTATGCACTGTCGCACGAACCATCACTTGTACCCTAATCCTATAATGACACAAATTTTCCTCTCTCTTATAATCTCCCGTAACCCCCTGCCCATTAGCAGTGCAACTTAATTCACAATGGAATGGGTTGCATCTAAATCATGAAGTAATCAATTGAGTTGGTGTTTACTTGATCAAAATCCATATTTATTAATTAAATAAAAATAAAACGTAGTTTTATTTGATTTTCATATTTATTATATAATTCAGTGACAGCTGTTTTGGTACACTGTAACTTCTTCAGACATGTTAACAAATTATGAATCTATTCATAATGTCTGAAGAAGGTACAGTGTACCGAAACAGCTATCACTGAATTATATAATAAATATGAAAATCAAATAAAATTACGTTTTATTTTTATTTAATTAATAAATCATGAAGATTTATTAATGGGAATTTTTACATTAAAGGCAAGTCCACAGCTGTGGTCTCGAGGTAGTGCACTGCCTTGTCACGCAGCGGGCTCGGGTTCAATCCCTGCTCGGGACAAGTTTTCTGGGTGAGGTTTTTTTGGGTTTTTCCTCACCTGTAAGACAAATGTCAGGATACTTTAAGGCCCAAACGGTCCCCGAACATCATCCGGCCATCATTATCATCAATATCATATTCATCTCATTGGATTAAGTTTAGGTTTAAGGCCTCTCCTGGTGCATCATTTCTCATCGTCATCACCCATCATATCATTCGAACAGCGTAACCCCGTCTTCCAGGCACCCCAACCTCAGAAGTGGGTTACAATATGCCAATGGCAGGAGAGAATACTGAAATGTTGAATGACAAACAGGTGGCATTGGAAAAAAAAAAAAACATTAAAGGCAAACATTTTTCTCTTCAGAAATTTATTCGGACTATTTAACTCATGCCCCAAACAGGAGTCAATGATCAATCATGTTTCAATGATTTCTGTTATACAACCAATCAGAGTCGTGTTTCACGAAATATTTATCAGTGTTATAATTACCATATTAAAGAAAGCTCCTCCTTTTTAATATTCTGAACAGGTCTGACCATTATTTTGGAATGACTGAGCCTATAAGAAATACGGCTACCAGATTGTATATATAGTGCATAGATGTAACATTTGTAGCAATTTATTAAACCACCAAGAAAAGAAACCACTGTTTACACTTTCTTAAATGTATTTTTTCCCAGGTAATAATCCAGAAAAATATAATTGTCATATTTACATCATACGACATCAGAAATGAATTAATATACAGTTTGATGTGTTTCATTTTTTCTCCACTAGAGAGTATTCTTACAATATTGCGTTCCTTTGGCAATAAATAGTATGATCTGGTTGCAGTGATAAACAAAAGAAGCAGATGAAGCATACCTATCGTTTCTCATTTGTTTTCAAACATCGCCGTTTACATTAAATATATAAATATTTTAAAATAACTATAGTTAAATAATGATTTGTAAGTAAACAGCTTAATTTTATTCGTTAAATAGTCCTAAAACATGCCACTCTTGATTTCCAAATTATCTAGATAAATTCACTCCTCATTTCGTGAGTCGTGAATTTATCGATAATTTGGAAATCACTCGTGGCATTACTTATGATAATTATACTTATATAATGTACACCTTAATATCATAATTAATTTATATTTTTATAAGGAAAAAAAGAAAACCTACATAAGAATTATTAATCAAAACTTTACATGCAAATATAGTAGGATATGGAATTCATATAGCTATTGTTTATTTTTTATTATTTTACTCACCTCATACTTCATAATTCATAGCAGACCCTGGGATTCTTCACATCTTTTGTGACATTCTCAATGCTGCGTCACATTCACAACTGACGTCCAATGGCCTTCTATCCTGCAGACTGACCTCCGCGCCATCTGGTGGCCGACCGAAGAATTTCCAAATCAGTCCTCTTTCTTCGGTCGGCCACCAGATGGCATGGAGGTTAGTCTGCAGGATAGAAGGCCGTTGGACGTCAGTTGTGAACATGACGCAGCATTGAGAATGTCACAAAAGATGTGAAGAAACCCAGGGTCTGCTATGAATTATGAAGTATGAGGTGAGTAAAATAATAAAAAATAAACAATATTAAAAAACCTCATAGTGTTATTTCCTATCTACATAACTTCATATAGCTATATTTAAGTTGATTTCCACCCAATGTTTATAGCAATTAGTTCTCCAACATATTATTATTCACAATGGACCAGGTATCTGTTGAACTGTATTATTTTCCTTGTTTGCTTCCTAACTCAACCCATAATACAGCATTGCGAAGTCCTTTAAATTTTTGGATAGCACTGCTTTGTCCCAAATTATATTATGGGACGGATAATATCATAGTTCAAATTTTCATTTAAACCTGCATTTTATTAATTTTTTTAAGAGGTAAAATTTTGTTCCTTAACAATATTAATTTTCTTGTAGTCTTTCAAGTATTTAAAGTTTTCCCCATTATAGGATACCAGCCTATAGTTGGGTAAGTCCAGTGGTGGGGTTGCCACATCAATGCCTCTTGGACAGGCATGCTTTTCTGTAGGGGATGCTCCCTTAGCCTTTGAAGTTTCTCCTTCTCCGCAAGGCAGCGATTCCTCTCTCTTTCCCTGAGTGAGGGTAGGGTGCCTCTTCCGCCAAATCTGCCATATTAAGGGTATCCCTTTCCGCCTTCATTGCCATTGAGGTTTTCACCGTTCCCTGGTAAGGGGCCCTCACATGGTACCATCAGCCGGGCCAGCTGAACCAAGGTTTTTTTTTACGAGGTGTTACTCCTCCCCCTCCTCCTTTCTCATCTGGGCTTGGGACTGGCAATGGCCGATGGAAAGATCAGTTTTTGTAGTCACAGAACGGGCATCATCACCCAATACTGCATTCGGAAGAAGAAGAAGAAACAATATTAATTAGTATATTGCTCTGACTTTTGGATTTCATCCATTCTTTGTCTAATTTCCTAGTATCTTATAAATTTATTAATCTACTACATCATAATACAGTAAAACTTATTTATTTGACTTTCACAGGGAAAGTACACTATGAGGTTTAATTTAAGAATTAAATTAATGTTTTTATTACCTCACCTCATATTCCTTTTCTTCTATACTGCAGTTTCGGAGCTTATCTCCATCGTCAGTAGCCTCTGGTCGACCGCAAACGACTATTTAATTCTTACAGTAAAACTTGTTTAATCCGGAATGTGAATAATGCGGAAATCTGTCCAATGTGAACAAATTTATTGGTCCCGGCGAAATAATAGTAATTTTACGTGTATTTATTTTGCATAAAACAGAATCTATCCAACACGGAAATGGAAGGATATTTCTACACAATTCATGAAAAAATGTATAAAGTATGTACATTTATTAACCATTAGCAGCTTTTTTTTTTTTACTGAAGGAAGGTGGCAAGATGGCTTTTACAAATAGTGATTCAAACCAAATGGACCAATCAATATAAAAACAAAACAAACCTAATTGTCACTGACCCTAAGGTTCATTGTTAAAAACTGTTGTCGTATTTCACATGCCGATATGTACTTTGATAAATGCCTCCATCGCCACGATTGGTATGTTATTGTTTCAACTTGTTCATTGCAATAATTTTGATTGAATAACACATGTCTCTCGTGCTTTGTTCCCAGTTTATAATGTCGAGTAAAAGGAAAGAAAAATAATTAGTACCGAAGAGAAAACAAGTAGTGTTGCCGCTTAAAGTAAAAATAAAAATGCTTGACCGTTTATACGCGTTGGGAGTCGTTTGTGACTATATCACACTGTTTCAATGTTAATGAATCAAGAAATCCGAAGACAAAATAAGGAATTATATCACAGGATTCACAGCTGAATATCAATCTTAATTGAAAGACCTTTTAAAAGCGGCAAAACAGAAAAAAATTACTAAGTTCTTTAAGTCTTTCCCTAAACCTGACAGTAATAATTAATAGAAATTGTTCAAAATCTCTCATTAATTAATTTTATTCTGTAACGTTGGAACGTATTCCCTATATACCCATACAAATTACCGTTCCATATTCGCAGTTTCTGTATTCACGGCATATTTGCGGAACATATCCCCCGCAAATAAGAAGCTTGTATTGTATAGATTCTACCTGTATACATTCGACCTTATTGCACACCTGTTATGCGAAACACAGATACCTATGTTGCAGATAACAATTATGCTGTAAAATCTAAAATTAATTAAGTTCCGAGACCGATCTTTCACAGGTAGCGTTCTGAATTTACAGAATAAAGATGGCTGAAACATATGTATCATTCTCATTAAGCGAAAAAGTGAAAGCGATTGAAGATAAATCTCCAAACATTTCCAGATCAATGCTCCAAAGTCAAGCTTTAGCTCTTGTTAAATCCCTAAGGGAATAACAATTTCAAGGAATCCTCAGGTTGGCTGGACAGTTTTAAAATATGACACAATGTAATGTGGAATGAAATTTGCAGGGAATCAAAGAATATGGACGAAAGTGTAGTTAGTGAGCGAAAATCGAACCTGCATACTTGAATTTCAGGATACGCACCTAAGAGACATTTTTAACGCTGACAAAGTGGAACTGTCTTTTTGCGCGTTACCGTCAACATCACTCATACATACTATACCTCACTTTTCAACGGCAGCAGAACTACAATTAATCCAAGGTACATAAAAAGGCATATAAGTTACTCTATAATCTAAGATTGCTTTTTATAATGCAAAATTTTGTCCCATGTGGAAAAAAAAAAAATTGGACCCATGTGATTCCGCTTTGAGCAAGTTTTACTGTATACTTCTACTGATAACACAATTTTCAATACATAAAAGTAAAAGTAAAGTGATCCCACAACAGGCCTCAGGAGGCCCTTGGGGTAGTAGGAGGTTAAGGCTCCCACTTTTTCTAGACAATCGACCCTTTATGTCAGCCGGGTTGTCGCCTTTACCCCCAGAACAAGCGTCTGGTACTCATTTCCGTTAGAGGCTGAGTCGACCCCAGGGCCATAGTGCCGCCAGAGGATTTGGGTCAGTTTAAAAATCCTGACCCCAACGGGACTTGAACCCTCGACCCTCCGGCTTGTAGCTCAGTGCCTTAACCACTACGCTACGGCGTGCCCCCCAATTTTCAATACATAGAGAAATAAAAAACAGCTTATGAACTTTTTGGAATTATTATTAGCATTTTGCTTTTATGTTCAAATTCTAAAAAATTCTTTCAATTTACCTTAACATTACTTTCATTCTAGTTTTCAAATTTCTCTTTAAAATAACACCTCAGGAATGTCAAGAAGGGGAAAGTGGAAAAGTGTGCAGTAGCAGCCTATGCTTGGTCAGAAAAACATCTTATTAAAATACTTACTTACTCACTGGCACTATCAAACCCGAAGGTTCATGGCCGCACGGACATAAGCTCTCCATACATCCCTATCCTGAGCCAATGCTTTCCAATCATTCCCTGTATAATCTACTTCCCTCAAATCATAGTTAATGTTGATAAAGGCTAAATTATTAAAACAAGTAGAAAAACCTAAGAAACTATTTGGGAAAAACTCTACATTAAAAGAAACAAAAAGGAGAAATGAATGAATTTTGAAATATCTGCAGAAAATGATTTGATTTCAAGGGTTTTCAGTCTGCCAACAGAGGGACGAAAAGACGGCTCTTCAAGTCAACAACAATGGAACAGAAGATAGTTCTGAAACTAGTTTAAAAAGAAGAAAAATATGAGGTGAGCAATAAAATTGTAGATAAATACTGGTATCATATCTAAAGTTATATGAGCTAGTACCGTATCTTAAAAGTAAATAAAGTAAACATAATATTTTTATACCTTACATCCTTTTCCAGGTTCATATCCCCATGATCCAGGTTGGCAATGTTCGCAGGCTGTTCCTATGGTAAGAGGTGGACACACGCATCGTCCAGTGTCTGGGTCACAGATATGACCTGGTCTGTCACACTGCTCACATTCTGTAAACCACCATCACAATACATCAACAATTGTGCACTCTTTAATGCTTTCAGGGTCTATAAATTTCAAAACCCTAACAAAATGTCAAACAGAAATGTTTTGCTTGAAACAGCCTCTTGTTGGGCAGTCCTGAAATTAGGAACAGATGACAGGGAAGAGGAAGAAAGACATAGAGAAAGGAAACCACTTTTGGACAGCAGGACAAGACCCACCAGGGAGGCTGAGACATGAAAAAACATAAATTAACATCAATTATGACTGGAAAGAAAAAAAAAAACTCCAAAACTTGTCCCATTTACAGTGAACACAAGAAAAGAAACTGGCTACATATCCCCCTTTTGCACTGTGCCTTTACATAAAGGGGAATGTTTCCAATGCTATCACACCCTCAATTTCTACTAGAAGATCTGGTGAGAACACTAATAAAGAATTACTTGATGTTTTTATTATTGATTTAACATTTCTCACTGAAAGATAAATTATATTTGAAGAGAAAAATTTTCGCCTAGACTGAGACTCAAACCCGGGACCTTTGGCTTGCCGGGCCAAATGCTCTACCAACTGAGCTACTGAGGCGAGTTACGATGTAGACGCAATTTTTTCTCTTATATACGTTGTAATTCCCTATCGCCAAATGCTTTTGAAACCATTGTTTCTATCTTTGGAAATGGTGGCTTCTTATTTTAGAAAACATTTATTGGGAATTTAACATTACTTTATAAAGCTAGTAAGGCTTCTAATGATGTTTTTATTATTGATTTAACATTTCTCACTGAAAGATAAAAGGTCCCGGGTTCGAGTCTCGGTCTAGGCGAAAATTTTTCTCTTCAAATATAATTTATCTTTCAGTGAGAAATGTTAAATCAATAATAAAAACATCATTAGAAGCCTTGCTAGCTTTATAAAGTAATGTTAAATTCCCAATAAATGTCTTCTTAACTAAGAAGCCGCCATTTGCAAAGATAGAAACAATGGTTTCAAAAGCATTTGGCAATAGGGAATTACAACGTATATAAGAGAAAAATTTGTGTCTATATCGTAACTCGCCTCAGTAGCTCAGTTGGTAGAGCATTTGGCCCGGCAAGCCAAAGGTCCCGGGTTTGAGTCTCGGTCTAGGCGAAATTTTTCTCTTCAAATATAAAGAATTACTTATGCATTATTGTTATTGAATGTAAATATATTGATGTAAAAACCACAATGTGCTAGCACGGTTTAAAATTTAAAAGTCCACCTCACTGACAGAAATGTCCGGTCTAGCAGGGGTGAGTGGAATGCACAGCTGTCCGTCACCAATGTGTTAAGAGCAATCTAGTGAACCCTCAGTTAGTTTATGGAGAAGCCACCAGTGTCTATTAGTAGGATACTTCTTATTATATTATTTTTAGTCTTCTTCTTCTTCCTTCCAAGTATTAGGCCAAGGCCTGTTACGATCCTATAGAAAATTTTCCTTCCAGCGTTTCATAGGACGGCCCAGTGATCTTCGTCCTCTTGGTATATAAACAGCTTTGGGGATCCGATTTGAACTCATTCTTTCAAGATGGTGTTTCCAATTTAGTTGGTACTGTTTAATATATTCCAAAATTGGCGTAGTCTTCAATTCTTTTAAGATATCGGTGTTCCTTTTCCGATCCCATCTGGTGTAACCCACTGTCTGCGCATGAATCTCATTTCACAAGCCGTTATTCTGCTTTCATGTTGTCTTTTTAGTGTCCATGCTTCACTACCATAGGTCAACACTGGTCTAGCCAAAGTGTTATATAAACGTAATCTGGTGTTTTTTGTACAAGGGATGGTTTCATAACTTGATTAATAATTCCTAAACTTTTATTATAACTAGTAACTTTTTCAGGGATGTCCTTTTCATCCCAGATAGAGAGATAATATCCAAGATATTTAAATTGATTAGATCTCTCTAAAATTTTATTCTGGAGACAGATTTTACTTTGTATGGGGTCGTTCCCATGAAATGCCATAATTTTAGTTTTGTTAATTGATATTTCCATATTAAATTTGGCATATTTTCATATTAAATTATTTTTAGTCTGGACATCTTACCTCAATATTAATGTTGGGAAAGCTGATGATAAAACAGAATTGTTTTGAAACATGTCCAAGAACAAATCAACATTAATATTGAGGTAAGATGTCCAGACTAAAAATAATATAATTAAAATAACCTCAAAATATAACTTCCTAAAATTAAATATTAATTGATACTTCTTATGTTTAGCTAATACCTTTTAATATACCTGTATAGTATGAGGATACATACGTGAACAACCAGCAGCTGAAAATCCAAAATAACCAGGTCGACATTCATCACATTTCAAACCCCCAACTCCAGGTCTGCACTGACATTGTCCGGAACGAGGATCACATAACGATCTAACAGAACCCACTCGATCGCACTCACAAGGTACACAGCCACGACTGGTATTAAGACCCCAATAACCATCCTGAAAATATAGAAAACTTTAAAAATACATCATTTACAGGCTCATTTACAATGCATAATTGGACGGTGTTATGGATCAACCGGCTATGCACCATTATGTAAAACTCCAAGTGCAACAGGTCTAGGAGGCCTTTGGCTGACCAGCCGGCTGCTGGCCTCACATCCACATGTGTTAATCACATAGGTAGACAATCATGTAGCCAGTGTAGGGGTGACAAGTGGTCAGCATGTCGGATCCCCAGCCGTTATAGCTGGTCTTCTCAACCTGCAGTAGCTACTTATTGTAGCTAACCAAATGCCTCCCATACTGGTCGAAATTCCATGAGAAAATTTCTTCCCCCATGGAGACTCGAACCAGCGCAAGTCCCGTAGCTCTGCGCCAAGGCTTCCTATCTTAACCACTTTATGTAAGTTTCAAGAAAAATATGTTTAAAGTTTAAGTCAGTTTCATTTAATGTTTTTATTATTAATTTAACACAATTATATTAAATTTGAAGAGAACAATTTTCACCCAGACCGGGACCCGAACCCGGGACCTATGTTTACCGTACCAATGCTTTTTCAACTGAGCTACCAGGGCGAGTTCCAATCTAGATGCAAATTTTTCTCTTATGCACAGGAATTACAATGTATATAAGAGAAAATTTTGCATCTAGATTGGAACTCGCCCCAGTAGCTCAGTTGGAAGAGCATTGGTATGGTAAACCAAAGGTCCCGGGTTCGGGTCCCGATCTGGGCGAAAAATTTTTAAATCTCAACCTTGGGACTGGGTGTGTTTGTGTGTCGTGTCCTAAGTTGTGCCAGTTGGGTTTAATTCCTCAAAAAAAAAAAAAAATTGGTGCATCAATAAAAAATATAACACATAATATTGAGTGTGGAATTTAGAAAAAAAATTAAAATTGTGAATGGAACATAGACTTTACCGAAAGTTTTGTTATTAACAGAATAATACTTTTTTACGGACAATATTGGATTTTTTTTTTGTTATTTAATATTTTTTTTTAATTTTCAATCTTATTTTCTTATAGTAAAAAAAAATCTTGCCAGTTGACTGCATTACCTGACCAGCAAAGGTAGTGTCTCTTGCTTTCATGCATAATTATGATCCCAATGATCTTGTAACAAGTTTGTAGCAAGACAGGTCTAAATAGCCAAAGCTGGTTTACTAAAAAAGCCAACTTAGCAGATAAGTGTACAGGAAGTCAGGTAGGTAATGAAGCAAACGACCTTTCGTTTCAATTTTCTTAACCATATTTTGCAACTTTTAATTTGAAGTACCTACTCAGTTGTCTTTACAACTTACCCTGTTCTGATCCCTGTATACAAAAAAAAAATCTATAGTATAGTCAGGAATCAAACCCAGAACACAAGATACTAATGATACATGCTAACTGTTACATTAAACAAGCAGACTAATATTTTTTTTTTATATTTGAAGAGAAAAATTTTCGCCTAGACCGAGACTCGAACCCAGGACCTTTGGCTTGCCGGGCCAAATGCTCTACCAACTGAGCTACCGAGGCGAGTTGTGATCTAGATGCAAATTTTTCTCTTATGTACGTTGTAATTCCCTCGCACCAAATGCTTTGAAACCGTTGCTTCTATCTTTGCAAATGCCGGCTTCTTTATTAAGAAGACATTTATTGGGAATTTAACACTACTTTATAAAGCCAGTAGGGCTTCTATTGATGTTTTTATTATTGATTTAACACTTCTCACTGAAGGATAAATTATATTTGAAGAGAAAAAATTTCGCCTAGACCCGAACCCGGGACCTTTGGCTTGCCGGGCCAAATGCTCTACCAACTGAGCTACCGAGGCGAGTTGCGATCTAGACGCAATTTTTTCTCTTATATACGTTGTAATTCCCTCGCACCAAATGCTTTGAAACCTTTGCTTCTATCTTTGCAATAATAATGTCCTTATATCATTGAAATTTCAGATCAGAAGGATGTCAATGATTCTGAATACATCTAATTTACAAATGCTTCAGAAAAAAACGGTTCTTCTCTTGACTAAACCACTTAAGAAGTCTTAGTACAGACAAATACAGATCAATGAACTATCATTTAACACTTCTGCTGCATGATGATGAGCTCTATATTATCATAAATGCTTACATAAGTTGTAAATTAACTAAACTGAAGAAAATTGCCTGGTCATAGAGGAATAACAGATGAACATTTTCTTCT
This sequence comes from Diploptera punctata, assembly GCA_030220185.1. Classification (NCBI taxonomy): domain Eukaryota; kingdom Metazoa; phylum Arthropoda; class Insecta; order Blattodea; family Blaberidae; genus Diploptera; species Diploptera punctata. The sequence goes on along the minus strand of JASPKZ010001215.1, from coordinate 1,145,749 downwards.
TTTTTCTTGGTTTCGGCTTTTTGCTAGCCTGTTCCAGCACCAAGTTGCTGCTCTTCCCATCTTTTCTTCTGGCTATCTCTTTGGAGTTTGTAAGTATTTTTAAATATCCCCTGAGTACGGTACTAACGTTCTGCAGGGTTAGTCCTTTGGAAGGGCTGCCTCCTTAAAGCCTTTGGACTTGCTTCCTTGTGTTTTATCCCCACAAGGAGGGTTGCCTCTTCCGCCTTCTGCCGTTGAGGACTTCACTCTTGTATCCCCGAGCTGGGTATTTCATCCCCAGATATTGGATTGTCACTTCCACCATTACGATATTTCTATCTGCACCGGATCTGCCGTTGTGGTCTTCCATATTTGCAGCTTCGACTGTGGTTGTTGCCCCCACGTTGCACATTATTCTTAGTTCCCTCTCCTCTTATCTGACTGCAAGCCATTGTCTGGGTCACTGGTAAGGCTCCCTACCATGCCAAGGTGATAATCCACAGGGAGGCAGATGAACATTTTGAGATATTAATAGTCTTTACAAAGCAATTATATATATATATATATATATATATATATATATATATATATATATATATACTGCACCCATGATTATTATAATTTCATTTCCTTCTGTTGTTATCTATATATCCAATCCAGATCTTGTAGTCCTTTTACCTACATGCTATTAGCAAAATCCCCATATTCATGTTTTTCTGTCTTCTTTTTTCTCTCTCTTATCTTCTGATTTACATTAAAAATCAGCTTAGCAATTCTTTCCTCTGACATTCTTTTCACATCAAAATAGAGTGTGGGACGAATGCATGTGTGTTTGTCAATAAATTGTGGTAAAGAAGAGAAAGGAAAAAGAGAATCCCAGAGTCAGAATATGGCCTATTATAATTAAAATTTTCAACCCTACTTGATATCAAAGCAGACCTGTTAGTCAGGAGGCAGGCATGTTACCACCTGAGCTACTTAGACAATGTAGATTTTAAATGTCTACAAAATATGAAATTTTAGTTTTTGTCTGTAAATTAGGTCTACAATGTCTTCTTCTTCTTCCTTTCCAGGATTAGGTCTATGTGACCTGTTCTGGTCTCAAGTCAATCGTTTCCTTGGCCGTCCCAAAGATCTTTTTCCATGTGGTTTGTAGGTGTGATCTTTTTGGGTAATCTTGCATTGTCCATTGTGTCTAAATGTTCTTTCCATTGGTATTTGTGCCCTTCTAGTTCATAAACTATTGAAAATATCTCCAGTTCATTTCTTATTGATTCATTGTATAATCTATCCATGCGTGTACATCCTTTTACGGATCTTAAAAATTCCATTTCAGTGGTCTGAATGTGTGAGATATCTTTTTTTTGTATGTACCCAAGATTCAGATCAATATAAAAGAACAGGAACAGCCATAATTTCATAAAACCTGAGCTGAGTTTCTCTTCGAGTCTTTCGGGGGGTTCTTCTTATGGTGCCACACATCATTTGATATCGGTTTAATTTATTGTGTATATCTCAATCATAGCTATATGTTATATCTGAACCAAGATAGTTAAAGTGTGCTATCTGTTCTATTATTTCATTATTGATTACTATTTTTGCTCTGACTGGCACTTTGCCCTGAAAAGCCATAATTTTACTTTTTAAAGTTGAGACTTGGAGATTATAATAGAGTCCTAATTGATTCAACATGTTAATGGCTCTTTGTAAATCATCCCCTGACTTCTGTATAATTACCAGATCGTCTGCATACATTAAAATATTCATATACATTTCCTTATTAATTTGTATTTCTATTGGACTTGATTTTTTCCATTTTCATATAACCTCGTCAAAATATATATTAAACAATGTAGGTGATAATGTACACCCTTGTCGAACTCCTTGATTTATTAAAATTTCTTCTCTGGAATACTTATCTAAATTAAGGATAATTTTCGTGCCATTATAAAGACTTTTTATTCCTTCTATAAGTTGAGCCAGGTACCCTCTTGCCTTCATTATTTCCCACAATTTTCTTCTTATCACCTTATCAAAGGCTTTTTCAAGATCAACGAAAGCTAAATATGTGGGTAAATTGAATTCTCGTCTCTTTTCTATCATCTGTCTCATAGTGAGTATATTGTCAGAGCACGACCTTCCTTGTCTAAAACCATACATGAATTAACAATCAGCATATCTTAAACATTGAAGATATATGGCATTATTGTAGAGATACATTATGTACTTTATATGATGTTCAGAACATTGAACCTATATTATTTAATTACTATTGGCACATTGTGATATATAACACAGACAGTATATAGACAGATAATTAATATGAAGTATGCTATTCTATTGTCTAACATCCATCCGTAGATGGTATGCAAACAATCTGAAGCAACCTCATTTGTAGTTATAATGTGCTAATTGCAAGTCATCAACTATAGGATTTGCAAGTGCCATAAAAAGACATGAGAACTTAATAAGCATCATGTTATAATATACGGTTATCAAATTTAAAAGTAAGTTTTAATGAAGGGACGAATCTATGAACGCATTAGACCGTAAAAGGCGTTCTCTGCTGAGAAAGTTGTATCCTAATACGATTTTGCTTACTCAGAAATCTGTTCATGCGATAATAATTGTTGAAATTCGTTAAGCTACCTGACGAGGTAACTTAAGAGAGAAACGAATCGTGAGAATCCCGAAGGGAACCGATGGTAACCGATGTAGTTTGAAACCTTGCCGCGTACCTTGCTGCTTTATCCGAGATGTCGGACCTTGAAGACTTCGATCATGTTTTCGGTATACGCGGAGAAGAGGAATTTGATAGAGTCTACCAAAGAATTCAACTGGAAGAACAAGAGAATCGGCGTAATATTGCGCGACGCAGACATCGTTGTATACGGTATTATTTGCGGGACGCAAGCGTAAATGCGTTCCTGTAGCAGACGAAAATAACGGAAGTGGTTTTACCGCGGAGAATTCTGGGTAATTTCTTGCCAATATTACGAAAACGACGACTTTCATGCATGACCAGTTAGTGGGTCGCTAATTCGATCTTTGCACTTGCTCAGGGTGAGTCAGCTCACCAGTGATTGGAAGTAATTTGAGTAGAGATTAATGTATTTGCATGCGGCCCTTAAAGATCTATCTTCGGGTTTATACAGCTGCTGCCGTCTTCCCGTGCCAAACCTCCAAAGCCTACGATCTTGGGCATCTTCAATGTTTAGCTCTCTTGCTTGCATTACTATCTTCATGTTTTTCTTCCATGTTAACGTTGGTCTCCCTCTTTTCTTCTTTCTGGTCGGTTGCCATTGATATAGTTACTTCGGCCATCGCTCATCTTCCATTCTTAAAACATGTCCTAACTACTTTAATTCCTTCTCCTCAATTCTTTCAATTATGCTTTCTTCTGCTTCCATTATGTTTCTGATTTCCTTATTTGTGACATGTTCTAATTTTGACTTTCTGGCACTTCTGCGTAAATAATCCATTTCTAGAGCTATTAGTCTATTCTTGTAGTACTTACTGATTGTCCACACCGTACACTTCCCATACATTGCTCACATGAAATTGTTTAGCCACCAATTTTCCAATATATATACTATATATATATATATATATATTTGTATTTACCAATTATGCTTACGCCACTACATGGCATTTCATCATCATCATACATCATACATCGTTCATTCATGGATTAGGTCTGTTGACCCTTTTGTCCGACATTTCAGCCCATCTCTTTCTAGGTCTAGCCCAGCACTCGCGGCTTTTCTTCTGCTGAAGTTTATGAGTAAGTTATTTTTTACTAGTAGAGGGTTACCAGTCTCCTATCCAAACCCTCTTCTGGGAGGGCAGGAAACTGACATGTTCGGAGTGTTGGGGCATAAGTCTCCTAAAGGGAGTTGCCTTCACTACGGCTTTGGTGTGACCTTCTCTTCTCCCCACGTAACCCTGTGGACGGGTGCCCTAACACAGGTACTACCGCACTGGGCTAGGGGGGACCTGGAGCTGCTACAAAAGGGCAGGGGCGCCTACTCCCTGGAGTGGACTACCTCTTTCAAGGGTTCCACTCTGTTACCCTTAACATGGCATTTAACGATGATATTATTTTGCTACTCAATTCAATTCTATGCTTTATGTTCTCTTTGCCTATACATTCAAAGTTATCCATTATTATTTCCAAATATTTAGTTTGTTTAACTTGCTTTATTTGAATTCTTTCTCCCAACATTAAATTATCTCTTTCATTGATATTTATGCCAAATATTCTGTTTTTTTTTTTTGTAATTTACTGTGAGACCCCATGATTCATATATGTTTTTCACCTTTTTATCATGAATTCCATGTCAAATTTCTCTTGTGCTAAACCAGTTCATCAGCAAATTGTAATGTCAGTAAAAATATGTTGCCTATTGGGATACCCATACCTATGATTTAAAGATACTAGAAATATGAGTAACTACAAAACTGACAAAACAGGAATGAGGCTGGACCACAAAGATTGTTCTTAATTAATGCGACAAAATTTATTATAAAATATACTCCATGAAAGGTAAAATTTTTATAATATTATACTGTTTAAAATATTTTATCAAAGTACGCCGTAGCGTAGTGGTTAAGGCACTGAGCTACAAGCCGGAGGGTCGAGGGTTCAAGTCCCGTTGGGGGTCAGGATTTTTAAACTGACCCAAACCCTCTGGCGGCACTATGGCCCTGGGGTCGACTCAGCCTCTAACGGAAATGAGTACCAGACGCTTGTTCTGGGGGTAAAGGCGGCCGTCACGCAGGGCTGACAACCCGGCTGACATAAAGTGCCGATTGTCTAGAAAAAGTGGGAGCCTTAACCTCCTACTACCCCAAGGGCCTCCGGGCCTGTTGTGGGATCACTTTACTTTTTACCATAAAATGAAGAAATGAGAACCGTGAACCAAATTTATACAGCTGTATGTGATAATATTTTTAAATATTAATAACACAACTATAATTAATTTTTATTAATTAAATATAGCTAGTTATATCATTTAAGTCCACCGCTGTGGTCTCGAGGTAGCGTGCTGCCTTTTCACGCAGCGGGCCCGGGTTCGATCCCCGGTCGGGGCAGTTTTTCTGGGTGAGGTTTTTATCGGGGTTTTTCCTCACCTATAAGACAAATGTCAGGAAAACTTCAAGGCCCAAACGGTCTCCGAAATCATATGGCCATCATCATCTTCCTTATCATTATCATCATCATCCTTCACCGATGTGGAAAGCAACAGGAAGCTACCACACCTACAATTCTCTAGTAAAGCTGCAAGCATAGCATGAAAATGCTATGATTGCAGTGAATGACCTGCCTTCGGGCAGAATTAGTATGGATGGATATCATTTAATCAATTGAGTTGGTGTTTACTTGATGAAAATCCATATTTATTAATTAAATAAAAATAAAACTTAGTTTTATTTGATTTTCATATTTATTAAGATATAATTCAGTGACAGCCGATAATCAATTGAGTTGGTGTTTACTTGATGAAAATACATATTTATTAATTAAATACAGCTGTCACTGAATTATATCTTAATAAATATGAAAATCAAATAAAACTAAGTTTTATTTTTATTTAAGTAATAGTTATATTATTAATTAGACAGGAGACCACCAGGTTATTAAATAGTAAAAAGAGGGGATATTTAAGAGAGAAGATTAATGATCTTCAAATGAATGCAAAACATAAGAACATCAGACAATTATATGTGGGAATTAGGATAGAGAAAAAAGGGTTTCAGGCTAGAGGGAAAACGCCCAGTTGGTAGACCAAGAATGAGGTGGGAGAATGATTTGAGGGAAGTAGGTTATACAGGGAATGATTGGAAAGCATTACCTCAGGATAGGGATGTATGGAGAGCTTATATCCGTGAGGCCATGAACCTACGGGTTCGATAGTGCCAGCGAGTAAGTAAGTAAGTAAGTAAGATATAGACTATGATGGGCAGGATTATGTGGTACAAACGGGGAATGAAAGAGGAATATGATTTTTTTTAGGCAAGCCAGAGGAAAAGTACACAGTAGGTAGGGCAAGAATATGGAAGGAGAATATCTTAAATTGATGGAGGTAAATTTAAACAGGAAATGATTGGGAAATATTGATTAGAGTTTATGCCCATGCCGCCATGAACTTCCAGGTACAACAATGGCAGTGAGTTAGTTAGATATATAAAGAAAATAAATATAAAGAATTACCTGACAAGAGTCACAGGTCCTGCCTGTGACATGGGTTTTGCAGGGGCACTGTCCTGTAATAATATCACATGCAGGTCCTTCTGAACCAGCCAGATGACACCCACATCCTGCAAAAAAAAAAAAAATAAATAAAAATAAAAAGTTAATAAAATTAACAACAAATAAATGTAACTAGTCACAAAAAATCTGAAAATAATTATAGCAAAGCTTATATTTAAATTAATACTGGGATGTAAACATTATGAGGTTATATCAAGACAAGATATTGTCTGAAACCGCCGGTATCAAAGAAATTTGAAATCATATGAGGTGAGTTGTTAAAAATATATAATACACTCACTATTACTAATAAAGCTTGTTTAATCCGGAACGTGAATAATGCGGAAATCTGTCCAATGTGAACAAATTTATTGGTTCTGCCGAATTAATAGTAATTTTACATGTATTTATTTTGCATAAAACGGGATCTGTTTAACGCGGAAACGGAATTATATTTTTACACAATTCACGAAAAACATGTTTATAAAGCGGAAAGGCAGATAAATAAATTAGTTTCCATTTAACTGATTTTCCGTTAGGCCAAAAATCAATAAGAAATGATTCCTGCCGCCGGGTGAAATATAGATTCTACCTGTACCTGAATATTTATTTCGGCCTCACTACACACCCGTAATGCGAAGTACGGATACATGTCTTACAAATAACCATTGCACTGTAAAATCTTAAATTAGTTTAAGTTCTGAGACCGATCTTTCACAGGTAGCGTTCTGAATTTACCAAATAAAGATGGCTAAATCGTATGTATCATTGTCATTAAACAAAAGTGAAAATGATTGAAGATAAATCTCCAAATTTCCAGACCGATGCTCCAAAGTCAAGCTCTAGCTGTTGCTAAATTCCCAGGGAATAACGATTTCAAGGCATCTTCAGGTTGGCTGGACAGTTTTAAAAGACGACACAATGCAGTGTGGAATGAAATTTGCGGAGAATCAAAGGATGTGGACAAAAGTGTAGTTAGTGAGCGGAAACTGAAACTGCATACTTTAATTTCAGGATACGCGCCTAAGAGACATTTTTAACGCTGACGAAACGGGACTGTTTTTTTCGCGTGTTACCGCTGAAGTCGTTCATACAAACTGTACTTCACTTTTCAAAGGTAGCGGAACTACAATTAATCCAAGGTACATAAAATGACACAAATCCACGTTATCTTTGGCCGTCCTCTTTTTCTTCAATCAAGTGGTATCCATTATTGTATTCTTCTTGGGGATCTGTCTTCAGTAATTATATGATCATACAATTAATCATATTATAGACTATCCTTGCACCTATGGGGGATGAAAGACTTGCATGGAAGCTTCTTGTAGGAAAACCAGAGGGAAAACGCCCAGTTGGTAGACCGAGAATGAAATGGGAGAAATAACATTAACTATAATTAATAAATTCTATCTTCAAGCCACAGTTAGTCCAAAAGCAATCAAGATTAAAAGTGTATAAAACCCTGACTCTTGCAACTCTTTTGTATGGTAGCGAAGTATGGACGTTGAAACAGAAGGATATACAGAGACTTAGATCTACTGAAATGAGATATCTTCGGAGGACTGCAGGATACACACTACTAGATCACAAAAAAAAAATGAAGACATCTTAGAAGAATTACACATGGAACCTTTAGAAAACAAAATTTCTGATTATAAGTCAAGATGGATACAACATGTTCATCGAATGGAAGATCACAGAATATCCAACAAATGTTAAGATATCAACCTGCAGGAAGAAGAAGACCAGGACGTTCACTCAAAAGACTTTTGGATGGTGTTTCTCTTGAGGCCGAAACAGGTCAACAAATGGCTTAAATTCGTGAATGTACTATGATGATGATGATGATTTGAGGGAAGTAGATTATACTGGGAATGATTGGGAAACATTAGCTCAGGATAGGGATGTATGGAGAGCTTATGTCCACGTGGCCCTGAACTTACGGGTTCGATAGTGCCAGTGAGTTAGTTAATTAGTTAGCTACAGGCCTACAAAGTCCGAATAGAAAGTGATCCAGGCGGGCCGTAGTTTTGTTGGCCCTGATATACACGTTTACTCCACTAGATTCTCTCCACAGTCTAAAAATAACAGTTTAACACGAACACTTGAAAGTCGTACTTGAAGAGCCCATGGTGCAGAGAAAACATTCTGTCCAAGTCTGAATGAAAAGCTTTCTCCTTGTTTTCCGTATTTGGAGAATGTGTAGAGAGCGGAGGCGTGAAGAACATCAGGCGTGTTTATATAAAGCAATTATTCGACCCTGAAGTAGAAAAGAATAAAACAATTTACTTCTTGTTAAATCCATGCATACTTTTGCTACACGTCGGCCTTGGTGATCTAGAAGTAGCGCATCCTCCTCTGGATCTGAGAGTTTGGGCGTTCTATCCTACCGAGAGAAAAAAAAAGTGGGCCTACAGAGTGATTCAGAAATATGGTTATACGTTTATCGCATTTTGTGACGAAAATATTATTATTAAAGGAAATATGATGTTAGCACAAGTAATGCCACGAGTGATTTCCAAAATTCACGACTCACGAAGTGAGGAGTGAATTTATCTAGAGAATTTGGAAATAAAGAGTGGCATTTGTTAGGACTATTTAACGAATAAAATTAAGCTGTTTACTCACAAATCATTGTTTAACCATAGTTCTTTTAAAATATTTATATATTTAATGTAAACGGCGATGTTTGAAAACAAATGAGAAATGTGAGGTTATGTTCATTCACTGCTGCTTGATCATATTATTTATTGCCAAATAAGATCACAATATTGTAAGAGTACACCCAAGTGGAGAAATAATGAAACACATCAAACTATTATAATCAACATTATAGATTAATCATTTATATTTTGAATAAACAACTCAGTAAAATCACTGAATCTATTCATTATTTGCTATATTCAATGTATTTGTTGGAGAAAAATAATGGTCTAACCTGTTCAGAACATTAAAAAGGAGGAGATTTCTTTATCACAAAAGCAGGAGCTGATAAAGAGAAATCGATGAGCGAGGTGAAACACGGCTGTCATTGGTTGTAAAACAACATTCATTGAAACGTGATTGGTCATCGACTAGCATTTGTGGCATGAGTTAAATAGTCATAAGTAATGCCACGAGTTATTTCCAAGTTATCGATAAATTCACGACTCACGAAGTGAGGAGTGAATTTATCTAGAGAATTTGGAAATCAAGAGTGGCATTTGTTAGGACTATTTAACGAATAAAATTAAGCTGTTTACTCACAAATCATTATTTAACTATAATTATTTTAAAATATTTGTATATTTAATGTAAACGGCGATGTTTGAAAACAAATAAGAAATGTGAGGTTATGTTCATTCCCTGCAGCTTGATCATATTATTTATGGCCAAATAAGATCGCAATATTGTAAGAATGCACCCACGTTGAGAAATAATGAAACACATCAAACTATATATCATAACCAACATTACGGGTTATTCATTTTTTTTAGTAAACAACTCAGTAAAATCAAGGAATCTGTTCATTATTTGATATATTCAATGTATTTGAAGAGAAAAATAATGCTTTGACCTCTTCAGAACATTAAAAAGGAGGAGCTTTCTTTATCACAAAAGCAGGAGCTGATAAAGAGAAATCGATAAAGAGCGAGGCGAAACACGACTGTGATTGGTCATTGACTCCCATTTGGGGCATGAGTTAAATAGTCAGAAAAAAGTAAGATAATATTCAGACCATCAGTTGTAATTTTTAACATAAGTAATGCCACGAGTGATTTCCAATTTATCTAGAGAATTTGGAAATCAAGAGTGGCATTTGTTAGGACTATTTAACGAATAAAATTAAGCTGTTTACTCACAAATCATTATTTAACTATAGTTATTTTAAAATATTTATATATTTAACGTAAACGGCGATGTTTCAAAACAAATGAGAAAAGATTGTTACGCTTCATTTGTTCATCACTGCAACCAGATCATATGATTTTTTTTTGCCAAAGGATCGCAATATTGTAAGAATGCACCCTAGTGGAGAAATTTATAACCAACATTATAGGTATTAATTAATTTCTGATGTTTCATGATGTAAATATGTCAATTATATTTTTCTGCAACGTTATTTCCCGGGAAATAATTCGTTTAATAAAGTACAAACTGTGTATTTTTTGTGGTATAATCAATTGCTATAAATATTTTTATATTATCTCCCGCAAACGCTATTATGTGTTTACATTCGTGCACTATATATACAATCTGGTAGCCACATGCAGTCGATGCAAAATAATGCTATGACCTATTCAGAATGTTAAAAAGGAGGTGCTTGATTTTAAAGTGATAAAATTAAACTGATAAAATCGGGGTGAAAAAGACTGTGGTTGGTTGTAAATAAAAAATCATTGAAATGTGATTGGTCATTGACTCCCATTTGGGACACGAGTTAAATAGTCAAAGCAAATCTATCTTTCGATTTACTCTTGTTCACTTAAAAATAAACTATAGTTTATAGTATTCATCAGTGCTTGGGCTACGTAAATGAATATCACAAGCCATTGTAAAATATGATTCTTGATTCCGGACACAAAAGCAACCCTTTGGTGTATTATCAACACAATGCATTGACAGTTTTACGCCTATAATAAACAATATAAGATGCGTATTATGTTAAACTTGGAGGTAGATGAGAAGAAAATACTAATCCGGCAGATACCTCAGCAAATACAAAATTGTCTTCTTATATATAAAAATCAATGTTTGTTTGTTTGTTTGTATTCTATGCGCGGCCATACCGTTGATCCGATTTTGATGGGTTTTTTTGCAAAATGTTCCGAAGATTCCCGGGATGAACATAGGCTATAAGAGAGTTGTGATATCCAACCCCTTCACCCCTAAAAATCACCCTTTGTAGTGAAAAACGTGAAATAAAGTCCCTATTTTGAAGCTTAGATGGCTTACGCTGCCTAAACCATAATAAATACACCATAATAATGTACACAGAATTGAATATCTAAAAAACTCTACAAAAAAGTCCGCGACAGCATACGTTTATCTTTAACGGATAACTCACAATAACCATTTTTGTTTTTCATTGATGCCAAGAAGATAGGGATAAGCAGATTCCCGGACAAGCGTACTCTGCCATACCGTTCATCGGATTGAGATGGGGCTTTTTGAAAAACGTTCAGGAGATTCCGGGGATGAGCATAGGCTATAAGGGAGTTGTAATACTCAACCCCTTCACCCCTAAAAATCACCCTTTGTAGCGTAAACGTGAAATAAAGTCCCTATTTTGACGCTTAAATGGCTTTCGCTGCCTAAACCATAACAAATACACCAAATTAATTTAGGCCTATATAGAATTGAATATCTGAAAACACTCTACAAAAAAGTCCGCGACAGCATATGTTTATCTTTTACGGATAACTCACAATAACCATTTTTGTTTTTCATTGATGCCAAGATAGGGATAAGTCGATTCCCGGACAAGCGTGCTCTGCCATACTGTTCATCCGATTGAGATGGGGCTTTTTGAAAAACGTTCAGGAGATTCCGGGGATGAGCATAGGCTATAAGGGAGTTGTAATACTCAACCCCTTCACCCCTAAAAATCACCCTTTGTAGTGAAAAACGTGAAATAAAGTCCCTATTTTGAAGCTTAGATGACTTACGCTGCCTAAACCATAATAAATACACCATAATAATGTACACAGAATTGAATATCAAAAAAACTCTACAAAAAAGTCCGCGACAGCATACGTTTATCTTTAACGGATAACTCACAATAACCATTTTTGTTTTTCATTGATGCCAAGAAGATAGGGATAAGCAGATTCCCGGACAAGCGTGCTCTGCCATACCGTTCATCCGATTGAGATGGGGCTTTTTGAAAAATGTTCCGAAGATTCCCGGGATGAACATAGACTATAAGAGAGTTGTGATATCCAACCCCTTCACCCCTAAAAATCACCCTTTGTAGTGAAAAACGTGAAATAAAGTCCCTATTTTGAAGCTTAGATGGTTTACGCTGCCTAAACCATAACAAATACACCACAATAATGTACACAGAATTGAACATCTAAAAAACTCTACAAAAAAGTCCGCGACAGCATATGTTTATGTTTTACGGATAACTCACAATAACCATTTTTGTTTTTCATTGATGCCAAGATAGGGATAAGTCGATTCCCGGACAAGCGTGCTCTGCCATACTGTTCATCCGATTGAGATGGGGCTTTTTGAAAAATGTTCAGGAGATTCCCGGGATGAACATAGGCTATAAGAGAGTTGTAATACTCAACCCCTTCACCCCTAAAAATCACCCTTTGTAGTGAAAAACGTGAAATAAAGTCCCTATTTTGACGCTTAAATGGCTTACGCTGCCTAAACCATAACAAATACACCAAATTAATGTACACAGAATTGAATATCTCAAAAAACTCTACAAAAAAGTCCGCGACAGCATATGTTTATCTTTTACGGATAACTCACAATAACCATTTTTGTTTTTCATTGATGCCAAGAAGATCGGAATAAGTCGATTCCCGGACAAGCGTGCTCTGCCATACTGTTCATCCGATTGAGATGGGGCTTTTTGAAAAACGTTCAGGAGATTCCGGGGATGAGCATAGGCTGTAAGGCAGTTGTAATACTCAACCCCTTCGCCCCTAAAAATCGCCCTTTGTAGCGTAAACGTGAAATAAAGTCCCTATTTTGACGCTTAAATGGCTTACGCTGCCTAAACCATAACAAATACACCAAATTAATGTACACAGAATTGAATATCTCAAAAAACTCTACAAAAAAGTCCGCGACAGCATATGTTTATCTTTTACGGATAACTCACAATAACCATTTTTGTTTTTCATTGATGCCAAGAAAATCGGGATAAGTCGATTCCCGGACAAGCGTGCTCTGCGATACTGTTCATCCGATTGAGATGGGGCTTCTTGAAAAACGTTCAGGAGATTCCGGGGATGAGCATAGGCTATAAGGAAGTTGTAATACTCAACCCCTTCACCCCTAAAAATCGCCCTTTGTAGCGTAAACGTGAAATAAAGTCCATATTTTGACGCTTAAATGGCTTACGCTGCCTAAACCATAACAAATACACCAAATTAATGTACACAGAATTGAACATCTCAAAAAACTCTACAAAAAAGTCCTCGACAGCATATGTTTATCTTCTACAGATAACTCACAATAACCATTTTTGTCTTTCATTGATGCCAAGAATATCGGGATAAGCAGATTCCCGAACAGTGCACGGCTGGTGGTAAAAACATGCATTTATTTATGAGTAGCAGCGCACGCCGGGTATTAGCTAGTTATATATAAAAATTCAGCCTGCTTATGTTTCTGTTCGGAAAATTCTAAAAGTTGTCGGTGGATAGTTATGAAAATATGTACGTACAGGTCTAAAGGTACGGAGAGTGTTTAATTGATATTGTTCTCTAAAACCATTAAGTGTAGTAGTTCACCTGAGACGAAAATTTAAAAATGCCTCTTGCGTGCGCAATTTTTGACGTTCACAACGAAACTCAGTATATGCTATTAATACACTCTGAGGTAGATATTGTCGAAACAAATCAGCGAAATCGTTGCAATGTATACCATACAATTTAATTACTTACTTACTTACTCACTGGCACTATCGAACCCGTAGGTTCATGGCCGCGCGAACATAAGCTCTCCATACATCCCTATCCTGAGCTAATCCTTTACAATCATTTCCTGTATAATCTAATTCCCTAAAATCATAGTTAATGTTGGTTCTCCCACCTCATTCTTGGTCTACCAACTGGGCGTTTTCCTTCTGACTTTCCTACAAGAAGTTTCCATGCACGTCTTTCATTCCCCATACGCGCAACATGTCCTGCCCTCGCAGTCTACGGGGCTTAACTGTTCTTATTATATCTGGCTTCCTATAAAGACCATGTAGTTCATTGTTATGCAGTCTTCTCCATTCACCTGTCTGTTCATCTCTCTTTGGTCCAAAAATTTTCCTAAGAACTTTATTCTCAAATACTCGTAATCTCCTTTCCTCCTTTAAAGTAAGAGTCCATGTTTCGCACCCATATAATATAACTGGTAGAATAATAGTTTTATATATTTTCAGTTTAACGTTTTTTGAAAGGAGTTGGGACATCAAAAGTCTCTGCAATGCATAATAGCACGCATTTCCAGAATTGAGATACAATTTAATTAACCCGTAATTTTCGTTTAACTTATTCAACTAAAAATAAAAACACGTATTTAATTTATTTTGGCGTAGCAGCGACATCGCGCCTATATATATTCTTGCTCCTAAATGCATTACGAGGAAGTTCTTCACTCGGTTTTCTATCTTCTGGCTTATATTAATATGTTCTATTCTACTTATTTCGAATATCCTGAATTTACCTTATGTCACATCATGTTTTTCTATACAGCACTAGTCTGTGTCTATATTGTGTGTAGGCAGTTCCTCGTGTAACTTCAGAAATATAATAAATTATATACTCATGCCCCAAATGGGAGTCAATGACCAATCACATTTCAATGATTTTTAATTTACAACCAATCACAGTCGTGTTTCGCCTAAAATTTACCAACTAAAGTTTATCATAATAAAGAAAGCACCTCCTTTTTAACATTCTGAATAGGTCATAGCATTATTTTGCAGTGACTGACTCTCCAAGAAATACGGCAACTAGATTGTCATGAATTCATGATAGTGCATGAATGTTAGCAGAAAGCGCATGCGATAGATAGGCCTAATATAAAAATATTTGTAACAATTGATCGTAGCACAAAAGAAAAGAAAGAAAACACTGTTTGCACTTTCTTAAACGAATTATTTTCCAGGAAATGACGTTGCAGAAAAATAAAATTGACATATTTACATCATAGGACATCAAATTAATTAATACCTATAACGGTAGTTATAAATTTCTCCACTAGGGTGCATTCTCACAGTATTGCGATCCTTTGGCAATAAATAATATTATGATCTGAATGCAGTGATGAACAAAGGAAAGAAATGAAGCATACCAATCGTTTCTCATTTGTTTACATTAAATATATAGGCTAAATATTTAAAAATAAATACAGTTAAATAATGATTTGTGAGTAAACAGCTTAATTTTACTCGTTAAATAGTCCTAACAAATGCCACTCTTGATTTCCAAATTCTCATAAGTATTGCCACGAGTGATTTACAAATTATCGATAAATTCACGACTCGCGAAGTGAGGAGTGAATTTATCTAGAGAATTTGGAAATCAAGAGTGGCATTTGTTAGGACTATTTAACGAATAAAATTAAGCTGTTTACTCACAAATCATTATTTAACTATAGTTATTTTAAAATATTTATATATTTAATGTAAACGGCGATGTTTGAAAACAAATGAGAATCGATAGGTACGCTTCATCTGCTTGTTTTGTTTATCACTGCAACCAGATCATACTTTTAATTGCCAAAGGAACGCAATATTGTAAGAATGCTCTCTAGTGGAGAAAAAATGAAACACATCAAACTGTATATTAATTCATTTCTGATGTCGTATGATGTAAATATGACTATTATATTTTTCTGGATTATTATCTGGGAAAAAATACATTTAAAAAGTGCAAACAGTGGTTTCTTTTTTTGGTGGTATAATAAATTGCTACAAATGGTTTTATATTAACTCCTGCAAGCGCTATGTGTTGACATATATTCACTATATATACAATCTGGTAGCCGTATTTCTTGTAGGCTCAGTCACTGCAAAATAATGGTCAGACCTGTTCAGATTATTAAAAAGGAGGAGCCTTCTTTAATATGGTAAATATAACACTGATAAATATTTCGTGAAACACGACTGTGATTGGTTGTAAAGCAGAAACCATTGAAACGTGATTGGTCATTGACTCCTATTTGGGGCATGAGTTAAATAGTCTAGATAAATTAACTCCTTACTTCGTGAGTCGTAATTTGGAAATCACTCGTGGCATTACTTATGATAAATTAATAAAAATCCAAACCAACTGAGGATCTCTATTAAAGTTGATCAAATTGGCAAGTCCCATAATTTGACGTGGGACGTCCCGAATACAACTCTTAAACTCTAACCCTTGAGTCAATTTTATTAAATTGTAGTTTAATTTGGGGGTTTTCTTTAAATTGCTATATAAAATAAATTGCAAACGTTTTACACCCACACTACATGACCTTTGTTATACAGTCACTTGTTACAACTGCCAGATGGTCACTTAGATGCTGTCATGTACAATTAAATGGAGCTTTGTCCCAAAATTGAATGATTTACGTCTTTACTAATTTTATGATTCAAAAGTTGGTCAGAGAAAAGACAATATTCAAATAATGAATTAGTAGCCTAACGATTTCTGCGGTCATTGAGCAAGTGTCAGATTATTAAAGTAAATTTCAGACATATTTATTTATTTGATAGACATTTTCTATTTTAACAGATTTAACAGAAAAAAAAATTAAACAGCCGCAAAAAAAAAAACATAATAGTATATTGCGATACTAGTGAGGTAAGCACTTGTTACTGATCGAGAAAAAGTTTGAAAAAAAAACGAGGCGCTTGCGCTGAGTTTTTTTTTTTTTCAATTTTTTCGAGATCTGTTACGTGCTTACCTCATGTGTATTGCATACTATTTTTTGGTTGATGTGACTAATTTTTATTAAATATAGTAATAAATGAATTAAAATATTGGTTGGATGTCAACAACTTCTATGGGAAAGAAACATTTGATGATCGTTGCTATGTAGCTTTTCATTTGTTTTATTATAAGCAAGGATTGTTGGCTGTGGAGACATTTTATATGTAGTACCGTGATTATAAACTGTTTGATAATTTTATTATGGAAGGAGTCATGGTAGGTGACAGAGAAATTGAAGAAGTCTGGAGAGTGGGATGTTCTACATTAATTCCGTAAAAGTCTAAAGAAAGGTACGAGTTAGTGTACAAAAATTCAAGAAATGTTTTATTTTACTTACCGAACGTGTGCTTTTTGAGTCCATATCAGCATTACGATTTCTTTTGTTTGCATAGCAACCAGGTTAGATGTGGGAACGTTGACTTACTTCAAGTAACAACAATATTGGTAAGTATAAGAAATTAGACACATCGACCAAAAATATAATTAAATTAAATATGCGAATCTAAGTAAGTTATGCCTACTGTATATTACGCATAGTACAAAATTAAAGAGACGGCTCCGTGGAGTAAGCGGTTGCCCATACACCCAAATGTGTTCATGTGCCCATGCTATACGTTCAAGTCACCAATCCCCAAGCTCTCAGGGTTGCACTCATTTCAGCGCATTTGTCGAGCTAATAATACGCTAGGACGCTCACCCCTTGGGGATCCTACAGTTGGTCCACGAGTAGAACGGACTTAACCTGAAGCACCGCTAAGCATTAACAATTTCTCGCAAATTCACCGACCTTCCTCCTATACGCGAACCAAGAACGTGTTCTGTCGCCATTATGGGACCGGAGAGGAGCCTCTATAATTATGTGCTATTAAAATAAAACGAGGAAGGTATTCTTAAAAAATCAGGGAAATCCGACTGAACCGAAAGTGCGATTTTCGGTTCGCAACTACAGTGCCGTTATTCTCCTTGAACAGAAAGATTCGTGAACTATGCCAATATCCCTTCTCTATGCATCTACCTCCACTCTCCTTTTTACCTCTCCTGTTGCGCTGTTTGTGCTGCGCATCTCCCCTTCTACCTCGGAACGCTCAAATACGCTACGCACATTCAAAACATTATCATTCGATCGGAACTTTTGTTTAGATTACGTCGTCTGGAGCACGCGAGTGGTGTGGTTTGAGTTTTGGTCCGGAGGACCAGGGAAAGCCACCCTGGCTTGGGCTGTTGTAGGAATGTTGAGTGAGGTATGATATAGTTTTTTGATGTTAATGATTTTTTTTGTTTAAATTCAAAGAATGATCAAGATTCATATTTGTTATATTTTTCTTATACTTCAGACGTCTTGTTTATATTAAACATCATTTTTATATACATCCTGGTTAATGTTCAAATTATTTATGTGCATGCTGCTGTTTGATATATTCCCGTATAGAAATTTACTTATTTAGGAGATCATACTAGCTTCCTTTTTTTCCCCGTCTAGCTTTCATGGTTAATAACAATAATGATACATTCAGTTTAAATAAGAACCATGAATTACTCTAGTGTTTTGAGATCTATTGTTGATTTATGTTTAAGTGTTTAGGAAAGAAAGATGAATCAATCTTTGCTTCTTATGGGCCCGGGCAAAGGCTTTTGATTAGTAACCTTGGATGTTATGAACTCTACGCTAATATATACAACGGAAACAAAAGACGACCCAAAAGAAAACTGCACAAATGGTTTGCAGTGCGTGGTCCATTATATTATAAACAGTACACGACCATCATAAGTGAAGAGTTTACCTGAAACCAGAAATTAAATCGATCTAGCAGCCGTCAAGTTAGCTTTGTCGCAATGTATCGATACATAATACAATTTAATTAACATTAAATAAGTTAGTAGCTATAAGAAATTGAGTTTCTCCAATTTAACAAAAGAAAGATGTATTCACGTAGACTTTCACGGCCGGAGTTGCTATGATGATCTTGAAGATTTTCGGGCTGTAGGCCGTGGTCGTGAGGCTTGTAGTTCCCCGACATTTCGCCAGAGACTGCATCCGGCATCCTCAAGGGTTGTTGAAACGTGGCGAAACTTCGGGGAACTACAAGCCTCACGACCACGGCCTACAGCCCGAAAATCTTCTTCAAGATCAAAAGAAATATGTATTCCGTAAATCGCGAAATCGGACCATATCTTCCGACTTTCTGACGAATTCAGTTAGTTTACGCAATTCCTGCGTGACTTTTTTTGTTCAATAGTTCTGGTGCATGAACAATTAAACAACACTGGCGTGTTAAATAATACAAATTCTAGCTACGTGCATAAAACTAGCACAAAAAGGGAGTTAGCTTTTGATAGCAATGGCCGGACAAATTCCGTATCTAAAGTTGAACACGAAAATGAAAGCTACAAATTATATTTTTTTTGTGCGATAGTGCGTTTTGTCGTACTTACAGCAATGGCGACCATGATTGAAAGTTCAACTTCCTACATTTCAGGATTGCCAACCTAAATAACTATACTGTAATATTACATATTACAAACACGCGTGTGGGAAGTAAAACCACTGCCCTCTAGGTATATTACATACAATGTATATGTATATGTATAATATATATATATATATATAATCCAAAAGATAGTGTTAATATACATTATACGAAACAAATCACTGCATTTTAAATGAACTGAACTTTATTAGAAACAATATAAAACAACAAATACGCACTTGCCCCATTTTAACACTAATTGGCCTCACGGCCTCCTGTAATTTCAACTAATAAACATTGCCCACACTATTACCCGTTTAAGGAGTAAGCGCAGTTGTTAACGGAGGGCACTGCAGTCGTGTTTATGCAGGAATAGACCACGCGACACTGCTATCTATGAGTGCAGAGGGGAATGGGACGTGGGACGCTGACAGTGTACACTGCCTTACATGACGTCACGTGTACCAACAAACAGAGCTTCCTGATTCTTCCGCTTGCAAATATTGAGTAATATTAATGTTAGTCAATTGTTTATCCATCCATCCTTCCATAGAAATTCTGCCCGAAGCCAGGTCCTTCACTGCAATCATAGCATGTTCATGCTATGCTTGCAGCTTTATTAGGGAATTGTAGGTGTGGTAGCTTCCCGTTGCTTTCCACACCGGTGAAGGATGATGATGATGATGATGGTGGCCATACGATTTCGGGGACCGTTTGGGCCTTTAAGTTTTCCTGACATTTGTCTTACAGGTGAGGAAAAACCCCGATGAAAACCTCACCCAGAAAAACTGCCCCGACCGGGGATCGAACCCGGGCCCGCTGCGTGACAAGGCAGCACGCTACCTCGAGATCACAGCGGTGGACCAATTGTTTATAATGAACGCAAATATTTCCAACAAAGATGTTATTATTTTACTATTATTTATTATTTTGAAAACACCATCGCGCAAAAAATAATGGACAAAGCTCGTTTTTTAAATATGTTCCTCGGTTATATATAACCACTTCCATACCTCGCATCGTAATATGCTATTATAGTATGATTTAGGCCAACAGATAATACAACTGTTATAGGAAAATGACAAATATGTTTTGTTTTATATAGGTATCCCTAATTCGGTAAAATTACGAAAAATAAATGGCGTCAGCTCACTGCAGCATCGCATCGTGGTAAGAGGTGAATTTAGTTATCTCCAGAGTTCACTGACTTATGTTCTTGTAGATACACTTTATCTCAGACATAAATTAGACGTGACTATCGGGCTTGTTTGTTTTTCATGTGTCAACCAATTAATTCACTTTCACACGTGGACAATTTAATTTCCTTTCCGTTTAACTTTGATTCCATTCCATTAACTCGGTTTAACTTCTCGCCTTGTAGGTCACACGCCACTCTGTCCTTACAATGGTAGGACCTTCGGGATGATGATTTTAGACTATGGATCACAAACATAGTTTTTTTGATTACTAGAGCCTGGATTTGTATAGGTGTGGTAACTTCCCGTTGCTTTCCACACCGATGAAGGATGATGAAGATAATAATGATAAGGATGATGATGGCCATATGATTTCGGGGACCGTTTGGGCCTTAAAGTTTTCCTGACATTTGTCTTACCTGACCTTGTCTTACCGTTCACCGCGGTGTATACAAGAGGACAGACAGTGGACAAAATTGCCAGTCTCAAGGCAACCCTTGAGGATGCCAGACGCAGTCTCTGGCGAAACGTCGGGGAACTTCAAGCCACAAGACCACGGCCTACAGCCCGGAAATCTTCTTCAAGATCATCATAGCAACTCCGGCCGTGAAAACCTAAGTTAATACAATAATAATAATAATTATTATTATTATTATTATACGGCAATGAGAAATCTGAATATCTGTGATAAATGGATTAATATTGTTAGGAGGATCTATAGTAATACAAAAACTAAAGTAAAAATACAGAATACTTTAACAGAGGAATTCACAGTGAATAAAGGCCTTAAGCAGGGATGCAGTTTATCACCAATTCTATTTAACATTTATTTAGACCAGGCTCTTAATTTGTGGTATAAAAAATGTTCTGAAATGGGTATTCCTATAGGAGGAAAACTAATGCATTCATTGTTGTTTGCAGATGATCAAATAATTTTTGCAGGGGATGAAGATGATATGAAATATATGATAAATAAACTAATGGAAGAATATAAAAAATGGGGACTGAATATAAATTTACAGAAAACAGAATATATGTGTTTGGGAAAGGATGTGGATGACCTCATACTTGAAACAGGGAAAATAAAAAAGTGTGAATTTTTTTAATATCTTGGGTCAATAATTACAAGTTTTGGTACCTGTGAGAGAGATGTACAGAGTAAAATTGCAATGGCATAAAATGCAACTAAGACATTACATGGAATAATTTGGAATAAAAATATTACAAAGGAAACTAAAATGAAAATTTATAAGAGCATAATACAGAATATTTTGTCATATGGAAGTGAAACTTGGTCTTTGACGGAATTACAAAAGAATAAAATTAGAACAGTTGAATTTGATTATTTTAGAAGAAGCCTCCAAAAAACAAGACAGGATAAAATAAGAAATGAATTCCTTTGGAGACAAATGAATGTCACCACATCTGTTGTTAAGAGGATTGAAAATCAAACGCTTAAATGGTATGGCCATGTACAAAGTATGGAAATGAAAGATGGCCAAAAAATATATACAAATGGTCACCCCCTGGAAGAAATAAACGTGGCAGACCAAGATGGAAATGGAAAACCTACGTCAGAACTATAATGGATGATAGGAATTTGGAAGAGGGAGATTGGAATGATAGAGATAAATGGAAACTGAAGACGGCAAACCTATAAGTGAGGGAAAGCCGAAGAAGAAGAAGAGAAGATTATTATTATTATTATTATTATTATTATTATTATTATTATTATCATCATTATTAAAATACAAAAGGAAGTGTTTATTTAACATTCACCACCCCAAGAAGCAAACAAGGTGAATGGAACATCGGAAGCCACAAATAACAACTTGATGTTGATTGTAGGTTTCTTTTGTCCTGCTTGTTTATGGAGGTGTTACAACCACATAATAATGTGTACAGAAAGGAAAGTGTGATCGTTAATTGTGCTTTGTAAGAGATGTCTCTCATCCAGGCTGCAAATGCAGGTCTACAATATATAATAATGTCTAATTTACTATGGTGTGGTTCGCTTGGTAACGAGATGTTATTTTTCTTTCTACAATTTCCCCTCCCCAACACGCCTAGAATCAAGATACAGGTGTGGAAGTGGGCGACCTTCCCCCTTAATAACTAGATATTGCACTATTACAAAAAATGTAAACGAACTGCCTTTGTGTCAAGGGGTGTTGACAAAAAATGAATTGAGATTGTGTATGGAAAAGAGGCACATAAGACTATTTAAAGATTTGTTTCATAGCTATTTATATACAGATTCATATATTTATCTTTATCTGCCTAAATTTTTATTTTCCTTCTCCACTCGTCCCTTTCAATCCAATCCATGTCCTCCAGTCGTCTTGTTCTCATTCCAGTTCTTATTTCTTGCATCCACGAGTTAGATCTTCCTTTCTTTCTTATACCACGTGGGCACCATTTTAACTTTTTTTTTCTGGGTAATCTTTCTTCTTGCATTCGCCGTACATGGCTTTACCAATTTAATTACTTATATCTTATATGTCCACCGCTGTGGTCTAGAGGTAGCGTGCTGCCTTGTCACGCAGCGGGCCCGGTCGGGACAGCCTCCTGGGTGAGGTTTTTTTGGGGTTTTTCCTCACCTGTAAGACAAATGTCAGGAAGCTTAGGAGGTTAATTATCAATTATTTACACGATCCTCTGGTCCATTTTACACAACCCTGGTCCAAATTACACTGCTACGCAACTTTGTTTAAATTTTATTTCTGGGTAATTACTCTTCAATTTAGTGGTATTTTCTTTTACCTGGAGTTTCCTTATTACATGCTGTTAAAATATATGAAATACAGTTCTTATTTTGAAAAAAAGGACAGAGATATCACAATTTAAATTAAGGTGGTCCAAAATACACGACCTTCCCCTATGTATGCATTGTTCTGATACACGTGGGTAGCCATGTAGAGATTTGTTTATGTATTATGATTATTTTTGTTTTTTTTTTCATGGAAAAATAATGCACGTGCGGCAAAGCAGGCCCGTGCGCAATGTAAATACATATGTATCTCCTTTCATTTGAAAAAAAAAAAAGGCAATAAATTCCATTCATTCATAACAGTATTATAGCCAACTTTTATATGATTCATGATGTGTTCCGTTGAGGTTTATTCAAAATTAATATAAAATTATGGAATATTCACCTGAAAGGCCCGTCTCCTCAACTTAATTTTATATTAGTATTATAGCGTTTGTATGCCTTAAACCCTCAAAACTTGAAATTCATGTTAAAGCACCGTTGAGGCTATGTAATAAGATATTAATTATATAGTTTTTTACCTGGTAAGTCAGTAGACCTCAACTTACTTACTAACTTACTCACTGGCACTATCGAACCCGTAGGTTCATGGCCGCGCGGACATAAGCTCTCAATACATCCCTATCCTGAGCTAATGCTTTCCAATCATTCCCTGTATAATCTACTTCCCTCAAATCATAGTTAATGTTGTTCTCCCACTTCATTCTTGGTCTACCAACTGAGTGTTTTCCCTCTGGCTTTCCTACAAGAAGCTTCCATGCACGTCTTTCATTCCCCATACGTAAAATATGTCCTGCCCATCGCAGTCTACGAGACTTAACTGTTCTTATTATATCTGGTTTCCTATAAAGACCATGTAGTTCATTGTTATGTAGTCTTCTCCATTCACCTGTCTGTTCATCTCTCTTTGGTCCAAACATTTTCCTAAGTACTTTATTCTCAAATACTCGTAATCTCCTTTCCTCCCTTAAAGTAAGAGTCCATGTTTCGCACCCATATAATATAACTGGTAGAATAATAGTTTTATATATTTTCAGTTTAACGTTTTTTGAAAGGAGTTGGGACATCAAAAGTCTCTGCAATGCATAATAGCACGCATTTCCAGAATTGAGCCTATGTTTAATTTCTTTGTGCATCTCATTCCTATTTGTGATTATTGTTCCTAGGTATTTGAATTCAGCCACTTCCTCAAAATTTCCCTAATTTGTCATTAGCTGTCCATTTCCATTATATACTGAATTTCTACGTGTGACCATATATTTAGTTTTACTGATATTTACTTCCAGTCCCAATTTCCGAGTGTTACTCAATAGTGCGTGCGTGTTGGCCTTTAGTATCTCCTCGCTATCGGCCAGTAGTACTCAACTAAACTATTAAACTTCTTCAAGTTATTCTAATATGGAGAACAACAGGATCAGCATCCTTGAAGACATAGAGATTCTGAAAGAAGCAAGGAATAAATACCTGCTCAACGAGAACATAACCACAGATATAAATCCGTTATACAGCCTATATAACACCATCAGTTCCAGTTAAAACGCAGAAGATGAAACATTGTTTTCGAAAGGCCTCCATATTAGAATAACTTGAAGAAGTTTAATAACTTAGTTGAGGACGACTGACTTACCAGGTAAAAAATTATATAATTAACATCTTACCTTAAACCCCTTTTCCGCAACAACAAAATATTTAACGTTCATAACAATGATAAAATAAAATAAGTTAAAATACACCTTTTTAGGTAAAATCCGTCGTCCTCAACCTATAAAATATGTATTGTTTATGCCTGTAGGCCTTTCGGAACATCCGTTCCATCTTCAGCAGGTCTTTCTTCGCTACAATATCTAGTATGATGGTTGATGCTGCTGGTCCTAGAAATAATTCATATTTTATAGGTAGAGGACAACGGATTTTACCTACGAAGGTATATTGCATCAACCATCACACTATATATTGTAGGGAAGAAAGACTTGCTGAAGATGGAACGGATGTTCTGAAAGGCCTACAGGGATAAAGAATACATATTTTATAGGTTGAGGACAACGGATTTTACCTACGAAGGTATATTGCATCAACCATCATACTAGATATTGTACCGAAGAAAGACCTGCTGAAGATGGAACGGATGTTCTGAAAGGCCTACAGGGATAAAGAATACATATTTTATAGGTTGAGGACAACGGATTTTACCTACGAAGGTATATTGCATCAACCATCATACTAGATATTGTAGCGAAGAAAGACCTGCTGAAGATGGAACGGATGTTCTGAAAGGTCTACAGGCATAAAGAATACATATTTTATAGGTTGAGGACAACGGATTTTACCTACGAAGGTATATTGCATCAACCATCATACTAGATATTGTAACGAAGAAAGACCTGCTGAAGATGGAACGGATGTTCTGAAAGGCCTACAGGCATAAAGAATACATATTTTATAGGTTGAGGACGACGGATGTTACCTAAGAACGTATATTGCATCAACCATCATACTAGATATTGTAGCGAAGAAAGACCTGCTGAAGATGGAACGGATGTTCTGAAAGGCCTACAGGCATAAAGAATACATATTTTATAGGTTGAGGACGACGGATGTTACCTAAGAACGTATATTGCATCAACCATCATACTAGATATTGTAGCGAAGAAAGACCTGCTGAAGATGGAACGGATGTTCTGAAAGGCCTATAGGCATAAAGAATACATACTTTATAGGTTGAGGACGACGGATTTTACCTAAGAACGTATATTGCATCAACCATCATACTAGATATTGTAGCGAAGAAAGACCTGCTGAAGATGGAACGGATGTTCTGAAAGGCCTACATGGATAAAGAATACATATTTTATAGGTTGAGGACGACGGATTTTACCTATGAACGTATATTGCATCAACCATCATACTAGATATTGTAGCGAAGAAAGACCTGCTGAAGATGGAACGGATGTTCTGAAAGGCCTACAGGCATAAAGAATACATATTTTATAGGTTGAGGACGACGGATTTTACCTATGAACGTACATTGCATCAACCATCATACTAGATATTGTAGCGAAGAAAGACCTGCTGAAGATGGAACGGATGATCTGAAAGGCCTATAGGCATAAAGAATACATACTTTATAGGTTGAGGACGACGGATTTTACCTAAGAACGTATATTGCATCAACCATCATACTAGATATTGTAGCGAAGAAATACCTGCTGAAGATGGAACGGATGTTCTGAAAGGCCTACATGGATAAAGAATACATATTTTATAGGTTGAGGACGACGGATTTTACCTAAGAAGGTATATTTTAACTTATTTTATTTTATGACTCTCCACCTCAACGGTTTTAACAATGAATTTTACTAGTATTGATCTTAAAAATGAGATACGTAAGTGCTATCAGATTCAAGTTGTTGCCTGCTCTAGATACAACATCAACCAGTATTCTAATTACTTCGAGGAAAATATTAGTTAATTACAACTCTTAACTGATTTAACAGATCTATCTGAAGAACAGGTAATTACTATATTTTCATATTTATGGTGTATTGAATAGCCAGTTTGATGCCTGCTTCTGATTTTTAAGAATAAATATATCCAATAAAGTGATAGATTTATGTTAAGGCAGTTCTTCGAGGTTAGAGAACGCACATGCATAACACTGTTAATTATAAGTATTGATTTACGATTCTCTGCATTAATACTAGAAGATTCATTTTAATTTTAATTGGGCCTTCACGTCGTAACGTGAATATCAAATGGAAAACCGCTATAAATAATGTATTACGCGTATATCTACTATCTTTCAGATTTTTCAACAGTCTTCAGGAGCGTACGACATCCTGGTGTTCAGGCGTGGGCGAACACAAAACTATCAACAATTAAAATTGATGAGTATTTTTTTCACATACAAAAGAACATTTCCCCTCCCCAGGCCGAGAATAAATGCCGGTTTCTAGGTTACCAAAAACGGAAGATAAATAATGAGATTCATCTACGGGAAGGAAATCCAGCACTCTTTTCCCTAAAGGAGATAAATATTACCTCCCACTCACTGGCACTATCGAACCCGTAGGTTCATGGCCGCGCGGACGTAAGTTCTTCATACATCCCTATCCAGAGCTAATGCTTTCCATTCATTCCCTGTATAATCTATTTCCCTCAAATCATAGTTAATGTTATTCTCCCACTTCATTCTTGGTCTACCAACTGGGCGTTTTCCCTCTGGCTTTCCTACAAGAAGCTTCCATGCAAATCTTTCATTCCCCATACGTGCAACATGTCCTGCCCATCGCAGTCTACGAGACTTAACTTTTCTTATTATATTCATTTATTCATTCATAGTGTTCTGCTCAAGAGCAGGTCTTTCACTGCAAACTCAGCATGTTTGCAGCTTTACTAGGAATATATAGGTGCGGTAGCTTCCCGTTTCTTCCCACACCCCACTCTCTCTTTTTCATCTTAAAATCTTAAAAGATCTTAAGAAGGTCCCGAGGGGCCCCAACTTGGAGGTGAGGAGAGTGGATTTGGCTGAGTTAGACCCTCCGGACTTCACCGAAATTCACCCCAGAGGTTAAATATCAGTTCCATCAGGGTTTTTGACCAGATCAAAGATCCGGAAACCCTAATTAGCCTCAGCCCCCCTTATTATATCTGGCTTCCTATAAAGACCATGTAGTTCTTTGTTATGTACTCTTCTCCATTCGCCTGTCTGTTCATCTCTCTTTGGTCCAAAAATTTTCCTAATTTTATTCTCAAATACTCGTAATCTCCTTTCCTCCCTTAAAGTAAGAGTCCATGTTTCTTACCCATATAATATAACTGGTAGAATAATAGTTTTATATATTTTCTGTTAAAGTTTTTTTTTGAAAGCAGTTGAGACTAATGGCTGGCTTCACAAAATGGCATAAGAAATAAAGGTAAGATATATTGTATTGAAAGAATTGTAAATTCTATCCTTACTACTGTGTTAATTCCAAAACGAAAAATTGGAAGTTTAAGTCCATAAATGGATAAAGATACAATCCAAAATCTATAGTCTTTAGAAGGTAACTTTTCTTTGGTGCTCACCATCAATCACAATATTCCTCCATACTTTGGTAAATAAGACAGACCAATGGACGGGAGAAGAACAAAAGGAAGACCAGCCAAGAGATGGATACACAGTGAATGCACATCCAATACGTCTTCCTCCGAGGAGTGATTTTGGAAATAAACAGGATGAAAATCCTACAAATTACGATTAAGAAAAAGAAGAAGAAGACTTTGGTATAATATGAAGTAATCTCCTGTAATTCTGTAACGATTCCCTTCTCCTACCAGAATTTACCCCTCAAAGACAAAAGCAAAACTTGGAAAAATTCATCTTCATTAACAGTATCTACACAGCAGGCATTAGAATTGTAGTCTGTTGCACGTTCAATTAATGACTTATTCGGTCTTCCTATATAGTCATTAGAGAAAGAGAAAATTACCGTAAATCAAAATAACATCATTGCTTTCCTCCGAATATTTATTAGGATAACCGTAATAAAAATACATTTAAAGCTTCTCTAAAAATATATATACTAAAGAATCTATAATATAAATTTCTTCTTCTTCACTTCACGGGCTAGGCAAATTGCCTGTTCCGCCTCACAGTTGTTCTGTCCATCTCTTCACTGGCCTTCCTACGGAAGAAGAAACTTGTTCTCAACGGTAACAAAGGCGGAAGAGAAACCTGCAAGACAAGGGGTAGATGGGACTCCAAAGCTTTGGTTAGCAACCCGTCTAGGAGAAGGAAACTCCGAAATAAATCTCCGATCCACTAGGGAATGTGGGCTGGTAACTCGACCACGTAAAACATTTCCAAACTCATCTCTCTCACAGTGTTCACCCGGACGGACTTAATGGACAACGACTTAAGCAGAATACATTTCTGCCAAAGATTTTTGCGCAGAATTTGTTTTAGAATTAAATTTTATTTTAATACTAACAATATTGTAGAAATAGTAATTTACTTTTTCATTAATAAATAGAGAATTTCTGGATATATGGTTCAAGTTTATAATCTTATATATAAAAATAAATGTTTGTTTGTTCGTATTCTATGCGCGGTCATACCGTTGATTCGATTTTGATAGTATTTTTTGCAAATGTTCAGAAGATTCCCGGGATGAACACAGGCTGTAAGAGAGTTGTGATATTCAACTCGTTCACCCCTAAAAATCATCCTTTGTAGCGAAAAACATGAAATAAAGTCCCTATTTTGACGCTGTCCACCGCTGTGGTCTCGAGGTAGCGTGCTGCCTTGTCACGCAGGGGGCCCGGGTTCGATCCCCGGTCGGGGCAGTTTTTCTGGGTGAGGTTTTTATCGGGTTTTTTCCTCGCCTGTAAGACAAATGTCAGGAAAACTTTAAGGCCCAAACGGTCCCCAAAATCATATGGCCATCATCATCATCGTCCTTATCATTATCACCATCACCATCCTTCACCGGTGTGGAAAGCAACGGGAAACTACCACACCTACAATTCCCTAGTAAAGCTGCAAGCTTAGCATGAAAATGCTATGATTGCAGTGAAAGACCTGCCTTCGGGTAGAATTTCTATGGATGGATGGATTTTGACGCTTAAATGGCTTACGCTGTCCAAACCATAACAAATACGCCAAATTAATGTGCACAGAATTGAATATCTCAAAAAACTCTACAAAAAAGTCCGCGACAGCATATGTTTATCTTCTACGGATAACTCACAATAACCATTTTTGTTTTTCGTTGATGCCAAGAAGATCGGGCTACGTCGATTCCCGGACAAGCGTGCTCTGCCATACTGTTCATCCGATTGAGATGGGGCTTTTTGAAAAATGCTCAGGAGATTCCGGGGATGAACATAGGCTATAAGAGAGTTGTAATACTCAACCCTTTCACCCCTAAAAATCGGCCGTTGTAGTGAACAACGTGGAATAAAGTCCCTATTTCCACGCTTAAATGGCTTACCATAACAAATACACCAAATTAATGTACACAGAATTGAACATCTCAAAAAATTCTACAAAAAAGTCCGCGACAGCATATGTTTATCTTCTACGGATAACTCACAATAACCATTTTTGTCTTTCATTGATGCCAAGAAGATCGGGATAAGCAGATTCCCGAACAGTGCACGGCTGGTGGTAAAAACATATTAGCATTTATTTATGAGTAGCAGCGCACGCCGGATATTAGCTAGTAGAATATAAAAGAAACTTTTGCAGAACGAAACTAGTTCATCGTACTCAAATGTGCGTTCTCGGATAAATTCGATTCAAAATTATCGGGTCGAATGTACGTACGTACCTATTAATGGCATTAGCTACTGACATTCAGTAAAAAAACAGATTCTACAAAACACAAAGGAACAAAGTATATATGAAACAAAAATGGTAGCATAGACTATGTGGTAATGAATGATCAATAGTAATAAGTTTAAAAAACCAGTAATTGATTGAAGGCGTATCAGAGTTGGGGAGTTGCTATTGCAGAAGTATAATCAGTAGATTGCACAGCCAGATGATGGGGCAATGCTGATTCATTTCTAGGTTCAAGGTTATCATTTTCACATTAAGGCAGCAGGATATTCATGGTAACATAATGGATTCATATTATAACTCTCTCCAAGGAGAAACATACTGATTCATCAATTTATGCGTGAAGTAAATAACTCGAACGTTGTTTGGTACCATTAATACCAACTGTTCTCATCCCTATTAAATTTAAGCAAATGTAAACAACCAGGGGAAGAGGACGCCCAGAGATTTTTTTTTTCAAAGGAAGTCAAATATCACATTTAAGTATATAATAATAATAATAATAATAATAATAATAATAATAATAATAATAATAATAATAATAATAATAATAATAATAATAATAATAATAATAATGTTTACAAATGCTGGATCTTGGCAACGAAGCCATTAGCGTTCTTGCTCTCCAATATTTCTCTATGGTGGATCCAACAGGTAATACTTCACAGTTTTGTAGATGTTCTTCGGTCATTTCTTCGTCTTTGTTGCATAGAGGACAATTTGGATTCGTGTAGATTCCTATTTTATATAAATGTTTGGCCAAATAGTCATCTTCTGTAAGCAGTCTAAATTTTGCTACTGTAGTTTTACGTGGAGTTTCTAGAATAATATCTGGCTTCTTTACTAAAATATTCCTTTTTTTTGTCTTTGGCTTTATTACGTAGGTCTTGATTTTGTTTGATTTTATATTTGTTTTTAATTATTCTTTTTACAGATGTGAAAGGTAAGCTTTTAGTAGTATTTTGAATTAGATTAGTGCCTTTTTTGGCAAGAAAATCAGCAGTGCCAGTTCTAGCAATTCCACAATGTGCAATAATAATAATAATAATAATAATAATAATAATAATAATAATAATAATAATAATAATAATAATAATAATAATAATAATAATAATAATAATAATAATAACAATAATAATAATAAAATGAATATATATCATACAATTGTTAAAATCACCATTACTTATGGAGCAGAACTTTGGCCATTAACAACAAAAACAAATAAGTATCTTTTGGCAACGGAAATGCATTTTATACGAAGGCCAGCACGAATTTCAAGAAGAGAAAAAATTAGGAACTCAGTTATAAGGGAGAAAATGAAAATTGAAGACACTATTTTAGATTATATTAAAACTCAGCAATTAAGGTGGTACAGACATATCCAGCGAATGGAAAAGGATCGGCTACCAAAATCTGTTTTGAAATGGAAACCTGAGGGACTTCCTGGAGTCAGGGAATATATTTATACATGAAGGAGAAACATCTACAACCAGGAGATTGGATGGACCGACAAATTCGCTACTAGGAATCGGACAATGCCAAAGACATTAATCAACCGATGATCTATCTACAGAGTGATTCAGAAATATGGCTATACGTTTGATCGCATTTTGTGACGAAAATATTATTATTAAAGGAAATATGATGATATCATTGGAAAGGGAATCCTTCAAATTACAACAATAGAACAAAACAAAATTAATCACTGCTCATATGCAGCTTGGTGGGTTGTTTTTTGTGGGCTAGCGTCGAACGCCTCCACAATAATTCTCTTCGTTGTTTCTGCATCCGTGCTAATGCGAGGCCTTCCAGGAGGTTTGATTTTCTGCACCCTTCCCGTTTCCAGCAGTCGTTTTTCTCCACTTCCCCACAGTCGACGGCTGCAATGCTACGTTAAACTCACGTCTTGCGGCCTCACGATTATTAGCATGCGTTATTGCCCATGCATCATATGTAATTTGCTGTTGCATATCAATGCCATTTTGACTAATGACGTAAGTTCTACACTGTTTTGTTTTATTCCATTGTTGTAATTTGAATAATTGCCTTTCCAATGGTAATTTCATATTTCCTGTAATGGTAATATTATCATCACACAACGCGATCAAACGTATAGCCATATTTATGATTCACCACGTATATAATAATAATAATAATAATAATAATAATAATAATATAATAATAATAATACTACTTACTTACTTACTCACTGGCACTATTGAACCCGAAGGTTCATGGCCGCGCGGACATAAGCTCTCCATACATCCCTATCCTGAGCTAATGCTTTCCAATCATTCCCTGTATAATCTACTTCCCTCAAATCATAGTTAATGTTGTTCTCCCACCTCATTCTTGGTCTACCAACTGGGCGTTTTCCCTCTGGCTTTCCTACAAGAAGCTTCCATGCACGTCTTTCATTCCCCATACGCGCAACATGTCCTGCCCATCGCAGTCTACGAGACTTAACTGTTCTTATTATATCTGGCTTCCTATAAAGACCATGTAGTTCATTGTTATGTAGTCTTCTCCATTCACCTGTCTGTTCATCTCTCTTTGGTCCAGAAATTTTCCTAAGAACTTTATTCTCAAATACTCGTAATCTCCTTTCCTCCCTTAAAGTAAGAGTCAATGTTTCGCACCCATATAATATAACTGGTAGAATAATAGTTTTATATATTTTCAGCTTAACGTTTTTTGAAAGGAGTTGGGACATCAAAAGTCTCTGCAATGCATAATAGCGCGCATTTCCAGAATTGAGCCTATGTTTAATTTCTTTGTTCATCTCATTTCTATTTGTGATTATTGTTCCTAGGTATTTGAATTCAGCCACTTCCTCAAAATTTCCCTCATTTGTCATTAGCTGTCCATTTCCATTATATAATGTATTTCTACGTGTGACCATATATTTAGTTTTACTGATATTTACTTCCAGTCCTAATTTCTTAGTGTTAATAATAATAATAATAATAATAATAATAATACTAATAAAATAATAATAAAATAATAATAATAAAATAATAATAATAATAATAATAATAATAATAATAATAATAATAATAATTTGAATCTAAAAATGTTATTTACAAGATATCTCCTGTATATCATCTTTAATTTGGAACTTCCATTTTGTTTTCTCCGTATTAATATTCAGACTAATTTTGGTCTTTGTGTAGTAGGTCTATTTCTACTACAGCTGTCATTGGCCGTCATCTGCATGGCGTACAAATTGAGTGCTTTTATAAAACAATGTGATACTGAGAACACAGTCTCCCTCTCTGAGTCCAGAATCAACCTCACAAAGTCGATGACTCAGGAACTGCAAAATCCTCAGTAACTTGAATTTATGCCTGATTTTGCTGTTTTTCGGAAAATACATTTCATTTTTAATAATTACATCGTATGTACCGAGTTACAATACGAGAACATAAATATGGTGTCCCTAGAGGGATTATTAAATTTAGGCTTTCAGGTAAACCCCTCCGTCTAACAGTCGGAATTTTTCGCTAGGAAACTCGGTCTACGTCATTGAAATAAAAAGAAAAAAATTATTAAAAATCAGCAAATTAATTTTTATATAATCGGGCGCGGTGGACTATAGTTAAGCTCCTTGCCTCTGGTTCCGAGGGTCGCGGGTTCAAACCCGGCCGGGGTCGATGGATTTTTTTAGGATGGAAAAATCGAAGGAGCAAGTCCTCTGGGAGGGACTTTAAGCCGTGGGTCCCGAGTCTGAAGATTTTCAGGCTCGTAAAAGATTCTTTAGCCTTAATGAAAAGGCCTCTAAGCAAAATTTACCGAATTTTCCTATCCTAGTACTATCTCATTCGTGCCACATGTCCTGTCCATCGCAGTCTATGAAACTTAACTGTTATTTTTACATAGAAAACTAATTTTACGGTTATACAATATTTAAACAAATGAAAATATTTGTTAGGCATTATATAAAGACTTCACTCAAATCTATAATGAAAGTATACAAGACAATGGCAGTGCCTATTATTACTTATAGATCCGAAACATGGACAGTGACAACACAACAATCTGCCAGAATACAAACTGCAGAAATGAGATTCCTCAGACCAATAGCAAAGAACATACAAAAAACATAACACAGAAAAAAGACAACTAAAAGTAGAGGAATTAAACACAACAATAGAAAAATACAGAACAAACTGGAAAAAAACACTTGGCAAGGATGGCTGAGAATAGAATATCAAAAGCAGCATACAACTATTCACCACGAGGAAGAAGTTTGGGAAGACCAAGAAAAAGATGGATAGAGCAGCAATTTGGAGCCGGAACAGGCTAGTAAATAAGCCTAAACCGTGAAGAAGAAGAAGAAGACTCAAATCTATGATATAATCGTTTTCATTGTAACGGTATTTTAAATCCCTGGATGATGATGGTATTTTAAAAGTAATGTGACAACATAGAGAGGTTGTGTTGGTGAAAATGAACTCGAAAGTAAGCCCATTGCTTGCCGAAAAAATTAATAGGTATGTCCGCGGATGACGCGTAGAATTACGATGGAACGTGTGCATGCGACATTTATAGCCCCTTCATCCGCGGTATCAATTTAATGCACATGGGTTTTCATGCTTGAAACACATAAATTTTAAAGTGGAATATCTTGTTTCTTCTTTTCAATAAATCTTCTTCCGACCTCTTGACACTTCACGTTGCACGACTATTTTAAACAGCATCAAAATCATTCCAGCATTTCCTCATTTCACACGTGACGCATTAAAACACTGTAAACCTCCAGTCAATTCCACATTCATTTCAATTATAGAAACAAATTGCATTGTAATCTGTATTTTATATATATATATATATATATATAATATATATATATATAAAATACAGATTACAATGCTATATATATATATATATATATATATATATATATATATATATAGATGTTATAACTATATTTTTGACATTTGGCAATGAAGGCAAATATGATATGAAAAGAAAAATGAATGCTTGAGTCGGGATTTGAACCCGAGTCTATAAACTCTGTACGTTTAGCGCTCTAACCAACTGAGCTACTCAAGAATTCCAACACAAACATACATTTTTCTTATATATGTAGTATTCTCAATTCACACAAGAGGTAGTGGGAATTCGTTCCAACACCATCTAGTGGCCAACATAACAGTTAAGCAATTTTTTTTTCATTGCCAAATATCAAAAATATAGTTATAACATCTAAATATACAAGCGTTACTGCTATAAAGTAAATATTCTCTTTAAAAAAATTGCTTAACTGTTATGTTGGCCACTAGATGGTGTTGGAACGAATTCCCACTACCTCTTGTGTGAATTGAGAATACTACATATATAAGAAAAATGTATGTTTGTGTTGGAATTCTTGAGTAGCTCAGTTGGTTAGAGCGCTAAACGTACAGAGTTTATAGACTCGGGTTCAAATCCCGACTCAAGCATTCATTTTTCTTTTCATATCATATATATATTCCACGCTGTGGTATCAAGGTAGCGTGCTGCCTTGTCACGCAGCGGGCCCGGGCTCGCTTCCCGGTGGACAGGTTCCTGGGTGAAGTTTTTTCGGGATTTTTCCTCACCTGTAAGACAAATGTCAGGAAGCTTAAGGCCCAACCGTCCCCGAAAATCATCCGGCCATCATCATCATCCTTCACCGGTGTGGAAAGCAACGCGAAGCTAACATACCTATAATTCCCTAATAGAGCTTCAAAGCATAGCATGAAAATGCTATGATTGCAGTGAAAGACCTGCCCTCGGGCAGAATTACTATTGGTATATAGTATATACCGAAGCCACAGTAGTCCAAAAACATTCAAGATTTGTCGTAATGGAACATGTACATTGAAATATTTTTTTGTTTTTATTTTATTTATTTTAGAAGGATATACAGAGATTTAGATATGGTGAAATGATATATCTTAGAAGGACTGCAGGATACACATTACTAGATCTTAAACAAATGAAGATATCTTAAGAAGAATTACACATGGAACCTTTAGAAAACAAAAATTCTGAGTATATGTCAAGATGGGTGAAACATATTAATCGAATGGTGGATCACAGGATACCCAAACAAACGTTATGCTATCAACCTGCAGGAAGAAGAAGAAGAAGACCAGGACTCCCACTCAAAACACTTTTGGATGATGTTTCTATTGAGGTCGAAACAGGTCAACAAATGGCCTAAACCCATGAATAAACTATTACGATGATATATGCAGTCCACCGCTGTAGTCTCGGGGTAGCATCGTGCCTCAAATGCAGTGGGTCAGGTTTCGATCCCCGTGCGCGAAAATTTTCCTGCGTGATTTTTTCGAGTCTTTCCTCATCTGTAAGACAAATTTCAGGAAACTTTATGGGAAAAACGGTCCCCGAACATCTTGCCACCATAATCATCATTATATTCGCCATGTTTAGTATGAATTTGTGTGTGAGTGGTGTGTTTCGTTTTGTTGCCTCGGATGAGGCCCTAACACTGAGCTGATCACCCATTCGGGGAGGCCCTTCATGTCCTTTTATGTTCAAAAAAGTATGCATGTGATCCAGAGTTAATCTCCCCCTCCCAACAGATCGTGTCATTGTAAGGCCCGAGGAGATGTGGCACGTAAAAGTACCTATAAAGGTGAGAGGTTAAACTGTGTTAATGAAATGGTATATATATATATCCATAGTAATTCTGCCCGAAGGCAGGTCCTTCACTGCAATCATAGCATTTTCATGCTATGCTTCCAGCTTTACTAGGGAATTGTGTAGGTGTGGTAGCTTCCCGTTGCTTTCAACACCAGTGATGGATGATGATGATGATAATGATAAGGATGATGATGATTATGATGGCCATATGATGTTCGGGGACCGTTTGGGCCTTAAAGTTTTCCTGACATTTGTCTTACAGGTGAGGAAAAACCCCGATAAAAACCTCACCCAGAAAAACTGCCCCGACCGGGGATCGAACCCGGGCCCGCTGCGTGACAAGGCAGCACGCTACCTCGAGACCACAACGGTGGACAATATATATATATATATATATATACCACCAGGCGAATCCAATTCAAACACTTATTTTTCTTATATATGTATTATATTCTCCATTATTACTAGATGTCGCGAGAAATCGGTCTTCACTGCCATCATGGATAACACGCTGAGGTACAGACTCAGAGTTTCGGGTTCGATCCCGTCCAGGCATTTATTTTTCTTATCATACCATATTAAGCTTGCATTGCTCAATGTTAAACATTTAATTATAACATCTATAAAGCGTCACTGCTATAAAGTAAAAATATTCTCTTTAATTTGCTTACTTGTTATAGTCAGCTACTAGATGGCAGTGAAGACCGAGTTCTCGCGACATCTAGTAATAATGGAGAATATAATACATATATAAGAAAAATAAGTGTTTGAATTGGATTCGCCTGGTGGTGTAATGGATAACACGCTGAGGTACAGACTCAGAGTTCCGGGTTCGAATCCTGTCAAGGCATTTATTTTTCTTATCATGCCATATTAAGCTTGCATTGCTCAATGTTAAACATTTAATTATAACATATATATATATATATATCCATCCATCGTAATTCTGCCCGAAGGCAGGTCCTTCACTGCAATTATAGCATTTTCATGCTATGCTTGCAGCTTTACTAGGGAATTGTGTAGGTGTGGTAGCTTCCCGTTGCTTTCCACACCGGTGAAGGATGATGATAATGATAATGGTAAGGATGATTATATATATATATGTGGTATGATAAGCAACATAGGACATCACATCACTCCATGCCATATACCATCTCCACTTCTCGCAACTGGAATTCCCTACCACAAGAAATAAGGGGCTGCCGGACATTGGCATCTTTTAAAAGAAATCTAAATTTATATTTGCTCTAAACTCGACTTCATTATTATCCAGTGTATATATATATATATATATATATATATATATATAATATATATATATATATATACATATTAATTGGTGTTTCCCGTATAATGTATCATATTATTATTATTATTACTATTATTATTATTATTATTATTATTATTATCGTATCATTATTGTTATTACCCTATAAAATGTTGTTTGTACATGACATTTACATTGCTACATTTATTGTATCATTAACTGTTTATAATTACACACTATTGAGTAACACTAAGAAATTAGGACTGGAAGTAAATATCAGTAAAACTAAATATATGGTCACACGTAGAAATACATTATATAATGGAAATGGACAGCTAATGACAAATGAGGGAAATTTTGAGGAATTGGCTGAATTCAATACCTAGGAACAATAATCACAAATAGGAATGAGATGCACAAAGAAATTAAACATAGGCTCAATTCTGGAAATGCATGCTATTATGCATTGCAGAGACTTTTGATGTCCCAACTCCTTTCAAAAAACGTTAAGCTGAAAATATATAAAACTATTATTCTACCAGTTATATTATATGGGTGCGAAACATGGACTCTTACTTTAAGGGAGGAAAGGAGATTACGAGTATTTGAGAATAAAGTTCTTAGGAAAATTTTTGGACCAAAGAGAGATGAACAGACAGGTGAATGGAGAAGACTACATAACAATGAACTACACGGTCTTTATAGGAAGCCAGATATAATAAGAACAGTTAAGTCCCGTAGACTGCGATGGGCAGGACATGTTGCGCGTATGGGGAATGAAAGACATGCATGGAAACTTCTTGTAGGAAAGCCAGAAGGAAAACGCCCAGTTGGTAGACCAAGAATGAGGTGGGAGAACAACATTAACTATGATTTGAGGGAAGTAGATTATACAGGGAATGATTGGAAAGCATTAGTTCAGGATAGGGATATATGGAGAGCTTATGTCCGTGCGGCCATGAACCTACGGGTTCGATAGTGCCAGTGAGTAAGTAAGTAAGTAAGTATAGTGTATATCTATATTTGTCGAATATTTATTTGTATTTGTGCTGGTTGAGTGGAAGAGAGGGCCTTATGGCCTTAACTCTGCCAGAATAAATAAAGTATTATTATTATTATTATTATTATTATTATTATTATAAGAAAAATAAATGCCTGGACGGGATATATATAGGACTAGTAATTACTTCCCTTGTTGCGTACTAAAGCGAATTTTAATATAATGATAAAATAAATATATATAGGCCCCATATGAAAGCTAAAGTTAATACTTTTGTATTTTAAAATTCTTATTAATATTTAAATATAACTTAAATAAAAAATCTAAATAATTCATTGTTGGTTATTGTTGAATAAAAAGTCTTAATGATAATTAAATAAATTTTACTAGATAACGGTTTTTGTAAAGAATGATTTTAAAAATTGTTTCCATTTATTGTCAAAATTATGAATCCTTCCATTATAACTGTAATAAAAAACATTTGAATAACTTCATTATTCTTAAATAAAATAAACTAAACTCTGATTGGATATTAAAACAATTATCTTTCTAATATAACAAATCAAATTAAACCTTATTTAAAGAACTATTAACCAACAGAATTTAAAAATAACATCATGTGATATAATGTTCTTTAAAATTATAATAGAATAAAACTATTCATTCTGAATACAACTTTCATCAAGGATAGAAGCAATAAGAGCTCTCCTGATAAAATGTAATATTTAATACAAGAAGAATAATTGGTTTAAGAAAAGTATAGAATTTATAATGTTCAAATAATGGTGAAGAATAATACCACCTGCATTTACTTGATCTGCTGGGAACTTAAGAAGTGAATAAATTTGCAATAATTTCTACAAGAAACATTTTTTTGTTGTTGTGATTCTGAGGTATTTTCCTATCCAGTGTACCAACTTCCGACCCCGAGAATAGAATCCAGCTCTACCGAAAATTAAAGCCAATCTGAACCAGTAATCCTTTTTTGGGACACAAATCCATTTTCAAAATGTTACCACAACATGGGGCATGAAGAGAACTCCTCCTTCAGTACATAACTATTATTCATTGATAATTATTAAATACTATTTTAGGCAGACAAGTGTACCGGATTTTGAACCTGAAAATGTGGTTGGTTGGTATCTAATGTCGAGCACTTGATAATGAAATCATTCGCTCTCTTGCACTCCAATATTTAGCAGAAGGGCTGGTCTCTTCTACAAAAGCTGGACAACGGAGGAGATGGTTTCTTTCCATATCTTCATTTAAATTGCAAAAAGGGCATTTAGGTGAATCTGTTATGCCAATTCTGTGAAGGTGTTTATTCAAGCAGTCATGTCCCGTTAGCAGTCTGAATGTTGCTACTGTAGATTTTCTTTGTAATGTAGTAATGTCATAAGCTTGTAGATTTTCCCATTCCTTTCCAGATGTTTTGGTGGTGTATTCTTCTCTAAGTTTATTGATGTATTTATTTGAGATAATTCTTTTGATAGAGTGAAAGGAAACTGGAGTAGAAGTTGGGTTTGAAACAATTTTGCTACCCTTCTTGGCCAGAAAATCGGCTATTTCATTACCTGTCACTCCACAATGGGCCGGAATCCATTGAAGTACAACTTTTTTATGTAGACGGGATAACTGTTTTATCATTTTGTGACATACCTGAAAATGCCTGTTATCGTATACACTGATTGTTTCAGGGTTTTATATACACTCATGCACTATGTATGTTTGGTCTTATAAACAAAACAAAGATACAATTGACCCGAAAGTGCGTTTTTCGGCTCATTATTGTAGCGTCGTTCTCCTCCCTAGACTGGAATATTTATTAACTATGCCAATATCCCTTTCTCCTTGTATTTACCCCCACTCTCCCCTCTTTACCCTTCCTGTTGCGCTGTGTCTACGGCGCATCTCCCCTCTACTTCGGAACCTTCATATACGTGGTGCACAGGCAGAACATTATCATTCGATCATTCAAGCAGTCATCGTTTAGTTGTTCAAGCAGATTCAAGGTTTGAATCCGCATCCAATTCGCGATGCGATTGGAACTCTAATGGACAAGCTCGTCTGAAGCCGAGAAGCGGCGTGGTTTAGTTGGTCCGGCAGACCAGGGAAGAAGTTGTCCCTGGTTCGGACGTTAGCATGAGTGTGGCGTGAGGTATGGTGTGGTTTTTTCTAATGTAAGAGTATCGTTATTTATTTGTTTCTATTTTGTTGTATGATCGGAATATTTTTTGTTAATTTGTTTTTAATTCAGACAACTTGTTTCTATTAAAGGTCATCTTTTATACAACTTCCCTGCTTCTTCATTAATGTATACGTAGTTAATTACAATCCTATACGGAAATTCACTCTCGTAGGAAACAATTTCCAGCTCCCTTACTATTTTGCTGTTTAGCTTTCTTGATTGACAATTATTGTCATTTTCACTCACTCTATGTATTTGAGAATCATTATTTATTTATATCTGAGAGAGAAAGATGAATCGATTGCTGCCTTCTATGGGCCCAAGGCAAGCAACTTTGTGATTGATAACCTTGCAGGATATCAGATCCACGTTAATAGAAGCAGCAGCAACAAAACACGATCCCGGATAAATGGTAGTAGTAGCGTGGTTCTCTTGCCCACAAATGGTAGCTGTTAGCGTGGTTTATTAATAGTGGTCATTACGCGCCCCGCGCAAAATGGTAGCAGTCAGCGTGGTTTTTAAAAAGCTACACAATATCATGATACTTTATTATTAATACCTGATCACTGATTGATCAGAACAGATGATTTTTGATACTGACTCTGGCCTTGTATGTGTACAAAGGCGCCAGAAATACAGACGCTCAGCCCGTAATCAAATTCAGCATTATGCAATAACACCTAGAGTTCAGGGCCGTAACTTATTCCATCATCTTTATGCAGTATCCAAAAATGGTCACGCCTCTTAATTTAGCCCAGTCCTATAGAATAATGAATGCTAGAGATAACTACGTCCAAAAACGAGTTCAAATCGAGAGGAGTGGGCGATTTTATAAAGAACTGCAAATTTTAAAGTTGGTAGCTCTAACGAACGATTATTAAAAACACTTTTTTGAGCGATAGTTTGTTTTGTCGTTCTTACAGCAATGGCGACCATGATTGAAAGTTCAACTTCCTACATTTCGGGGTTGCCAACCTAAATAACTATAGGCCTACTATAATAAAATAACTATACTGTAATATTACATATTACAAACACGCGTGACGGAAGTAAAACCGCAGCCCTCTATGTATATTACGTACAATGTATATACAGAAAATATCCAAAAGGTAGTGTTAATATACATTATACGAAACAAACCACTGCATTTTAAATGAACTGACTTTATTTGAAACAATATAAAACAATAAATACGTACGTGCGGCCATGTTATCAATAATTGTTCTCAAGGCCTCCTGTTGTTTCAACTAATAAACATTGCTCACACTGTTAATGTTAGTCAATTGTTTATAATGAACGCAAATATTTCCAACAAAGATGCTATTATTTTACTATTATTTATTTTTTGAAAACACCATCGCCCAAAAAATAATGTACAACGCACGTTTTTGATGTGTTTTACAGAATCTCGGATATTAAAAACCGAGCGATAGCGAGAATCCTCGATTCTATAAAAACCACTTCCCAACCTCGCATCGTAATGTACTAATAACAATTATAACGTTTGAAAATTAATAATTTTGTTTTGTTCCAAAGTTTGATCCTTGGGACTGCGAGCAATGTATAAGATACACCTTGAAGTGGGTTGCTAGCCCGTTTTCATGGCGCGTTTATTATTCGGGGTTTCCTCCCTAGGCCGATTGCCTTCTAATGATTCTGGCCAGGATTTTAGAAAATAAGTATGAAAGTGTTGTATTGTCACGGGTCCTTTACACGTATACAAAGTTTCAAGTCGATCCAATGTTTCTAAGTGGGTGAAAATCGTGTTCAAAAATTCCGTTACATAGATACCATGGCACTTTTTTTTTTGATTTTATGATGATTCTGGCCATGATTTTAGAAACAAAATATGAAATTATTGTATTGTCACGGGACGTTTACAAGTATACAAAGTTTCAAGTCGATCCAATGATTTTAAGTGGGTGAAAATCGCGTTGAAAGATTCCGTTACATAGATAGATAGATAGATACAGGTCAAGCTAATATAAAGCGTGTAAAAATGACCAATAAAAAGTTAAGAATTACCAATAAAAATACTATTTATTAGATTAATTACTCATTTGATTACTGAATTATATAAAATTTAACTTGACATCAAAATATTAAAAGAAAAGTATTAAAAATACATATTACAGTTCCTTTTATTGCAGAAAATCCATTTCAATTACGTAGTTCACTTTTACAACAATTTTGAATTGCAGTTAACAATCAAAACTTAGCGGTGATTCTCAAACATAAATAATTGTCTGCAAGTACTGACTTATAAATTGAAAAGCTCCTCTCTACTTTTTTCAGCAGTCACTCTCACATCGCAGATCTTGCAGAATAAAATACGACCATCCGTTGAAAACATATTTTCTCCATATTTTCAAACAATTGCCTTTAATTTGACACTAACTATCACTTTCTTTTACTTTAGGCATTTTGCTCTTAACCTGTTCATACAGATGGCTAGAAACAACCGACCACCTCACTTAACAGCATAACAATGGGAGTGTGGGCAAGTCCATTAAGCACATTCCTTGAAAAATAGGGGTAGAAGCTAGCATAAGCTTCAAGTAATTGAATAAAATTCCTAGAAGTTCATTATGCACATACCTTAAAAAAATAGGGATAGTAGTTAGCAAAACATCTATTTATTCCAAGAAATTGTATTGACAGGGAAAAATACTGAATTATAATAAAAATCTCAAATCAAATACAAATAATGTCACAACCTTCCGGAAAAGTGTAAAAAATGCTCAAAATGATCTAAAAATTGCCAAAAAAATGACCTATCCCTAGAAAAGTTAAGAAAATGCAAAAAAATGCCCTAACGAACTACTTTTATTTAATCCGTTTTTTAATGTCATACATTTTCATATATGCAAGCAATGTTTCAATCTTCATAAGAAAAAGATGCAAAATCGTTAAATGTCTTGCCCTACACATCACTTATTGTTAACTCGCCTAACGCGAATTCAATGAAGTGGAAACTAATGTATTTCTCTCTCTATCTTTTCGCCTTATAAACATTTTTTTTCACGAATTGCGTAGAAATATCATTCTGTTTTCGCTTTCGACCGATTCCGTTTTATAGAAAGTAATCATCATCATCACGAACAAATTTGTTTTAGGCCATGTAGCCTGTAC
The DNA here is from genome assembly GCA_030220185.1 of Diploptera punctata. Taxonomy (NCBI): domain Eukaryota; kingdom Metazoa; phylum Arthropoda; class Insecta; order Blattodea; family Blaberidae; genus Diploptera; species Diploptera punctata. Next base: position 1,100,911 of record JASPKZ010001215.1, on the reverse strand, counting down.
GGTAAACCTAGCGAAGATGGTCTTGATCTTTCCACCGATGTTTTGGTCTTCCTTGGTCCCTATGTCCAGTTGGGGTATATTGGAATGCCAATTTTGGAAGTCTATTTCTTGCCATTCTCCTCAGATGATTTTTCCATTCTTGTTGGGATCTTCGTATATCTTCATTTAAGCTTGTTACACCAAGTTTTCCTCTGATAATAGTGTTCCTTTGGTGATCCAGTCTATTAACTCCTAACAATGATCGTAAGAAGCGCATTTGGCTTACTTGAAGTTTATGAGAGTTTCTTTTATTTAAAATCCAAATTTCACTTCCGTATTTTAGAGCAGCTTTTGATGTGATGTTATGTAATCTTAGTTTTGTCTCTGTCCTCATCTGTTTACCAAAATGTCTTCGTATTACCCCATTCATTTTTATTATATTTTTGTAATTCTGAATCAATGTCACTCTTATACTCTGCAAATACACTTCCTAAGTAAGAGAAATCTGACACTTGTTCTATAATTTTTCCAGTAAAAAGCCTGAAATCACTATTGTTTTGCCGGGACCAATCAATTTGTTCATATTGGACAGATTTCAGCTTTATTCACGTTCCGGTTTAAACACGTTTTACTGTATTAGAGCAAAATAACGTTTTACCATTATAGAATATTAATAACAGAGAATCAAATTTTGGCACAGGTTGTGCATGGATATGGCATGAACCTGTGTTTTGTGAGCAACGAAAATAAGAAGCACAAGTATAACATGGAATCCTAATCGCACGACATAAAAGGTTATGTATAACAGCTATAATAGTCAGCGGAAAATTTGCATCGTTCTTGCTCGGTTGTTTTACCGAGATTTGTAATGCTGTCTAGGAAATAAAAAAAAACTATTCCGCTCAACAAGTTCGCTTCTCTTTTTTTTTTGAAGCCTACTTTCTATATTAAAAAAAAACAAAAATTACGGTCTTTTAATTATATAACTGACACACGATTCATTCATGTATACATATTCAAATATTAATATAAAATTCTACATTCTAATCTTCAGCATATATCATCAATGTGCATTTAGAAGAAACAGGTCTACAACAGATCAGATTTTTAGTATAAGACAGATTTTAGAAAAGAAATGGGAATATAATGGTGCTGTACATCAACTATACGTAGACTTAAAAAAAAGAACATATGATTCAAATAAGAGGGAGTTCGGAATTCCTAAAAAGTTAGTTAGACTTACACGAATGTGTCTAAATGGCACAATGAGTAGGGTGCGTGTAGACAAACAGATTTCGGACACTTTTGAAATCCAGAATGGGTTGAAGCAAGGAGATGCATGTCTGGGCTGAAGCCCTTCAAAAATTATGAAAAGTTACAGTCCATATTTAAATCTAACTGAATTATCATTTCCTGTAATCCATTTTTTCTGTTTAACTATACGTGTACTTTATTTAAAATTGAATCTCTGTGCCTCCATGGTATCTTTACCTTGTCGTGGTGGAGTGGCTTGCGTGCTTAAATGATCCTGAGAGCTATGCCGGCGGTAGCATTGCTGCCGATAGGGTTACCCATGCCGGACTGGTCGAAGGTGATAAGCCAGACGAAAAAAGTACCTTGGTCGAAAGAGTGACGATCTTTCACCGTAAAAATACAACCGTCAAGAAATGCGGACATGGGTTCAACTGGGGTAAAATTTTCCGGAGGTCAAATAGTCCCCCATTCGGTTCTCCGGGCGGGGACTACCTCAGGGAACCCATGCCAAATGCATAGGGAAGTAGATTATACAGGGAATGATTGGAAAGCATTAACTCAGGATAGGGATGTATGGAGAGCTTAGGTCCGTGCGGTCATGAAGCTACGGGTTCGATAGTGCCAGTGAGTAAGTAAGTAAGTAAGTAAGTAAGTAAGGTAAGTAAGTAAGTAAGTAAGTAAGTAAGTAAGTAAGTAAGTAAGTAAGTAAGTAAATTAATATCAATGCTCTTTTGTCCCTCAGTGAGACTTAAGCGTTCTCCCCTTAAAAGGCAGAATTATCACACTAATTTAGTTACAGTTGTTTTCGTATAGATATCATTGAGTGGCCCTAGGTCAGCGTTCCGCCTCATGGTAGCGTCCAGGACACCAAGGTATTACTACGATGGGAACGTTCGGTAAATTTTGCACAGATGCCTTCTTATTCAGGCTTGTGGTTCTTTTACGAGCCTGAACATTTTCAGACTCGGGACTCATGATTTAAAGTCCCTTCCGGAGGACCTGTCCCTAGACTTTTCCATTCTTAAAAATCCATCGACCAAGACCGGGTTTGAAATCGCTACCCTTGGGACTAGAGGCAAGGAACATAACCACTTGGACACCGCGGCCGATTCAACTTTATTTATTTATTTATATACAGAATTTTAATGTTTACATATCTTTCTGTGCCTTAAGTTTTATTTTTCTTCTCCACTCGTTTCTCTCCATCCAATCCATGTCCTCCAGTCCTCTTGCTCTCATTCCAGTTCTTATTTCCTGCATCCACGAGTTTCGAGGTCTTCCTCTCCTCCTTATTCCAGGTGGACACCATTCCAATGTTTTCCTGGGTAATTTTTTTTCTTGCATTCGTCGTACGTGCCCATACCAATTTAATTGCTTATCCCGTATATAATCTACTATTGAATAACCAATATTCATTTTTTCTCTTAAGACAGTATTTCTTCATATTTGAAGAGAAAAATTATAATAAAAACAGTATTTCTTATTTTTCGTAATTTTGAATGTATAATGTTATGGGGGTTCCCACAATATTGTATGGATGTGAAACTTGGGCTCCAATGAAAAAAACAGAATGATAGAATACAGACGGCGGAGATGAGGTTCCTAAGACAAGTAAAAGGATGCACAAGACTTGATAGAATAAGAAATGAGGATATAAGAGAAGAATTGAAAGTACAGCCTTTATTGGATAAGGTCACGAATTACAGACAGATTGATCATATGGATGGAATGAGTAAGGAGAGATATCCATTGTTAGTAAGAAATTATCAAGCAAGAGGAAGACGTGATGTTGGAAGACCTAGAAGACGTTGGGCTGATGCATTATGAAGTCGGAACGGGCAATTGCCTAATCCCTGGAGTGATGATGATGATCTAATTTTGAACATCTTGCTGCTCTGCTCAAGAAATCTATTTCCATCGACATAAGTTTTTGTTGAATATCCAAACTTCAGCTCCATATGTGACAGTACTTCTCACTATTGAATTATATATTTGTAACTTATTTTTCCTGGTTATATGTCTGTTCCATAAGACTCCATTCATCATTGCTGTTATTGCTCTACCTTTATTTATTCTGTTCTTAATATCACTTTCTTGTTTAACCTCTTTATCTAATTTTACTCCCAGATACTCAAATTCTTCACATCCTCTAATATACCCCTTTCATCTTCTAATATCAAATCTTCGGTTTCGGCCCCACTTCCCATATAAAATGTTTTTTATAAATTTATTTTTAAACCCTAGTTATCGTATTCGTCCAATAATTTTCTGAACATAAACTCCATGTTTTCATATTCTTGAGCAATTATTATCTGGTCATCCGCAAATAACAGTGTATATATTGTATCTGTTGATCCATCTCAACTTTATTAAAACATCATAAATTGAATATAGACCACAATTAACTATATGAACATTAACCAGATGACATGTGGGATATGACATGTCTTGGATATATTTATATTTACTTACGAAAATGTAGTCGGTTACTTTGCAATAAAAAATAATATAAGTCAGTAATAAATTGGTCGTTTCATAATCTGTTCTGTTCTCACCCATTTGCTCATCTAATGAACCGGGCGGCAGAATTTCTGTCTGCGTTTGCTCTGTTACTAATAAGATTATGTCAGTGTTATATTTACAGTAACTTACTTCGGCTTTATAAGGAAAGTAGAACTGTTGAGCCGCTATTCAAAGGAACTAATTCTATTTCTCACTCCGGGCATTCATATGATATGTACTTAAATTCATAAATATTTCCTAGTGTTAGTGGTTTTATTTGTATTGTATTGCATTGTATTGCATTGTATTGTAAGCCTATGTTTTCCCTTTACAGAGATTTAGGCGCTCTCCCCCTACAGGGAACAATTTGAACCATACTAATTTAGTTACATTTGTTTTCGTATAGATGTCATTTTGAGTGGTCCGTGGTCAGCGTTCCGCCTCATACTGACATCTAGGAAACCAAGGTAGTACTAGGACGGGAAAATTCGGTAAATTTTGCTTAGAGGCCTTTTCATTCAGGCTTAAGGATTTTTTACGAGCCTGAAAATCTTCAGACTCGGGACCCACGGCTTAAAGTCCCTCCCGGAGGACTTGCTCCTTGGATTTTTCCGTCCTAAAAAATCCATCGACCCCGGCCGGGTTTGAACCTGTGACCCTCGGGACCAGAAGCAAGGTGCATAACCACTAGTCCACCGCGGCCGACTAGTGGTTTTATTTGAAAGCTCAAATCATTAACATCGCAATTCAAATCTGAGCTTGAAATGGTTGAACCATTTTGCACAACAGTCATCTTATTTCAGGCTTGAGATTCCGTGCCGTAGTTAGCAACTCAGGATTTTTTACGCCATTAAAAATGCATGGGTCAGGTCCGAGTTTGGACTTCATAAATTTGTAATATTCACTGTTCATTAAATATGAACATTCCATCCATAGTAATTCTGCCCGAGGGCAGGTCTTTCACTGCAATCATAGCATTTTCATGCTATGCTTTGCACCTTTACTAGGGAATTGTAGGTGTGGTAGCTTCCCGTTGCTTTCCACATAGGGGAAAGATGATGATGATGATGATGTGATAATGATAATGATGATGATGGCCATATGATTTCGGCGACCGTTTGGGCCTTAAAGTTTTCCAGACATTTGTCTTACAGGTGAGAAAAAAACCCGATAAAAACCTCGCCCAGAAAAACTGTACCGAGCGAGGATAGAACCCGGGTCCGCTGCGTGACACGCAGCAGACTACCTCGAGACCAGAGCGGTGGACATATATGAACATTATAGGTTATTATTATTATTATTATTATTAAAAAATGGTACGGGCATATTAGGCGAATGGAGTATGAAAGATTACCAAAAACGATAACACTGGTCAACATGATTTTTGTCTCATGAGTATCAATAGTTGTACTTAATGCAGTATTTTATCGTGTTTTCAAATATGTATTCGGAATTTCTCTATCACCCGAATTTTTTTATTTCAATTTCAATTAATGGATTTAAATAATTATTTTTTTAAATAAACATTTTTTCGTCCATTGGCGCAGTGAGCGATGAGCACGGGGAACACTTTCATCAGGAGATTTCAGCTATGGAAAAGAGATATCAAGGCAAATGGAATCCTAATATGCTGGCTGATTATTGTTGGACCATCAAGAGGGATGCTCCACAGGCGAAATATAGCAGAAAATCGTCATTTATTACTTTCTAGGTGAGTCTGAATATTCGAATATCGTGTAGTTACGAATGTAGAAAATATTAAAGTGTTTGAAATTATAAATGCCTCTCTCGGAAACCTTGCGTGATGGAGGAAAACCAATATCATATTTGAATTTAGGAGAAAATATACTATCAGAAGCACATATTTTTCTTTCTGAAACAAAAAAAAAAGTTTCTTTTTTGTTGCTCAGAGCAACGGAATGGACACCATGAGGAATGAAGAAGGAAAGGACGACCAAATCTCACGTGGATCCAAGGGATTAGAGAAACTTTGAAGGACTGGGAAGTAGAGGAAGAAATGTGTCATAATAGAGACGTATGGAGGAAAATTATAAAGCGAAACTGAAGACAAACCATTGATAAAACCGCATATATATACATATATAGGCCTATATATATATATATATATATATATATATATATCATTATTATTATTAATATTATTACTATTTTTGTTTTCCCTTGTCAACGGGAAGGAAAAGTACAACCATGCTTAAGATAAACCTAGTAGAAGGACAGTGGAAAGTAAGGAGGTTAGAGATGACTGTAAGCAGTAGACAGCATATTAACTGTTATTGGAAAAAGCCTATAAAAGTAGGATATGATACGATGTATGACATGAAGAAAAATTAAGGCCTAAACGGGAATTTTAATCCTGGATCCCCACTTCGCTATCCAGGCACCGTCTTTCGCTATCGACCTCGTCCAGTTTTCCTAAAGGAGTTCCTTCCAATTTCTCCATTGACAGCCTGTGCCTAATTTCGTCGCGTGTAGTAAGTGTGTGTGTGTATATATATATATATAAAACGTCCACCGCTGAGGTCTCGAGGTAGCGTGCTGCCTTTTCACGCAGCGGGCCCGGGTTCGATCCCCGGTCGGAGCAGTTTTTCTGGGTGAGGATTTTATCGGGGTTTTTCCTCACCTGTAAGACAAATGTCAAGAAAACTTTAAGGCCCAAACTCTTCCCGAAATCATATGGCCATCATCATCCTTCACCGCCGGTGTACAAAGCAACGGGAAGCTTGCTATGATTGCAGTGAAAGGACCTGCCTTCGGGCAGAATTACTATGGATATATATGCAGCTTTACTAGGGAATTGTAGGTGTGATAGCTCCCCGTTGTTTTCCACACCGGTGAGGGATGATGATGATAATGATACTGATGATGGCCATATGATTTCGGGGACCGTTTGGGCCTTAAAGTTTTCTTGACATTTGTCCTACAGGTGAGGAAAAACCCCGATAAAAACCTCACCCAGAAAAACTGCCCCTACCGGGGATCGAACCCGGGCCCTCTGCGTGACAAGGCAGCACGCTACCTCGAGACCACAGCGGTGGACTATATATATATTGCACGAAAGTGCTTTTTGTCGTACTTACAGCAATGACGACCATGATTGAAAGTTCAACTTCCTACATTTTGAAGTTGCCAACCTAAATAACTATACTGTAATATTATATATTACAAACCACATGCGGGAAGTAAATCCACTGCCCTTTATGTATACTACATACAATATATACAAAAATATCCAAAAGGTAGTGTTAATATAGGCCTACATTATACGACACAAATCACTGCATTTTAAATGAACTGAACTTTATATGAAACAATATAAAACTAAATACGTACTTGCGGCCGTGTTATCAATAAGCCTAATTGTTCTCAAGGCCTCCTGTTGTTTCAACTAATAAACATTGCCCACACTGTTAACGTCGGTCAGTTGTCTATTATGAACGCAAATATTTCCAACAAATATTATTTTACTATTATTTATTATTTTTAAAACACCTTCGCGCAAGAATAGAATGTACAACGGACGTTTGTGAAGTGTTTTACAGAATCTCGGAAATTAAAAACCTCGCTATCATTAGGTTTTTAAACATTTCATCGCTTCTGTAAAAACCACTTCCCACCTCGCATCATCATATACTATTATTATATTAAAGCGATCTGTGGAACTGGTGGTCAGTCACCTTGTAACAGTAATCAGCTTATGCGGACCTCCCGCAGTGTTGGTAATCTTGTTATCACAGCACAACCTGCTCTGTCACTTTGTTGCAAAAAGGTGGGATGGCAGTTATGTGTAATCCTATCATATATTATGCAGAGTTAATGTGTTGAATTCACCTGCAGGTGCTACGCGCTTCGCGCACCAACAAGTTTTTTTTAAATCGTTCTTTACGTGTGCGCACGAATAGTGTCAATATTGCCTCGTCTTTGATACCAATCTTTAACGCTATAAAAAGCAGTATGTATTCAGCACAATATACCTCCAACATGATCCAGGCTGTTACATGGTTGGAATCCCAGAAAAATTATCATAAGTAATGCCACGAGTGATTTCCAAATTATAGTTATTTTAAAATATTTATATATTTAAAGCATAAGATTTGCTGATGATATGGCTTTGCTAGCAGAAGATGCAATGACATTGAGGAACATGCTGATGGAACTGAATGACAAGTGCGAGGATTATGGGATGAAGATAAATACAAATAAGACGAAGGCCATGATTATAGGAAAGAAACAAAGGAAGATAAACATGAAGATTAAAGATGAGGCCATTGAGCAAGTGGAGAGCTTCAAATACTTGGGTTGTACTATCAATAGTAACATGAACTGCGGTCAAGAAGTAAAGCAGAGGTTAGCAATGGCAAAAGAAGCTTTCAACAAGAAGAGAAGCATTTTCTGCGGACCTTTGGCAAGAGAAATAAGAAAGAGGCTAGTGAAGTGTTTTGTGTGGAGTGTAGCATTATATGGAGCGGAGACGTGGACATTACGACGGAATGAGGAAAAGCGACTGGCAGCTTTTGAGATGTGGATATGGAGAAGAATGGAACGTATAAACTGGACAGACAAAGTAAGAAATGAAGATGTGCTAGACAGAGTGGGTGAAAGAAGAACAATGCTGGAACTCATAAAGAAGAGGAAAAGAAACTGGATTAGCCACTGGCTAAGAAGAAACTGCCTGCTGAAGGATGCCCTAGAAGGAATGGTCAACGGAAAGAAAGTTAGAGGCAGAAAAATACATCAGATGATAGACAATATTAAAATAAATGGTTTGTATGCAGATACAAAAAGGAAAGCTGAGTCAAGGAAAGAGTGGAGAATGCTGAGTTTGCAGTGAAAGATCTGCTCTTGAGCAGAACACTATGAATGAATATATTTAATGTAAACGGCGATGTTTGAAAACAAATGAGAAATGATAGGTACGCTTCATCGGCTTCTTTTGTTTTATCACTGCAACCAGATCATACTATTTATTGCCAAAGGAACGCAATATTGTAAGAATGCTCTCTAGTGGAGAAACAATGAAACACATCAAAACTGTATATTAATTCATTTCTGATGTCGTATGATGTAAATATGACAATTATATTTTCCTGGATTGTTACCTGGGAAAAAATACATTGAAGAAAGTGCAAACAGTGGTTTCTTTTTTTGGTGGTATAATCAATTGCTACAAATGTTTTTATATTAACTCCCGCATGCGGCATGTGTTGACATTCATGCACTATATATACAATCTGGTAGCCGTATTTCTCACAGGCTTAGTCACTGCAAAATAATGGTCAGACCTGTTCAGAATATTAAAAAGGAGGAGCCTTCTTTAATATGGCAATTATAACACTGATAAATATTTCGTGAAACACGACTCTGATTGGTTGTAAAACAGAAATCATTGAAACGTGATTGGTCATTGATTCCCATTTGGGGCATGAGTTAAATTGTCTATAAATAGATATTAGTGACCCTTTCAGAATGGCGTGAGAGGTTCTTTAACTAAATTTAATGTCTACTGATACTCCAACATTTACGTCTCGAATTCAGTTTTAAATACAAGACTTAGTAAAATCGTTGTATGTAAAAACAGATGCAGCAGGAAACTCTACTTCACCCGTCGCGGGCGGCAGGAATCATCACTTATTGTTAATTCGCCTAACAGGAATTCAATGAAGTGAAAATTAATTTATTTCTCTCTCTATCTTTTCGACTTATAAACATTTTTTCATAAAAATATGTACAAATATCCTTCCGTTTCCAAGTTGGACAGATTCCGTTTTAGAAAAATAAATACAAGTAAAATTACTATTATATTGCCGCGATCAATAAATTTGTTCACACTTGACAGATTTCCGCATTATTCACGTTCCGGATTAAACAAGTTTTACTGTACATTAGAACCAACTTTTGTTTTGTTATATCATATCTTCTTAATACTCGTATATAAAAATTTCGTGTCACGTTGTTTGTCCGCGATGGAATCCTAAACTAATGAACCGATTTTAATAAAACTTTGCACACTGTGTGCTGTTTGATCCAACTTGAGACCTAGCGTAGTTTATAACTAAATTTACAGTCGCTTAATTTTTTATTGCAAATTATTTGTTTATTATTTAACAAAGAGTTATCATGATCTGTGAGTTCCATACGATTCTAACAGATGGCGGTGTAAGGTACACCTCGGGTCCAAGCTCTGTGTGTTTGCGGGGGGAAGTGTGGAGGAGGTACACTTATTTGCTTCGCATAGTACTAACAACTGAGTCCGGCAAATTCCTTTCAGACACACGGACCTGGCTCCCGAGCTATAATTTGGTCAGGTAATTGGTTTATTATTTAACAAAGAGAGATCCAGATGGCTGTGCTTTTTGTTGTAACCGCGAATTTCAATTGAATTACAAATTTTGATTATTTCATAATTTAAATGTGTTCAGTGTTTATTTTATTTTCAATATTATTAATTTCGTGTGTAAGTATTAGCTTTAAGTACTCTGGCTGAAAGACAGCAACTTAATTTAAAATTTTAACGTATACCAGAAGACTACATAACAATGAACTACATGGTCTTTATAGGAAGCCAGATATAATAAGAACAGTTAAGTCTCGTAGACTGCGATGGGCAGGACATGTTGCGCGTATGGGGAATGAAAGACGTGCATGGAAACTTCTTGTAGGAAAGCCAGAAGGAAAACGCCCAGTTGGTAGACCAAGAATGAGGTGGGAGAACAACATTAACTATGATTTGAGTGAAGTAGATTATACAGGGAATGATTGGAAAGCATTAGCTCAGGATAGGGATGTATGGAGAGCTTATGTCCGCGCGGCCATGAACCTACGGGTTCGATAGTGCCAGTGAGTAAGAAAGTAAGTAAGTAAGTATACCTTAGCCACAGCAACGCGTGGCCGGGACTTCTAGTTACATATACATTTAAACAATATCAAATAAGAACATTTAGGCCTAATACCAAAAATGTGTTTGGTTGTGAAATACTGCCACGACAAATTCTCATACTCTTGCCAGTTAATGAAGCAATAAACACTCAAGTCCCATGTCCCTCATGTTGTCTATTTAAAGCGTTATTCTTTTGATTCTTACGTGTTTCACGATTTTCATCATGTATAAATAACGTCACTAGCATTCTGCATGAATCTCCTTCCAAAACAACAAGAATGTTAGATGAATTACAATTAATTCTCACCATGCAGGTGGCAGCACCAGGCTACGTGACCTACACAATCTCCTACTTGCAAAATCTAGAAATCGCATCTCTAGGACAAAGGCTAATCTCCATAAAGATATTATCCTCTGGCATGGAGGCCAATTTCACAGCCAGTTTTAAACTTACTTAACCTCACATGAACCTTCTCTGTAGGCCAAACTCATTCAAAGTCATCAGTCCGCTTTCTTTACATCTGTCGCTATTTTTTTATCTGATCAAATGTAGTTAACAGTTCCGCCGCGATACAAACACAAGTAGTTTTATTGCATAGTACATACAAGGTTTTTGAACTATCTTTCAACAATCTCCGTAAACAATTGAATCAACAGTAATATATGAAGTAAAATCCAAGCAGCTGAGATGAAATTTTTAAGAAGAGTAAAAGGATGCACTAGAATGCACCAGATTAAGAAAAGAGGATATCCATGAAGAACTGCAGATCTACTCCACGTAAGAAAATATATTTCTTCTTCCTTCCAAGTACCAGGCCAAGGCCCTTTTGAAAAACTTATTTACTTGGTTAATTTACCTCTACACCTGTTACGATCCTTTTCCTTCCAGCGTTTCATAGGACGGCCCAGTGATCTTCGTCCTCTTGGTATATAATTATAAACAGCTTTGGGTCCTCATCTAGGGGATATGTGGATGGCGACCACAAGGTGCCCAAGCTGAGCAAAACATTTCTTCCACTTACTTGTGTTTTGCACTCTTTTAACTTTACTATCTAACCTCTCTTGGTTAACTCTTGTCTTTTTTCGACCCCGACGTTATTAGGGCATCCGAGGGCTAGGGAGTCTTTCCTTTCTTCCATTTCTTCTTTCCTTTATTTTCTTTTCTTCTCCAGAAAAGCCTGACCAAGGGCTATAAGATGGCAGCCCCATCACTGGTCTTGCCTTCCTTTTGCCAGCAACCAATCGAAGGGACTATTATTATGCTTTCAAGTCTTATACGAGAATTTCCCGGAAGAATCAAGAAAATATATTTAACAACAAGAATCAGTGGAAAGAACATGTAGAAAGAATGGATGAAAGTAGATTACCAAATAAAATCTTACATTATTTTCCGAGAGTCCACCGCTATGATCTCGAGAGCGTGCTGCCTTGTCACGCAGCGGGCCCGGGTTCGATCCCCGGTCGGGACAAGCTTCCTGGGTGAGGTTTTTTCCTCACCTGTAAGACAAATGTCAGGAAGCTTAGGGCCCAACAGTCCCCGAAAATCACCAGGCCATCATCATCATCCTTATCATCATCATCCTTCACCGGTGTGCAAAGCAACGGGAAGCTATCACGCCTATAATTCCCTCGTAAAGCTGCAAAGCAAGCATGAAAATGCTATGATTGCAGCGAAAGGCCTGCCCTCGGGCATAATTACTATGGATGGATGGATTTTCCGAGAGGAAGAAGAGATGTCGGACGTCCTCGGAAGAGATGGTCTTAGATCTATTAGTGAAGACGGAACAGGCAACTAATGCCTAAACCAGAAAGTGGAGAAGAAGAAGAAGAAGAATAAGTAATATGTGAAAAGTCTTTTTGTTTTTTTTTTACGGATAAAAAAGGAAGTTAAAATATTCGTAAACAAATACAAATAGCCTATTCAGTATGACAGATAAAATAGAAGAGTACAGGAGAAAATGGTATGAACATGTCTGCAGAATGGATACCAACAGATTGCCTAGGAAAAGTCTGTACTGTCAATCAAGAGGAGGAAAAAGAGATCGGGGACGCCCACGAAAGAGAAGGACACAGCAGCTATTGTACTTGGAGACGGAACGAACCAAAAAGATTAAATTCTTGCAAGAAGAAGAAGAAGAAGAAGAATATGTGAAATGCGTAAAAGGGTATTGTGGGCATTTTAAATAAATGTAGTCCCGATAGAATCGTGATCACCATGATCGCCTCTGGTTTCCAAGTTCGCGGGTTGAAGTCCTGACGTAGCTGATTTTTTTTAGGGCGTAACATTCCTGACCGTAGCTTCCTTTGAAGGAAGTAAAGCCGTGATTCACGTGTCGTAAATTTTCTGCATTAAAGAACATTAAGCCCGGGAAACGAAGTTGTGAGACTTTTTCCTCCTCTTTTACGAAAATGAACTAAATACTTAAAATTAACTCCATGGCGCAACAGATCTAGAAGGCCCTCGGTTTACCAGAAAGCTGCTGGCCTCACATCTACATGAGTTAATCACATTAACATTAAAAGTTGATAATCCATCCATAGTAATTCTGCCCGAGGGCAGGTCCTTCACTGCAATCATAGAATTTCCATGCTATGCGTGCAGCTTTACTAGGGAATTGTAGGTGTGGTAGCTTCCCGTTGCTTTCCACACCGGTGAAGGATGATGATGATAATGATAAGGATGATGACCATATGATATCGGGGACCGTTTGGCCATATGATTTCGGGGACCGTTTGGGCCTTAAAGTTGTCCTGACATTTGTCTTACAGGCGAGGAAAAACGCCGATAAAATCTCACACAGAAAAACTGCCCCGACCGGGGATCGAACCCGGGTCCGCTGCGTGACAAGGCAGCACGCTACCTCGAGATCACAGCGGTGGACTAGTTGATAATATTAATTCCAATAATTTAAATAAAATATTGGTCTTGTACACGAACAATTAGGAGAGGTAGACAATCATCCCAGCCAGTATAGCCTAATGGTGGAATGTGGTCAGCATGTCGGGTCTCCAGCCATTAGAGAATTTTTTTTACATTTTCGCTGCTTAATGTACCTAACCAAATGCCTCACGATGCTGGTTGCGCACCGGCCCCATACTGGCCGAAATTCCATAAGAAAATTTATTCCCCCAAGGAGACTCGAACCAGTGCCTTAGCTCTGCGCCAAGGCATCTTGCCTTAAACCGCTCAGCTTCGTTAAATAAAATTCTAACTACCACCACTACTACTCGAACGAAAGAATATTTGTATACAAATAAGAGAACCATGCGAGATGCTACCGACTACCTAATCGCTGTTAAAATACAAGTTTCGTCCTTATAGACCTATTAGGAATAGAATCTGAGAAAAAAAATGCTTTTATAATCAGCATTTGAACATTAGTGAAGCATTCCGGGTCCCTTTAAGGGATTTTTTTAAAGAGAAAAATATATGCCTAAATCGGGATTTGAACCCAATAACTCTGGTTAAGGGATTTGACAAAATTTTAATCTCTTTAACAAGAGGGTTTAGATACTTAACTGGCGAAAATTTAATATTCATAAGGAATGCCACGAGCGATTTCCAAATTATCGATAAATTTACTCCTCACTTCGTGAGTCGTGAATTTATCGATAATTTGGTAATCAAGAGTGGCATTTGTTAGGACTATTTAACGAATAAAATTAAGCTGTTTACTCACAAATCATTGTTTAACTATAGTTATTTTAAAATATTTATATATTTAATGTAAACGGCGATGTTTGAAAACAAATCATAAATGTGAGGTTATGTTCATTCACTGCTGCTTGATCATATTATTTATTGCCAAATAAGATCGCAATATTGTAAGAGTGCACCCAAGTGGAGAAATAATGAAACACGTCAAACTATATATCATAATCAACATTACGGGTTATTCATTAATTTTTTTAGTAAACAACTCAGTAAAATCAAGGAATATTTTCATTATTTGCTATATTCAATGTATTTGTTGGAGAAAAATAATGCTTTGACCTGTTCAGAACATTAAAAAGGAGAAGCTTTCTTTATCACAAAAGCAGGAGCTGATAAAGATAAATCGATAGAGAGCGAGGCGAAACACGACTGCCATTGGTTGTAAAACAACATTCATTGAAACGTGATTGGTCATTGACTAGCATTTGTGGCATGAGTTAAATAGTCAACTTAACTGGACCGATATAAAGTTTACAAACATAAATAATGTTAAGTAAAAATCCATCCATAGTAATTCTGCACGAGGGCAGGTCTTTCGCTGCAATCATAGCATTTTTATGCTATGCTTTGCAGCTTTACTAGGGAATTATAGGTGTGGTAGCTTCCCGTTGTTTTCCACACCGGTGAAGGATGATGAAGATGATAAGGATGATTGCGATGGCCGGATGATTTTCGGGGACCGTTGGGCCCTAAGCTTCTGACATTTGTCTTACAGGTGAAGAAAACCATGAAAAAACCCTCACCCAGGAAATTTGTCCCGACCGGGAATCGAACCTTTGTGACAAGGCAGCACGCTACCTCGAGACCACAGTGGTGGACAATTGTTAGAGGGAATTTTTAATTTCGGATTTCAGTTAAACCCCAACTTCTAGTGGTCAGATTTCGTTGAGTTTTGGAAAATACCTTCCTCGTTTTATTTTAATAGTATATACTGAGTTTGGTTACAAAGAATAAAAAATTGCGACCGCTATACCAATTATTTAATTTTCATTTCAGGTGAACTCCTACACTTAATGGTCCGATTTTGCTGTTTAACGAATTCGATCTTTTTTTTTTTTTTAATATATTGCTATATGCCAAGTTTGGTTCTCATAAAACGAAAATTGCGACCGCTATAGCGTTAACAGATACATTTTGGTCATTATCATTTTTTGTGTCTACTAGGTAGGAACAATCCCAATAGCTTGATTCATTCGAAATTAGCTAAAACAAATATAATATGTAGGATAAATAATAAAGTAAAAGCAATACTAAAATTTGACTTGCCTTGTGAAGTTAGAAACTCTACACTCAGGAAATGATGAAAACTTACCTGAAACAAAACAAACATTATTATTACTATTATGCTGGTGTGAAGACACTTTTTAGATTATTTTAACTTCAAAAAATATTTACCAAACACACTTCCTAATTCTCTTTTTTAAATGTTCAACTATATTGGTTTAGAACACACAGACTGGAACAGAACTCTATCGACAAACTTTTACAGGCAGAAATATTCTGTACGATAAAAAATAAAACAGATTTCCAGAAAATGTACACATCGATAATTCAAATCTAGATTACAACGAGAAGTCCTAATTCTCTTTTTAAATGTTCAACTGTATTGATTTAGAATACACAGACTGGAACAGAAATTCTATCGACAAACTTTTAATATAATAATAATAATAATAATAATAATAATAATAATAATAATAATAATAATAATACTTTATTTATTCTGGCAGAGTTAAGGCCATAAGGTCCTCTCTTCCACTCAACCAGCACAAATACAAATAAATATTCGACAAATATAGATATACACTTTACTAATTATAAACAGTTAAAGATACAATAAATGTAGCAATGCAAATGTCATGTACAAACAACATTTTATAGGGTAATAACAATAATGATACGATAATAATAATAATAATAATAATAATAATAATATAAATATGATACATTATACGGGAAACACCAATTAATATATATATATATCTTACACTGGATAATAATGAAGTCGAGTTTAGAGCAAATATAAATTTAGATTTCTTTTAAAAGATGCCAATGTCCGGCAGCCCCTTATTTCTTGTGGTAGGGAATTCCAGTTGCGAGAAGTGAAGATGGTATATGACATGGAGTGATGTGATGTCCTATGTTGCGGTATATTAAGTAAGAGACTATGTTGTGATCTTGTGTTTAAGTTATGGTTTGAGGATAGATACTGGAAACGGGATGATAAATAATTAGGAATCGAGGTATGTAGGATCTTAAATAGGAGATTTGGACAGTGCGATTTTCTTCTCTCTTTTAGATGTAGCCATGACAATTCGTGGAATAATGGAGAGATGTGATCGTATTTTCGAACATTAAATATGAATCTGATACACATATTATGGACACGCTGCAGTTTGTCCGACAATCCGTCACTTATGTCAGTTAGTAGAACGTCACAGTAGTCAAAATGCGGCATCACTAAACTTTCACATGTTGTTCTGGAAAGTTGACTACGTGTTTTGATATAAGGAATCAATAGTTTTGAGTGGTGACGTATTACAGAGTAATGTGTTGTTGAATGTGTTGGACGAGTATGATATCACTTGAACCGTGATAAGAAGATTATAAAGAAAAAATAAAAATCAAATAATCATGACCTTCTTACACTGAGCGCAAGATAACTGAAAGATTCTGCAACGTCACAGGGGAGTAGTCTCAAAGTGAAGAGACTGTTAGAGAACCGATCGAAACAGTCCCTTTTACTGATAAGTGATAAGGTATTCCATATGAGTGTCCAGCAATGAGACAACAGTGAACAAAGGAAAGATGATTGCAGGTTGGAGTGTAGCGATAATAAAACAGAATGAGAAACAAAATCCTTTAACTATCTTGGTTCAGATATAACATATAGCTATGATTGGGATATACATAATAAAATTAACCGATATCAAATGATGTGTAGAAGAAGCCTCCGAAAGACTCGAAGAGAAACTCAGCTCAGGTTTTATAAAATTATGGCTGTTCCTGTTCTTTTATATGGATCTGAATCTTGGGTACTTACAAAAAGATACATCTCACACACTGAAATGAAATTTTTAAGATCCGTAAAAGGATGTACACGCATGCATATATTACACAATGAATCAATATGAAATGAACTGGAGATATTTTCAATAATTGATAAATTAGAAGAGGACAAAATATCAATGGAAAGAACATTTAGACAGAATGGACAATACAAGATTACCCAAAAAGATCAACACCTACAAACCACATGGAAAAATATCTTTGGGACGGCCAAGGAAACGATGGACTTGAGACCGGAACATGTCTCATTAGCCAAATCCTGGAATGAAAGAAGAAGAAGAAATAAAATTCGGAAGCTGGCTACGAGAAACATATTATCCTTATTGGTGGATCCTTCAGTTTAAATTTGATGTGAAGGGCGAAAGCTTAAAGGTCTAACCGCCAGTCAAGCGTTCAGATATCCTGCGCCCAGTATGAACATGTGCGATACTTCAGTTGTGTAATGGCTGATAATACCGAGAAGGGGAGTGCTGCCATAGGTGTTAACTCTGAATACTTTACAGAATAAGTATCCTGACACGATTATATTTATTTAAAATGTAACTCTGTAATCTATCAAACCTACCTTATCATGGTCCACAGAAATGCTACATATCTAACACTTTATTCTGTTGTAGTTCACAATGATATTCAACTGCGAATTCAGCGATAGAATTCCTTATTTTGTCTTCGGATTTCTTCACGAATCGTACAGTTGATTCATTAACATTGAAACAGCGTGATATAGATACACGACTGGTAAACGCGTAAAATATCAAGCATTTATATTTTGAGTTTAAGCAGTAACACTACTTTTTTTCCGCTTCGGAACTAATTTCCTTTTACTCGACGTTATAAATTGGGAACAAAGCAGAAGATACTTGTATTATTCAATCAAAATGATTGCAACGAATGACAAGTTGAAACAGTAAAACACCGATTGTGGCGAGAGCGGCACTTAACAACGGACATCTCACACCGGTAGCTTTTAACAATGGACTTTTAGGCTTAGTAAAAATATGGTTTGTTTTACTTTCATATTAATTTGTCCATTTGGTTTGAATCACTCTTTGTAAAAGCCTTTTCACGTGACTACAGTAAAAATAAAGTTGCCGATGCGTTAATAAAGGATACTAATCCTTCTAATATACCGAATAAATCCGCGAATAAAGACATTTTTAGCCGCGAATACAGGAACTGTTTCACAATGTTTTTAACCCGCGAATAATGAAAACGCGATTAATGGAACCGTGAATAATGAGCTTTTACTGTACAGTGATAATAATAATAATAATAATAATAATAATAATAATAATAATAATAATAATAATACAAATATGATGAATTATACGAGAAATACCAATTAATATATATACCTTACACTGGGTAATAATGAAGTCGAGGTTAGAGCAAATATAAATTTAGATTTCTTTTAAAAGTTGCCAATGTCCGGCAGCCCCTTATTTCTTGTGGTAGGGAATTCCAGTTGCGAGAAGTGAAGATAGTATGTGACATGGAGTGGTGTGATGTCCTATGTTGCGGTATATTAAGCAAGAGACTATGTTGTGATCTTGTGTTTAATTTATGGTTTGAGGATAGATACTAGAAGCGAGATGATACATAATTGGGAATTGAGGTATGATGATTTTATAATACTTTTTTACGTTACTTGTTTATTGTAGATCATATATAATTGTACATATAACTGAAGCATGCATCTAAGTGCGTCAAACAAAAAAGAAGACACAAAAAAATCTGTTAATAGTATATTACGATGCGAGGTTGGGAAGTGTTTTTTATAGAATCGAGGAAAATGTTTAAAAACCGAGCGATAGCGATTCTGTAAAACACTTCAAAAACGTGCGTTGTACATTATTTTTTGCGCGATGGTGTTTTCAAAATAATAAATCATAGTAAAATAATAACATCTTTGTTGGAAATATTTGCGTTCATTATAAACAATTGACTAACGTTAACAGTTGGGCAATGTTTATTGGTTGAAACAAGAGGAGGCCTTGAGAACAATTATTGATAACATGGCCGCAAGTTCGTATTTATTGTTTTATATTGTTTCAAATAAAGTTCAGTCAATTTAAAATGCAGTGATTTGTTTCGTATAATGTATATTAACACTTTTATTCTTTTTGCTATTCTTTTCGCAGACGATTTAGCTCTTCTGGCACTTTTCGAAAATGATTTGCAACGATCAATTTATAATTTACAAAAACTAGGTGCCAAATTTAATATGGAAATATCAATTAACAAAACTAAAATTATGGCATTTCATGGGAAGGACCCCATACAAAGTAAAATCTGTCTCCAGAATAAAATTTTAGAGAGATCTAATCAATTTAAATACCTTTGATATTATATCTCTATCTGGGATGAAAAAGATATCCCGGAAAAATTACTAGTTATAATAAAAGTTTAGGAATTATTAATTAAGTTATGAAATCATTCCTTGTACAAAAAACACCAGATTACGTTTATATAACTGTTGGCTAGACCAGTGTTGACCTATGGTAGTGAAGCATGGACACTAAAAAGACAACATGAAAGCAGAATAACGGCTTGTGAAATGAGATTCATGCGCAGAACAGCGGGTTACACCAGATGGGATCGGAAAAGGAACACCAATATCTTAAGAGAATTGAAGACTACGCCAATTTTGGAATATATTAAACAGTACCAACTAAATTGGAAACACCATCTTGAAAGAATGAGTTCAAATCGGATCCCCAAAGCTGTTTATAATTATATACCAAGAGGACGAAGATCACTGGGCCGTCCTATGAAACGCTGGAGGGAAACTTTTCTATAGGATCGTAACAGGCCTTGGCCTAATACTTGGAAGGAAGAAGAAGAAGAAGAAGAAGATAATGCATATTAACACTACCTTTTGGATATTTTCTGTATATACATTGTACGTAGTATACCTAGAGGGCAGAGGTTTTACTTCCCGCACATGGGTGTAAATGTAATATTACAGTATAGTTATTTAGGTTGGCAACCCCGAAATGTAGGAAGTTGAACTTTCAATAATGGTCGCCATTGCTGGTATGTACGACAAAACGCACTATCGCGAAAAAAAAAAACTAAGGCATGCTCAAAAATAGTAAAAGATGACACAACAGAAAGATAACATCAAAAGGAAAAAATGACAATGTGTCAGTATTGTTATAACAGAAAAATATCTGCACATCGAGAATAGTCTTACGCATCATTTAATTGTACACTTGTAACATTGACCTTTCCTCATGAGCAAGGAAACTACTTAATTGAGAGAGCAGTTGGATGAATCATGTGGAAACATTCAATTTAATTGCATCTAGCAGCTTTAATCAATCACATTGCGATATGCTGACTTATTTAGATGGAGTGACTCACATTCGCTTATGAATAAATTCTTCTTCTTCTCTTCTTCGGCTTTCCCCACTTATAGGTTTGCCGTCTTCAGTTTCCATTTATCTCTATCATTCCAATCTCCCTCTTCCAAATTCCTATCATCCATTATGGTTCTGACGTAGGTTTTCCATTTCCATCTTGGTCTGCCACGTTTATTTCTTCCAGGGGGTGACCATTGGTATATATTTTTTTGGCCATCTTTCATTTTCCATTCTTTGTACATGGTCATGCCATTTAAGCGTTTGATTTTCAATCCTCTTAACAACAGATGTGGTGACATTCATTTCTCTCCAAAGGAATTAATTTCTTATTTTATCCTGTCTTGTTTTTTGGAGGCTTCTTCTAAAATAATCAAATTCAACTCTTGTAATTTCATTCTTTTGTAATTCCGTCAAAGACCAAGTTTCACTTCCGTATCACGAAATATTCTGTATTATGCTCTTATAAATTTTTTCATTTTAGTTTCTTTTGTAATATTTTTGTTCCAAATTACTCCATGTAATGTCTTAGTTGCATTTTTTGCCATTGTAATTTTAGTCTGTACATCTCTCTCACAGGTACTCGAACTTGTAATTATTGACCCAAGATATTTAAAAAAATTCACGTCACGCGTCAGGCTGGCAACCTGGTGCTGGAAAAAAAAAAAGTATATCGCTACGTACTTCAGTAAAATATGTCATCCGGATTAATAAATTCAAGGATATACGGTCTTACTAATAAAAATCTCTAATACAGGCTTTCATCAGTTGTTTAGTTATACAATATATAAGCCTTATGTAGATCACGTATAATTTCCTTACTAATAAACGTTGTGCCGGAGCTATATAACAAAACAGCAGTTATACACAATACGTCACATATTCGTCATCATAATGACGTCAGAACAATATTACTCGCAGTTTGTAACAGAAATAAAACAACATCAACTAGTGATTATTGTGTAAGAAATGAATATGGATAAGAATTAAAAGAGATTCCCTAATTGAGGAGGTACGGTAAAAATAAGTGTGTTTTAATTTATATACATTTTCCTTTACGCAATGTCAAATAAAACGTAGAATTGGTTTCACAGATAATGTGCTGCCATCTAACGTCAAGAATTTCGACCAATTCTTGGAAACTAATAAAAGCTTTGCCCATTACTTATGAATTATATGCAGTATTTTAAGATGCGTTAGAAAACGTTCAAAATAGTAGGAAATGTTACCGACAACAAAATATCATTTCAAGAGAAAAAAAAAAAATCACTATAGTTCGACCGGGAATCGAACCTACGACCTCACGCATGGCAGTCAGAAGCTCTAACCACAAGACTACCAAGTTAACATGTAGATTCTTGCAATAATAGTACCTCTATACTAAAATACATTTTTATATCGGTGTGTGTGTGTTATGTATTAAAGATGCAGAAAGTTTTCTTAAAATAATATTATGAAGCATTTAAACTACATTCAGGTTAAATCTTGTCTACAGCAATTATTGTAGAACATATCCTTTTGTGATTCAATGTTCAATTTTAAAATATTTTTAGGCCTAATCGAGAATGAGTGTAACCAAAAGGCATTTTATGATGCCTTTATTTTCCTACCCAGAGCTTTATTAATATTATTTATGCCCTGTGCATCCATCAAACAGTCATTAAAGTGTTGCATTTTGGGTTAAATTTAAGGAAACTTTCATCAAAATCATAAGAAAACAGTCAGTTGATCTTGATGTCCGACATTTTGTCTAGTTATAGAATCCTTAAACAAGGGTGGAGGCATGTATAACGATTCCCATGTAAAGTTGTACACCTCTTCTACACTGAACAGCTAATACAGTGTTTATTAGTAAGAATTTTCAACTGAGATGTGTATAAACCTTGTATAAAAGTTATATATGGATTATTAGTAAGAGGGTAAATGTTTAAGCCAATTCTTAAAAATTCCGTTCAACGTAAACTTCTAAATTAATTTAAAATGTGTTAAAATAAACTCATTTAACCCATTCGCCTCAAAAGACGAGATAGAGTCGCCGGCTGTAAAATGACCTTCAACTCAGAAGACGAGGCACACTCGCTTAATTCCGCTGTTACATATTTTGCAATATTTTGTACATCCCTTGACAGGATAATCTTCTGTTAACATTTAGGAATAGTAGAGGAATGCGTTTTTGCCTTCACCCTTATTGTGATCTCAAGTACCGTTATATTTTGTTTGTTTTGAATGTCTGAAAATAGAGAATATAATACACGGCAAAACTTAAATCCGGTTTCTGGGAAAATGCATTAAGCATTTACACGTGAAGCGAATGGGTTAACTACATTTTCAATTTCATGAGATATTAATTTTTCTCTACTTATTTAAATTTATACTATGTCATTAATAATCTTTTTCTCGTTTTTTATATATCTTGTACATATTATATATTTAATTCGTTAAATTTAGAGTAATTCAAAATACATTATAAATTTTAAATGTATTGTATTTATAACTTGTAATCGTGTATGTATACTGTAATTTAGATGCAAGACTTTTTTTTTGTATTTTTTAAAACATGGTTGAGTGGAAGACAAGGCCTTAAACTCTGCCAGGTAAAAGAAAGCTATTATTATTATTATTATTATTATTATGAAGCTATTATTATTATTATTATTATTATTATTATTATTATTATTATTATAAGTTAAAGTAAACCTTATTTTAATGTATTTCCATTAAGTGAACAATCACATAGAAAATTAGAAGATTAATTTTTATAGTAAAGTAAGTTAAAACCCTAAGAACAATCTAATAAAATATCATCGCCTTTACAGGCTCTTTTATCCTTTTTATCGCTTTAACTCCTCTTTAGCGAACTAATTTGTATTTTTCGGCCTTTATTAAAATATGGAACAATTTTAGATTTAGATTTATTTATTTAGCCTGGTGGAGTTAAGGCCATGTGGCCTTCTCTTCCACTCACCAGGACAAACATATATTACATCAGAATATAACAATCTTAATTGACTCTAATATTAAACACTAAGTAAAAATTTGATCAAAAGATAATATCTAATATATTACGATCTATAATGCAACCAGTTAATGTTAGTTAAAATTAAGACTAAAACTAATAATAAAATGTATACAAGCAAGACATATTAAATTGTCCCTGTCTAGTGTATATAAAAAACAAAGGAAAATAATGAGATATAGAAAACTAATTTTACGATTATAATATTTAAAACAAAACAAATAAAAATATTTGTTATTCTTAATTTTGATTTTGTGCTGATTCTGGCCAGGATTTTAGAAACATTTATGAAATTATTAGTCCTTTACAAGATACAAAGTTTCAAGTCGATCAAATGACTAAGTGGGTAAGAATCGAGTTGAAAGATTCCGTTACATAATTACACAAACAGTTTTTATGATTTTCTGATGATTCTGGCCATGATTATAGAAAACAATATAAAATTATTGTATTGTCATTGGTCATTTACAAGTATACAAAGTTTCAAGTCGATCCAATGATTTTAAGTGGGCGAAAATTGCGTTGAAAGATTCCGTTACATAGATATATACAGGTCAAGCTAATATAAAGCGTGTAAAAAAAGTTGTCGATTGTTAATAAACGACACTAATCCTTTAATACACCGACTGGATCCGCGAATAAATCATTTTTAGCCGCGAATACAGGAACTGTCTCACAATTTTTTAACCCGCGAAAAAGGAGCTTTTACTGTATATAAACTGTATAAAGAGATGGGGGAACAACATGTGAGATTAATCTCATCATAAGTAAAGAATATTAAGACCCGTAATACAGGAGTTTATAAATGTTTAGATGGTTTATTTAAAGCATTACGTGAGAAGACCAGAAGTTTACAATACATTCAAGTCTATTCAGATTGAGCATCTGTTTTGACAACACTCAAACACCTGTTAACTCTTTTTGTACTCACACTTTACGAGGACAAGGTCATAAACAATCTTGTTTAATATTTAATATTAAGTAACACCAAATCCTCCTAACTTCGTACCCCATCTTTACAATTTAGCTCCATACATTAAAGCTAGCAGCACGGTAATTTCAAACAATGAATATGGAAGACAACGGGCAACTTCTTTAAAGAGAACTATATTTAAAATTTACAACTTGTACATTGTACACGCTAAGCGTTAAAGAGTCCCTTACCTGCTTGTAATTACTATGTTTTATGAGGCCATTCAAACAAAAATGCTTTGTACTATGCTTCCTCACTTAATTTAAGGCTACTTCTAAGAGGTAACAATTGACTGAATATACTCTAACTTGTTCGAATATTCAAAACTCTACGTTCATAATTATTGAAGAATTGAAACATGTAAACTGAGCATAGCCTATATAAAAATCAATTTTTGTTTGTTCGTATTCTATGCGCGGCCATATCGTTGATCCGATTTTGATGGGGTTTCTTGCAAAATGTTCAGGAGATTCCCGGGATGAACATAGGCTAAAAGAGAGTTGTGATATTCAACCCCTTCACCCCCAAAAATCAGGCTTTGTAGTGAAAAACGTCAAATAAAGTCCTTATTTTGACGTTTAAATGGCTTACGCTGCCTAAACCTTAACAAATACGCAAAATTAATGTACACACAATTGAACATCTCAAAAAACTGTACAAAATAGTCCGCGACAGCATATATCTTCTACGGATAACTCACAATAACCATTTTTGTCTCTCATTGATAGCCAGAAGATCGGGATAAGCAGATTCTCTACCATACCGTTCATCCGATTGAGATGGGACATTTTGAAAAATGTTCAGGAGATTCCTAGGATGAACATAGGCTATAAGAGAGTTGTACAACTCGACCTCTTCACCCCTAAAAATCGCCCTTTGTAGCGAAAAACATGAAATAAAGTCTCTCTTTGGACGCTTAAATGGCTTGCGCTGCCTAAACCATAACAAATACACCAAATTGATGTACACAGAATTGAACATCTCAAAAAACTCTACAAAAAAGCCCGCGACAGCATATGTTTATCTTCTACGGATAATTCACAATAACCATTTTTGTCTTTCATTGATGACAAGAAGATCGGGATAAGCAGATTCCCGGGAAAGTATAACAGCGCACGGCTGGTGGTAAAAACACATTAACATTTATTTAGGAGTAGCAGCGCACGCCGGATATTAGCTAGTCATATAAAAAATATTTAATACACAAGTGATCTTCTTGGTGATCAAATATTAAAATATATATACAGTCAATATGCCCATTTCACCAATTAATGTTTTAAAATGGTCAACAAGTTTCTACAGTCAAGCTGTCATTCGCAATACCAGATATTGATTGAAGACAAAATTGATAATAAATAATAAACAAATTCAGTTAAAAACAAACTCAGTAAATATCAATAAAACTAAATATATGGTCACGCGTAGAAATACATTATATAATGGAAACGGACAGCTAATGAGAAATGAGGGAAATTTTGAGGAAGTGGCTGAATTCAAATTCCTAGGAACAATAATCACAAATAGGAATGAGATGCACAAAGAAATTAAACATAGGCTCAATTCTGGAAATGCGTGCTATTATGCATTGCAGAGATTTTTGATGTCCCAACTCCTTTCAAAAAACGTTAAACTTAAAATATATAAAACTATTATTCTACCAGTTATATTATATGGATGTGAAACATGGACTCTTACTTTAAGGGAGGAAAGGAGATTACGAGTATTTGAGAATAAAGTTCTTAGGAGGATTTTTGGACCAAAGAGAGATGAACAGACAGGTGAATGGAGAAGACTACATAACAATGAACTACATGGTCTTTATAGGAAGCCAGATATAATAAGAACAGTCAAGTCTCGTAGACTGCGATGGGCAGGACATGTTGCACGTATGGGGAATGAAAGACGTGCATGGAAGCTTCTTGTAGGAAAGCCAGAGGGAAAACGCCCAGTTGGTAGACCAAGAATGAGGTGGGAGAATAACATTAACTATGATTTGAGGGAAGTAGATTATACAGGGAATGATTGGAAAGGATTAGCTCAGGATAGGGATGTATGGAGAGCTTATGTCCGCGCGGCCATGAACCTACGGGTTCGATAGTGCCAGTGAGTAAGAGTAAGTAAGTATAATAATTAAGTATATAGCGGTTAAGTAGGCATTTCATTGAAACCAATTTCCTAAAATCATTTTCTACTGTTCATTAAATTACTGAGTATTACTTTCTTTTCAATTTTCATTGTCATTTTTCTACATTATTATTATTATTATTATTATTATTATTATTATTACTTTGTTATTTAATAGTTATGTTTATAGAGAATATTTTTGCTAGAAAATAGGACAAGTAAGTTTGTTTCAAGACATCTTATCACAAGTGTATTGTTAATATTATTATTCAATGTTAAATAGGAGTAAATATTGAAATTGTAATAAAAAAACTGTGGGCGATGGAGAAATTCCGAATACATATTTGAAAACACGATAAAAAAACTGCTTTAATACAACTATTGGTACTCATGAGACAAAAATCATGTTGACCAGTGTAATCTTTTTAAGGTAGCAATTATAATTCCTATTTTTAATTCGTATGTTTTTATCGGTGGGCTTTCAAAGACATTAAATGATATGCTATGTAAAACCGATAATTTTGATCAATCTACTTAGAGCTGGAGAACTGGTAGGCTACAGCAAATTTATCATAATTAAAAATATACCAAATTCACTTTTTTAAATATATATAATAAGCATAAATTACAGGTATAAAGAACGTACACACTTCCACGTTCTCGCCTGTAATCACCACTCTCAGCTAAAACAACCTTGTTGTGCTGTCTTGTATATCGCCACTTGTTGTGAAGCCCCCAAATTAACGACAATAGTTCCACATAAAAACTGAAGCCAAACGCTTCTCGTCAACACAAGAAATCATATGATAGAGCAAGTAGTCATGTTCCTCCTCGACCAAAGTAACAACTACCAATTATTCCTCCGAGACTTCACACTTAATGAGCTTCAATAAATCAAATCACTCTTTATTTCAATAGACGGTGATGTTAGAGGGAAACAAACCCATTGAGCCGGTCGTACACTGATAACAACTCCCATTCACACATCCAAGAATTCTGCTTTATTTACTCACACTGGCCAGGATTTTAGATAAAAATAATGGAATTATTGTATTGTCATGGGTCCTTTACAAGTATACAAAGTTTCAAGTCGATCCAATGTTTTTAAGTGGGCGAAAATCGTGTTCAAAGATTTCTACGTTACATAGATACAGGTCCGTTACATAGACACAGGTCAAGCTAATATGAAGTGTGTAAAAATCGCGATGTAGAGGGTGACCGTGTCACGATTAGATTTCTAGCCCAAACAAACGACCACTATGAAACAAACTTTGCGAGTGTAGATACAAACAAAGAGACCTAAAACAAGTTTGGGGAAAAAAATCGTATATACTCAATCTAGGATTTAAAGAGAGATCAGGGCTTGCTTGGTTCAGGTTAGGGGCATGGAAATTTTTTAAAATTAGCGACGATCACGATATGCGAATATGTCCAATGTGCGGGAGCTTTGAAGACGAGATACATATATTAGGAAAATGTACCGATTTAGAATATTGGAGGCGTCAGTTATTACCGGAAAGATTTCTAAATTCAAATCGTCAAAGATTGGAATGCTACGAGTTACTGGTAAACCCAGAAAATTGGATAAACTTGGGTAGATTTCTGGACAAAACGCGGAAAATAAGAACAACACTCATTCATGAATAAATAAATATGTTAACAAATTGCAATACCATTACTTCTTAATAATTCTACATAACTAAGTTAATGTATAATGTAATTGTATTGATATCTAATTGTAATATTATTGTGTTTTTTAAGTATATTATTACCAAACATCAACTTATTGTAACGGACAGTCGACAGCACGTAGTGCGACCCATATTTGTAAATAACATTGTATGTATCTTACTTTTAGTTTAATAAAGTCCTTATGTATGTATGAATGAGGAAGGCTTACAACTCAATGATATTAATAAGCTGTTAGTTTATGCTGATGATGTAGTACTATTGGTCGATAGCGAGGAGATACTAAAGGACAACACGCACACACTATTGAGTAACACTAAGAAATTAGGACTGGAAGTAAATATCAATAAAACTAAACATATGGCACACGTAGAAATACATTATATAATGGAAATGGACAGCTAATGACAGATGAGGGAAATTTTGAGGAATAGGCTGAATTCAAATACCTAGGAACAATAATCACAAACAGGAATGAGATGCACAAGGAAATTAAACATAGGCTCAATTCTGGAAATGCGTGCTATTATGCATTGCAGAGACTCTTGATGCCCCAACTCCTTTCAAAAAACGTTAAACTGAAAATATATAAAACTATTATTCTACCAGTATGGGTGCGAAACATGGACTCTTACTTTAAGGGAGGAAAGGAGATTACGAGTATTTGAGAATAAAGTACTTAGGAAAATTTTTGGACCAAAGAGAGACGAACAGACAGGTGAATGGAGAAGACTACATAACAATGAACTACATGGTCTTTATAGGAAGCCAGATATAATAAGAACAGTTAAATCTCGTAGACTGCGATGGGCAGGACATGTTGCACGTATGGGGAATGAAAGACGTGCATGGAAGCTTCTTGTAGGAAAGCCAGAGGGAAAACGCCCAGTTGGCTGACCAAGAATGAGGTGGGAGAATAACATTAACTATGATTTGAGGGAAGTAGATTATACAGGGAATGATTGGAAAGCATTAGCTCAGGGTAGGGATGTCCGCGCGGCCATGAGCTTACGGGTTCGATAGTGCCAGTGAGTAAGTAAGTAAGTAAGTAAGTATGTATGAATTTATGTATGTATGTATGTATGTATGTATGTATGTATGTATGTATGTATGTATGTATGTATGTATGTATGTATGTATGTATGTATGTATGTATACTATGTCATTAATCTTTTCCTCGTTTTTTTATATATCTTGTACATATTATATATTTAATTCGTTAAATTTAGAGTAAATCAAAATACATTATAAATATTAATTGTATTGTATTCATAACTTGTAATAGTTTATATATATATTGTAATTTAGATTTAAGACTTTTCTTTTGTATTTTTTTAAACCTGGTTGAGTGGTAGACAAGGCCTTAAGGCCTTAACTCTGCCAGGTAAAATAAAGCTATTATTATTATTATTATTATTATGTATGTATGTATGTATGTATGTATGTATGTATGTATGTATGTATGTATGTATGATGTATGTATGTATGTATGTATGTATGTATGTATGTATGTATGTATGTATGTATGTATGTATGTATGTATGTATGTATGTATGTATGTATGTATGTATGTATGTATGTATATATGTATGTATGTATGTATGTAGATTATTACTATAGGCCTTGGAGAGTGACAATCAGGGTAAGACCGCCCTAACGGGCCGAGTTGTGAACACTACGTTCATCCGTGAAAGAAGTTTTGAAGGAAAAGATCAAGCGTTCTTTTAACGCAGCAGGAGAAGAAACCTGCTTAACCGATCAACAACATAATAACTTATAATTTATAAACAACAACCTCCTGGGTTGCTCTTAAATAACTAAAATAACCGACACGCTGTCTGTGCGATACAGATTTGTATTCTGTGCACGGTGCCTCTTTTTCAATGCGAGACCTTTGACCGGATCATAGTGGTTTGCTTGTGTTTTATATTTATTTTTTGTAAGCAGAGACTGAAAATTGAAAATTTATATGGGTGTTAATTGTTAGTTTTGTGTCTCTCGTGCATCGAATTTATAATGTACTGTATTCTTTATATTAGTAAACTTGACTTGATATATAATATTCTCTACGGGGAGGCCCAAAAAAGTCGTAAATTGATACATTTACGTTGACTATTTAACTCATGCCACAAATGCTGGCCAATGACCAATCACGTTTCAATTAATGTTGTTTCACAACCAATGACAGTCGTGTTTCGCCTCGCTCTTTATCGACTTCTCTTTATCAGCTCCTGCTTTTGTGATAAAGAAAGCTCCTACTTTTTAATGTTCTGAACAGGCCAAAGCATTATTTTTCTCCAACAAATACATTGAATATAGCAAATAATGAAAATACTGATTTTACTGAGTTGTTTACTAAAAAAATAAATGAAAACCCCGTAATGTTGATTATGATATATACTTTGGTGTGTTTCATTATTTCTCCACTTGGGTGCACTCTTACAATATTGCGATCTTATTTGGCAATAAATAATATGATCAAGCAGCAGTGAATGGACATAACCTCACATTTCTGATTTGTTTTCAAACATCGCCGTTTACATTAAATGTATAAATATTTTAAAATAACTATAGTTAAACAATTATTTGTGAGTACACATCTTAATTTTATTCGTTAAATAGTCCTAACAAATGCCACTTACGATTTCCAAATTCTCTAGATAAATTCACTCGTGGCATTACTTATGAACATTTTCTATTACTCATCACTTAAAATAGTACATTACGATGCGAGGTTGGGAAGTGGTTTTTACAGAAGCGAGGAAAATGTTTAAAACCCGAGCGATAGCGAGGTTTTTAATTTCCGAGATTCTGTAAAACACTTGACAAACATTCATTGTACATAATTTTTTGCGGGTGTTTTCAAAATAATAAATAATAGTAACATAATAACATCTTTGTTGGAAATATTTGCGTTTATTATAAACAACTGACTAACGTTAACAGTGTGGGCAATGTTTATTAATTGAAACTACAGGAGGCCGTGACACCAATCAGTCATAAAATGGCGGCAAGTACGTATTTATTGTATTAAATTGTTTCAAATAAAGTTCAGTTCATTTAAAATGCAGTGGTTTGTTTCGTATAATGTATAATAATACATCACTTTACTCCAAGCGTGGCAAGTCTAGAAGGCCCTTGGCATACCAGCCGGTTGCTGATCTCACATCCACATGTGTTAATAACAGATGTAGACGATCAGCTAGCCAGTGTAGGGGTGACAAGTGGTCATCATGTCGGGTCCCCCAGCCGTTATAGCTGGTCTTCTCAACATGGAGTCACTACTTATTTTAGCTACCCAAATGCCTCATGATGCTGGGTGGGCACCGGTCCCATACTGGCTGAAATTCCATGAGAAAATTTCTTCTCCCATGGGGACTCGAACCAGCGCAAGTCCCGTAACTCTGCGCCAAGGTTTCGACTAAGGCGCGGGACATATATTAATACTACCCTTTGGATATATTTTTGTGCCGTAGCGTAGTGGTTAAGGCACTGAGCTACAAGCCGGGGTCGAGGGTTCAAGTCCCGTTGGGGTCAGGATTTTTAAACTGACCCCCTCTGGCGGCACTATGGCCCTGGGGTCGACTCAGCTTCTAACGGAAATGAGTACCAGACGCTTGTTCTGGGAGTAAAGGCGGCCGTCACGCAGGGCTGACAACTCGGCTGACATAAAGTGCCGATTGTCTAGAAAAAGTGGGAGCCTTAACCTCCTACTGCCCCAAGGGCCTCCGGGTCTGTTGTGGGATCACTTTATATACATTGTATGTTGTATACATAGAGGGCAGTGGTTTTACTTCCCACATGTGGTTTGTAATATGTAATATTACATTATAGTTATTTAGGTTGGCAACCCAGGAGTGTAGGAAGTTGAATTTTTAATCATGATTGCCGTTGCTGTAAGTACGACAAAACGCACTCTCGCGCAAAAAATGTATTAAGAACACCTCACTGGATCTACTGCTGCTATTTCTAGATACTAATATTATTTATCTAGTCCACCGCTGTGGTCTCGAGGTAGCGTGCTGCCTTGTCACGCAGCGGGCCCGGGTTCGATCCCCGGTCGGGACAGTTTTTCTGGGTGAGGTTTTTATCGGGGTTTTTCCTCACCTGAAAGACAAATGTCAGGAAAACTTTAAGGCCCAAACGGTCCCCGAAATCATATGGCCATCGCAATCATCATCATTCATATTCATCTTAGATTAAGCTTAGGATTAGAGACTCTCCTGGCGCACCATCATCATCATCACCCATCATATCATCGGGGCAACGTAACCCCGCCTTCCAGGCGCCCCAACCTCAGAAGTGGGTTACAAGTACTCCATGCCAGGAGAGAAACCAGGAATGTCAAAAGACAAACCTGGGGCATTTGAAGAAAAAACAATATATATATATATATATATATATATTATTTATCTATGTCTATACTTAAAACTCAAAAAAAAAAATAATAATCTCGGTATATTCAGGATAGTGCACCGCTGTGGTCTCCAGCTAGCGTGCTGCCTTGTCACGCAGCGGGCTCGGATACGATTCGCGGTCGAGGCAGGCTCCTGGGTGAGGTCTTTTTGGGGTTTTCCCTCACCTGTAAGACAAATATCAGGAAGTTTAGGGCCCAACGGTCCCCGAAAATATTCCGGCCATCATCATCATCATCATCCTTATCATAATGATCATCATTTCAAGGTAGCGTGCTGTCTTGTCATGCAGCGGGCCCGGGTACGATTCCCGGTCGGGGCAGGCTCCTGGGTGAGGTCTTTTTGGGGTTTTTCCTCACCTGTAAGACAAATATCAGGAAGTTTAGGGCCCAACGGTCCCCGAAAATATTCCGGCCATCATCCTTATCATAATCATCATCATTTCAAGGTAGCGTGCTGCCTTGTCATGCAGCGGGCCCGGGTACGATTCCCGGTCGGTGCAGGTTCCTGGGTGAGGTCTTTTTGGGGTTTTTCCTCACCTGTAAGACAAATATCAGGAAGTTTAGGGCCCAACGGTCCCCGAAAATATTCCGGCCATCAACATCATCATCATCATTCACCGGTGTGGAAAGCAACGGGTAGCTACTACACCTGTAATTCCCTAGTAAAGCCTGCAAAGAATAGCATGAATATGCTATGATTGCAGTGAAAGACCTGCTCTCGGGCAGAACACTATACAATAGAATATAATTGAATATTCAGGATAGCATTCCTGGAATGTTTTATTTTAAATAGAAAACTACTTAAATATAATGTGTAGGCTATGGGAAGAACCCTAAATGTAAATAAAAAAATGTGATAGGTTCATTTATCATTACCTCAGCCGATAGCGGGAGGTAAAGGGTTCGAACCCCGATGCCAAACAACCTGAGATTGATCTCTTTAGTCGCCAAGGCATATGCTGGGTTGGAATTTAATCTTGATCACATTTCATAATAAAATATCATAAGTAATGCCACAGGTGATTTCCAATTTATCTAGAGAATTTGGAAATCAAGAGTGGCATTTGTTAGGACTATTTAACGAATAAAATTAAGCTGTTTACTCACAAATCATTATTTAACTATAGTTATTTTAAAATATTTATATATTTAATGTAAAGGGCGATGTTTGAAAATAAGTGAGAAACGATTGGTACGCTTCAATTGCTTCTTTTGTTTATCACTGCAACCAGATCATACTATTTATTGCCAAAGGAACGCAATATTGTAAGAATGCACTCTAGTGGAGAAAAAATGAAATACATCAAACTGTATATTAATTCATGTATGATGTCCTATGATGTAAATATGACATTTTTCTGGGAACAAATACTTTTAAGAAAGTGCAAACAGTGGTTTCTTTTTTTGGTGGTATAATCAATTGCTACAAATGTTTTTATATTAACTCCCGCATGCGGTATGTGTTGACATTCATGCACTATATATACAATCTGGTAGCCGTATTTCTTAGTGAGTCAGTCACTGCAAAATAATGCTATGATCTATTCAGAATGTTAAAAAGGAGGTGCTTTCTTTATTATGATAAACGTTAGTTGGTAAATCTTGGCGAAAAACGACTGTGATTGGTTGTAAATAAAAAAAAACATTGTAACGTGATTGGTCATTGACTCCCATTTGGGGCATGAGTTAAATAGTCATTAAAACTGAAATATATTAAAGATAATATAATAACACTTTTCATCTTGTCGATAATTATGTATAAAAAGTGTCAAAATTATAGCAAAATTAATGTTGGGAAAATCGTTTCTTGTTTCCCCTGTAAAACTTGCTTTTTATGGCTTATCTTATTTTAAAAGACTCAAATCCCAAATGCGTGTCCTTTTATTTGACTTAACAAGGTGTCAAGCGTGAAATCTGTTCTGTAACTCACAAACCACATGTCCAAGAGTCTCCTCTCTAAATATACTGCTGACTTACAGCTGTGCAATGATTTAAATGCGTCTTTCCGATTTTCTGACACATTGACATACATAGTACGCTAAACTTTAACATAAATATACATTTTTTTGTTATCTTCTTCACTTCACGGGCTAGGCAAATTGCCTGCTCCGCCTCACAGTTGTTCTGTCCATCTTTTCACTGGCCTTCCTACATTCCTTAAACCTCTTGGCTTGTAGTTGAATGCTGCTCTTGGTAATCTTGTTACATTCATTCTTTCCACATGTGTAAACCATTTCTCTCTATATTCTCTGATTTTCTCATCCAATGGGCATATGTTTAGCTCTGTTCTTATATCTTCATTCCTTATCCGATCCAATCTTGTGCAGCCTTTTGTTCTTCTAAGGAAGTTCATTTCTGCGCTTTGTATTCTACTTTGCAATTTTTTGGTCAATACCCAAGTTTCGGTCCCATAAAGTAATGCAGGAACTGCCAATGTTTTATAAAACTTCAATCTAGTATCTCTTCTTGTTTTATTCTTTAATGTTTTATGTATAGTTCCGCATATCATTTGAAATTTGGACAGTTTCATATGTATGTCTCTTTCAGTTTTTTGTGTTTATAGTAAAATTACAACCCAAATAATTAAAATTTGTTACTTGTTTGTTGTCTATTACGATTTTTGATGTTATATGATCGTTTCCCCAAAATGCCATTATTTTTGTTTTTTCTTTTGATATTTTCAAATTATATTCTTGGCATAACTGATTTAATTGATGTAAAGAGCACTGCAAATTATTTTTATTTTCTTGAATAATAACCACATCGTCAGCATACATTAAAACGTCTAATATTTTAAAGCGATTTTTTTTGTTATATTTAAGCCAACTTGATATATTCTAATACAAAAGCTATCGGATGAAAAATTAGTCGCGCGTTTATGATGAACCCACACATCAAGAAATCAGGACGAATGTGCAAGAACAGAACCCTGACTGCTGCACGATGAAATATTGCCTACTTAATCCCTCATAAGGACAAATAGTGTTAAGATAGGGGGAGTCACGTTGCAAGCTGCTCCCTCATTGAAACATGATCTTACGTCGCACAGTAATTTATTAGCAAATGAATGCGGCAGTAAATCATCCAAGTCGGTAGCAATGTCAAAGGAAACGACATATAATTAATAGCCGGATTTTTTAGTTTAAAACCAACGACCCTAACACATTTCTTTTCTCTTTATTCCGACTTAAAAAAATTGTTTTATAAATTATACAAATTTTCAGTTACATTAGGTAAATAATGCACCACCTTATCAAAAAAATAAATGAATTTTTGATTATGATAATCAGACAAAAAGTAAATATGCATTCATTAATTTTGAGAATTTTCCTCATCACT
Organism: Diploptera punctata; assembly: GCA_030220185.1. Classification (NCBI taxonomy): domain Eukaryota; kingdom Metazoa; phylum Arthropoda; class Insecta; order Blattodea; family Blaberidae; genus Diploptera; species Diploptera punctata. Next base: position 1,064,577 of record JASPKZ010001215.1, on the reverse strand, counting down.
GAGGGTTTTATCCAACCAATCAAATAATGGCTCGACCAGTCTTATGTTATGGGAGTGAAGCTGGGACTATAAGGACGAGAGATGAAAGCAGACTAACAGCTTGTGCGATGAGATTTATGCGCCAAACAGCTGCCTACACCAAATGGGATCGAAAGAAAAATGTAGAAATCCTTCAAGAACTTAATGTGTCGCCAATACTGGACCACATCTCCAGATATCAGCTAAACTGGAAGGAATCAAGAATGGCTAGGTCCAGGATCTCCAAGTCAATAATGAACTACTGTCCAAATGGAAAACGGTCACTTGGTCGACCTATGAAAAGATGGCACGAAAACCGCTTTCTCAGGCCGTAACAGTTCTTCTAGGACTAATACCTGGCAAGATGATGATGATGATCCAACCAATCTTGGTAATTAACATGAATTAAATAAAAATAATTAAATATAAATGACTACGGACTTACAGACTATCAGTTTGCAACATTCACAAATTTCCCTTAATTAAAGTTCTCCATCGTTCCCTCTCCCCTGTGTCTTAATCTTTTACACCTTCTTCTTCTCTTCTTCTGCTTCATGAAATTAGGCCTTTTGACCTGTTTTCACATCAAGTGGGATTTAATGAATCCTCCCATCTAGTAAATGGGCGTCCAACATTTCTATGTCCTATTGGTTTGTACTTTAGTAACAGCTGAGGGATTCTATCTGTAGGCATTCTCTTGACATGTTCATACCAGTTGTTTCTCATGATGTCAATTCTATTTGTTAAATTGAAAATATTTAAGTCCTTCCTAATATCCTCACTTCTTTTCTCGTCCAAAATTGTCACACCCGCTACTGAACGTAGGAACTTCATTTCTGCAGTAATTTCTTCATTTAATTTTGATTGTTGTTCATCCAGGTTGTTGTTGGTCTTCCTTTTCTGTTACTTCTTTCAATTTTCCATGCATAGACGACCTTTGGTAGTCTTCCATCCTGCATTTTTCTTACGTGTCCATACCATTTTAGCCTCTTGTGTTTCAATCTCATCCATTATATTTCTTTCTGCATTCATCCATTTTTTAATTTCTGTATTTACAATTTTTTTCTAATCGAGATTTTCTGGCAGCTCTTCTCCAAAAATCCAGTTCAACTGAAGTAAATAAAATTATATAAAGCTGAGTCTATACCACGTTCACCTATAGTAGCGAAATTTGGATATTAACAAAAACAAAAAACATATCCAAACAGGATAAATTAAAACGTGGCAGGTTGAACAGTAAAAAAAAAGACAGGATTTGGAACTAACTACACATTTTTAAGCTTAATGATTAAGTTTAATGTTTAAAAATTGCCGGAAAGAATATTTTTCAAGGATGGTGAATGGAGCAACTCTAAAAATTATTTTAGGTCCTAAATTACTTTCCAGTGAGATTAGAACGGAACAGGTTCTTGAACTAATTCATGAAGATTATTATTATTATTATTATTATTATTATTATTATTATCATCATCATCATCATCATCATCATCATCATAACACGACTGTTAATAAACCTATACTCGAGCTCTAAATTTATCACGATGGAACTGTTCCACCACGGTATTTACTGTAACTATAAATAATATTGACCTGCATGTAATTTCTCACTAAATTGAAAAAAAAAATTGTATCAATTGTATTTATTAACTTGAACATTGATATCCTCGAATAAAATAAACTGGAAATAATTTTACAAAAAAAAAAGCATACATTTTATATCTTCAATATAAAATTATCTATCTGCTACATAAATAATGCCATCATCAATAAATGGTTTGGGAAAGAAATTCAATAATTTTATTTCCGATTTCATTATTTTTGTTTCCAGTTTGGATCGGATTTTCAACTGAATTGCAATTTCTTTGCATTCAGAATATTATTTACGCTCTAATTAGATAATAGCTACATCAACCAATATATATATATATATATATATATATATATATATATATATAATCTCCACCGCTGTGGTCTCGAGGTAGCGTGCTGTCTTGTCACGCAGCGGGCCCGGGTTCGATCCCCGGTCGGGGCAGTTTATCTGGGTGAGGTTTTTATCGGGGTGTTTCCTCATCTGTAAGACAAATGTCGGGAAAACTTTAAGTCCCAAACGGTCCCCGAAATCATATGGCCATCATTATCATAATCATCATCATCATCCTTCACCGGTGTGGAAAGCAACGGGAAGCTACCACACCTACAATTCCCTAGTAAAACTGCAAGCATAGCATGAAAATGCTATGATAGCAGTGAAAGACCTGCCTTCGGGCAGAATTACTATGGATAGATGGATATATATATATATATATAAAGTAATAGAATATTAGCGTTAACTTTATACTTAATTTAAATATGTAATGCTTATTAACAAATGTAAAGAAGCAATTAAAATACATAATATAGCAATAACTTTGTAGGATATGAAAGAATTAAAATTGTTTCTTATCTTCTTTGAAATTCACTTGCATTCGTTTTTGTTCATGAATAAATAATTAGCTTATTAAAAAAGAATTTACCACACTTAAATTTAACCCTTAAAATTGGCCAAACACAAATTTCGTGTGTTTGTTATTTAAATGTGGCGGACCGCAGTGAAAACGGAATTTTGTATAACTGTTAGTATTAGGTTTTCTTCGGATTTATTTAAAATATCAAATTAATTAAATTAACTCATGTATCATAAAGTTATACAAATCACTCATTAAACCAGTAGTTACATATGGTTTGAAACTTGGGTCCTAAAAGAAACAATAAAACAGAAATTACTAATTTTTTTTAATAAAAATTTTAAGAAGAATAATTGGACCAAATAGAGGAACTGATAACTATTGGAGAATCAAAACAAATAACGAACCAAACAAATTAATAAAAAATCACAATATAGTAAACCATATAAGATAACTCAGAATTGGTTGGCTTGGACATTTGATAAGAATGGATGATCAGAGACTGGTCAAAAAACTCTACAAGTGGAAACCTATAGAAGGCAGAGCTATTGGAAGACCGAAGATCAGATGGGAGGATGGCACAATGAACGATCTAAGGAAAATGGAAGTGACTAGTTTGAATATGGCAAGAGACAGATTGGCATGGAGGAGAATTGTTGAGAAGGCCAAAACTTTAACTTTTGAAGTTGTCGTGCCTTAAGATGATGATGATGATTTGGATACATTATGAATTTACTACAAGAAGCCGTCTAGTGTACCTACTTGCAAGGGAGACTTTCCTTATCGAGGACTTGAAAACATCATACCTACTACCAACCACAGAACCCTATGAACATGCGCTACAAACACTACGCAGAAAAAGAGGAAGTATGGCCGGAATTCTTCAGCACCGGAGCGATGATAGACAGGAACTGGACAGAAGCAAATTTCCAGATACGACACGTCATCCCAAGACTAAGCGTGCATGGATTCCACCACCTAATGTGTAGGGATAAAACATTCCATGATCCGAAGATGTCATGCATATGCGAAGTGTGTGAATAGAAATGCGAAAGATATCACATCGAAACATGTACACAAAGAACAAAAAACAATTTGTGATTACGCAAGACCAAGTTAGTGTTAGTGATTGTTAGCTGTGTTATCACCTTTGCACATTTGTGCGCAATCCATTTATATATTATGAATTTGCTGGTTAATATAAATTGTTAGGAAAGTTATATAGTATCCTGCTGGAGTTCGGAATTCCCAAAAAGTTAGTTAGACTTATACGAATGTGTCTAAATGGCACAAAGAGTAGGGTGCGTATAGGCAAACAGTTTTCGGACACTTTTGAAATCCAGAATGGGTTGAAGGAAGGAGACGCACTATCTCCTCTACTATTTAATTTTGTACTAGAGCATGCCATTAAATCTTTAGAGAATGAGGAAGGCTTACAACTGAATGGTATTAATAAGCTGTTAGTTTATGCTGATGATGTAGTATTATTGGCCGATAGCGAGGAGATACTAAAGAACAACACGCACACACTATTGAGTAATACTAAGAAATTAGGACTGAAAGTAAATATCAATAAAACTAAATATATGGTCACACATAGAGAAATTCATTATATAATGGAAATGGACAGCTAATGACAAATGAGGGAAATGAGGGAAATGACAAATGAGGGAAGTGGCTGAATTCAAATACCTAGGAACAATGATCACAAATAGGAATGAGATGCACAAAGAAATTAAACATAGGCTCAATTCTGGAAATGCGTGCTATTATGCATTGCAGAGACTTTTGATGTCCCAACTCCTTTCAAAAAACGTTAAGCTGAAAATATATAAAACTATTATTCTACCGGTTATATTATATGGGTGCGAAACATGGACTCTTACTTTAAGAGAGGAAAGGAGATTACGAGTATTTGAGAATAAAGTACTGAGGAAAATTTTTGGACCAAAGAGAGATGAACAGACAGGTGAATGGAGAAGACTACATAACAATGGACTACATGGTCTTTATAGGAAAGCCAGATATAATAAGAACAGTTAAGTCTCGTAGGCTGCGTGGGAAAGGACATGTTGCACGTATGGGAAATGAAAGACTTGCATGGAAGCTTCTTGTAGGAAAGCCAGAGGGAAAACGCCCAGTTGGTAGACCAAGAATGAGGTGGGAGAATAACATTAACTATGATTTGAGGGAAGTAGATTATACAGGGAATGATTGGAAAGCATTAGCTCAGGATAGGGATGTATGGAGAGCTTATGTCCGTGCGGCCATGAACCTATGGGTTCGATAGTGCCAGTGAGTAAGTAAGTAAGTAGGATGCTTAAATATAGTAATTGCAAAGAATAAGTAAGACGAGAGCTCGTGTGTTTGGATACAAGTTTTGTAAATGAAGAACTTGCGATATGTCCGATAAGAGAAACTAACAGGGGATTTGCACACATGGAGAGTCTGAGTGGTAATAACGAGTTCAGGGAGTGGCGGAACGCATGCATAATGTTCTCGAAACAACTTCCAAAAGTGAAGTCTTTCAGACCTTACAACAGGATGAGGGAGGTCCAGCATGTTACATCAATGTACTCACTTACCAGATCTAACCACAGATAATATCACTACGAGTAGAAGCATATATTTTCATTTAAATGCGCACATTCAGTATAAGTTATGCATCATTGTTATTTCCTGGCGTCCAGATTTGAGAAGTTATCCTCTTACCACAATATTAACAGTCTGCTAACAATTCCTCTTAATCGAACTTCCTCTTATTCTACTTCCTTCACAGTAGCCTCTGCCCGCTCCTGGAATTTCCTTCCTCAAGATATCAGGAGTTGCCACACACTTGGCACCTTTAAGTCACGCTTATACAGTTACCTGTTGTCTAATAATTAATTTTTCTTTATTTATTTAAATTTATACTATGACATTCATAATCTTTCCCTCTTTTTTTATATATCTTGTACATATCATATATTTAATTCCTTAAATTTAGAGTATATCAAAATACATTATAAATATTAATTGTATTGTATTTATAACATGTAATCGTTTATGTGTATTGTAATTTAGATGTAAGACTTTTTTTTGTATTTTTTAAAACATGGTTGAGTGGCAGACAAGGCCTTAATGCCTTATACAGTTACCTGTTGTCTAATAATTAATTTTTCTTTATTTATTTAAATTTTTACTATGTCATTCATAATCTTTTTCTCGCTTTTTATATATCTTGTACATATTATATATTTAATTCGTTAAATTTACAGTATATCAAAATGCATTATAAATATTAATTTTATTGTATTTATAACATGTAATCGTTTATGTATATTGTAATTTAGATGTAAGACTTTTTTTTGTATTTTTTAAAACATGGTTGAGTGGCAGACAATGCCTTAATGCCTTAACTCTGCCAGGTAAAATAAAACTATTATTATTATTATTATTATTATTATTATTATTATTATTATTATTATTATTATTATTATTATTATTATTATTATTATATTTTCTAATAAGAGACTGTGATACTACACACCTACTGTATTTTTTAGTACAATGGTTTGGACACGAGAAGAGGATGAATGGAAATAGATTGCCAGTCAGGAGTTTGGAGTGGATTCCAAGTTGGAGGAAAAGAAGGAGACATGGATACAACTAACTAACTCACTGGCACCATCGAACCCGTAGGTTCATGGCCGCGCTGACATAAACTCTGCATACATCCCTATCCTGAGCTAATGTTTTCCAAATCGTCCCTGTATAATCTACTTCCCTCAAATCACAGTTAATGTTATTCTGAACCCTGGATCTCCAGGGTTACCCGCGAGCAGTCTACATTTGAGCTATCCGGCAATCGCAGGGTTAGACACAAATTTCTCTCCCTTTAAATCATTAAATCATCGGGACCGACGAACTTATTGCAAGGTGAAATAATCAAATTGACAATGAGAGAGAAAATAGACAGATTGCCGCTTATATAGCTTACTATCGACATCTGAGATTTTGTCCAGTAGTATCGTACATAACGAGGTGAATATGTGATTAAAATTTTAAACTGTGAAAAACATTTAAAAATATATTACAAATAGGATATTTTAGAATTAATGTTTCATGGTTTCGGTGGTCTAAGCAAAATTACATATATATGCCAATTTTTTGGAAGCTGAACAATCTTTAGTTTTTTTTTTAATTTGACACTTTCTTCTCTTTCTAAGCAAATTATAATATTATGTTATATGCTCTCCCCCCCCCCTCTCTCTCTCTCTCTCTCTCTCTCTATATATATATATATATATATATATATATATATATATATATATATATATATGTGTGTGTGTGTGTGTGTGTGTGTGTGTGTTTGTGTGTGTGTTATGGAATGGATCCCAATGGAAAGGAGGAAGAGAGGAAGACCGAAGAAAACTTGGATAGAAGGGGTACAAGCACCTATGAATATCAGAGGAATGGAGGAAGATCAATGGATGGACAGAGAGGAATGGCGTTGATGATGATGATATATATTATTAATAAGTAATCGAAAACTATTTTTAAACATTTTATATACATCTACAACAGATTTCAACATTGAATTGAATTCATAAAGTTACTGGTAATTGTATCTAAATTAAGAGGTTTGCCCCCAAGGCAAAAGATCGCTAGGACGTCCAAAAAAGCGCTGGATGGAAAATTTCTCTTTGAGACCGTAACAGGCCACAAGGCCTAATACTTGAATGGTAGATGATGATCATGGGTTTGAATTACTTTACCTAAAGTATATTTAAGTGAAAACGTATTTTTATTGACCCAATGGAAATTTATATCAAAGGTTTCTAATCCAAAAGGTTTAACTGGATTCGCTAAGAGAGAAATTATTATTATTACATATAGGGTAACCTTATCCCTACGCACTGGTGGTCGCTGTACTGTATAACTTGCTTACCCCTGTAAGACTCAAGTTGCTGAACTTGCGGAGTTATGAAGGTGGAGGACCTGTGAAGAATGTAGTTCTTGTTAATTGTCTGCTTGTCACTGTTAAAGGAATAAGATAACTTGTACTCGCACACGTGCCAATCATGCAATTATCGTATCCAACGGTTCACAACGTAAGGTACGGTAACGTTACGTAGTGCCGATGCACATTTGTTAACTGACACCTTACTGCTTCAATGTATACAGTAGGTTGCAACAGACATGGAAATACAAATTGAAATGTGATTCTTGGTTCCAAAAATGTGTATAAACAATTATAATTCTTAAGACAAAAGTATTGGTTTAAGATTGGTTTACTTCTGACATCACTGAGCAACAAAAAATAAACTAAATAAATATGGATTTTCATCAAGTAAACAACTCAATTGATTAAAAAATAAACTTTTTGTTTTGTTTCAGAAAGAAAAATATGTGATTCTGATAGTATATTTTCTGCTGAATTCAAATATGATATCGGGTTTTCTCCATCACGCTAGGTTTCTGAGATATAGGCATTTATAATTTCAAACACTTAATATTTTCTGCGTCGTAACTACACAATATTTGGACTCACCTAGAAAGTAAGAAATTACGATTTTCTGCTATATTTCGCCTGTGGAGCATCCCTCTTGATGGTCCAACAATAATCGGCCAGCATATTAGGATTCCATTTGCCTTGATATCTCTTTTCCATAGCTGAAACCTCGTGAGTTAGCTCATTTGGTTTTACTTTACAATGGACAAATGGACGAAAAAACGTTTATTAAAAAATAATTATTTAAATCCATTAATTGAAATTGAAATAAAAAAACTGTGGGCGATGGAGAAATTCCGAATACATATTTGAAAACAGGACAAAAAAACTGCATTAAGTACAACTATTGGACTCACGAGACAAAAATCATGTTCACCAGTGTAATTTACCTAGCAGAACTGGAATGTCTCTTCAGCAACGCAACTAACTCTCTACAACTTTGGTGCAATTATGCGGTTTGGAATTTCTCGCCTATGACTGTTCTTTTACATGGATATCAACAAAAGGGATAACAGAAAAAATACATATGCTAATAAAATAATGAAGAATGCAATATGTGCTTTTATGAACAAAACTTTTATTTTCTTTTCTCAATCTATCCCAAAACTGTCAGCATTTCTTAAAATAAAATCTATTTGCAAATGTTACTATCGATAAATTTTAATCACACTGACATTACCCGATTATTTAGAAGGAAGTAACAAGTGATGTTATTTACCATAAAACAATATACTGATTATTGTTTTATTTTACAATCCATTCCTTTAACTAGTTGCTCTTCTTAAGATATCGCGCCATTTTACCCCGGAATTTTTTTTAACAAGTTGCCTTATTAATCTGTCTTAACCAATGGATTGGTCATGCTTTCAGTTATATGGCGGCACCTGTACTCAGCGTTTCCTTTTCCATTCTTGTTCGAAATCATAGAATGTAAGTAAATATTTTTAGTTAATAGTTAATTGTTAAGTTAAGTAGTTAAGATGAGAGTTTTTAGGTGAAATTTAAATTTTAATCTGTCTTAACCAATGGATTGGTCATGCTTTCAGTTATATGGCGGCACCTGTACTCAGCGTTTCCTTTTCCATTCTTGTTCGAAATCATAGAATGTAAGTAAATATTTTTAGTTAATAGTTAATTGTTAAGTTAAGGAGTTAAGATGAGAGTTTTTTAGGTGAAATTTAAATTTTAATCTGTCTTAACCAATGGATTGGTCATGCTTTCAGTTATATGGCGGCACCTGTACTCAGCGTTTCCTTTTCCATTCTTGTTCGAAATCATAGAATGTAAGTAAATATTTTTAGTTAATAGTTAATTGTTAAGTTAAGGAGTTAAGATGAGAGTTTTTAGGTGAAATTTAAATTTTAATCTGTCTTAACCAATGGATTGGTCATGCTTTCAGTTATATGGCGGCACCTGTACTCAGCGTTTCCTTTTCCATTCTTGTTCGAAATCATAGAATGTAAGTAAATATTTTTAGTTAATAGTTAATTGTTAAGTTAAGGAGTTAAGATGAGAGTTTTTAGGTGAAATTTAAATTTTAATCTGTCTTAACCAATGGATTGGTCATGCTTTCAGTTATATGGCGGCACCTGTACTCAGCGTTTCCTTTTCCATTCTTGTTCGAAATCATAGAATGTAAGTAAATATTTTTAGTTAATAGTTAATTGTTAAGTTAAGGAGTTAAGATGAGAGTTTTTAGGTGAAATTTAAATTTTAATCTGTCTTAACCAATGGATTGGTCATGCTTTCAGTTATATGGCGGCACCTGTACTCAGCGTTTCCTTTTCCATTCTTGTTCGAAATCATAGAATGTAAGTAAATATTTTTAGTTAATAGTTAATTGTTAAGTTAAGGAGTTAAGATGAGAGTTTTTAGGTGAAATTTAAATTTTAATCTGTCTTAACCAATGGATTGGTCATGCTTTCAGTTATATGGCGGCACCTGTACTCAGCGTTTCCTTTTCCATTCTTGTTCGAAATCATAGAATGTAAGTAAATATTTTTAGTTAATAGTTAATTGTTAAGTTAAGGAGTTAAGATGAGAGTTTTTAGGTGAAGTTTAAATTTTAATCTGTCTTAACCAATGGATTGGTCATGCTTTCAGTTATATGGCGGCACCTGTACTCAGCGTTTCCTTTTCCATTCTTGTTCGAAATCATAGAATGTAAGTAAATATTTTTAGTTAATAGTTAATTGTTAAGTTAAGGAGTTAAGATGAGAGTTTTTAGGTGAAATTTAAATTTTAATCTGTCTTAACCAATGGATTGGTCATGCTTTCAGTTATATGGCGGCACCTGTACTCAGCGTTTCCTTTTCCATTCTTGTTCGAAATCATAGAATGTAAGTAAATATTTTTAGTTAATAGTTAATTGTTAAGTTAAGGAGTTAAGATGAGAGTTTTTAGGTGAAATTTAAATTTTAATCTGTCTTAACCAATGGATTGGTCATGCTTTCAGTTATATGGCGGCACCTGTACTCAGCGTTTCCTTTTCCATTCTTGTTCGAAATCATAGAATGTAAGTAAATATTTTTAGTTAATAGTTAATTGTTAAGTTAAGGAGTTAAGATGAGAGTTTTTAGGTGAAATTTAAATTTTAATCTGTCTTAACCAATGGATTGGTCATGCTTTCAGTTATATGGCGGCACCTGTACTCAGCGTTTCCTTTTCCATTCTTGTTCGAAATCATAGAATGTAAGTAAATATTTTTAGTTAATAGTTAATTGTTAAGTTAAGGAGTTAAGATGAGAGTTTTTAGGTGAAATTTAAATTTTAATCTGTCTTAACCAATGGATTGGTCATGCTTTCAGTTATATGGCGGCACCTGTACTCAGCGTTTCCTTTTCCATTCTTGTTCGAAATCATAGAATGTAAGTAAATATTTTTAGTTAATAGTTAATTGTTAAGTTAAGGAGTTAAGATGAGAGTTTTTAGGTGAAATTTAAATTTTAATCTGTCTTAACCAATGGATTGGTCATGCTTTCAGTTATATGGCGGCACCTGTACTCAGCGTTTCCTTTTCCATTCTTGTTCGAAATCATAGAATGTAAGTAAATATTTTTAGTTAATAGTTAATTGTTAAGTTAAGGAGTTAAGATGAGAGTTTTTAGGTGAAATTTAAATTTTAATCTGTCTTAACCAATGGATTGGTCATGCTTTCAGTTATATGGCGGCACCTGTACTCAGCGTTTCCTTTTCCATTCTTGTTCGAAATCATAGAATGTAAGTAAATATTTTTAGTTAATAGTTAATTGTTAAGTTAAGGAGTTAAGATGAGAGTTTTTAGGTGAAATTTAAATTTTAATCTGTCTTAACCAATGGATTGGTCATGCTTTCAGTTATATGGCGGCACCTGTACTCAGCGTTTCCTTTTCCATTCTTGTTCGAAATCATAGAATGTAAGTAAATATTTTTAGTTAATAGTTAATTGTTAAGTTAAGGAGTTAAGATGAGAGTTTTTAGGTGAAATTTAAATTTTAATCTGTCTTAACCAATGGATTGGTCATGCTTTCAGTTATATGGCGGCACCTGTACTCAGCGTTTCCTTTTCCATTCTTGTTCGAAATCATAGAATGTAAGTAAATATTTTTAGTTAATAGTTAATTGTTAAGTTAAGGAGTTAAGATGAGAGTTTTTAGGTGAAATTTAAATTTTAATCTGTCTTAACCAATGGATTGGTCATGCTTTCAGTTATATGGCGGCACCTGTACTCAGCGTTTCCTTTTCCATTCTTGTTCGAAATCATAGAATGTAAGTAAATATTTTTAGTTAATAGTTAATTGTTAAGTTAAGGAGTTAAGATGAGAGTTTTTAGGTGAAATTTAAATTTTAATCTGTCTTAACCAATGGATTGGTCATGCTTTCAGTTATATGGCGGCACCTGTACTCAGCGTTTCCTTTTCCATTCTTGTTCGAAATCATAGAATGTAAGTAAATATTTTTAGTTAATAGTTAATTGTTAAGTTAAGGAGTTAAGATGAGAGTTTTTAGGTGAAATTTAAATTTTAATCTGTCTTAACCAATGGATTGGTCATGCTTTCAGTTATATGGCGGCACCTGTACTCAGCGTTTCCTTTTCCATTCTTGTTCGAAATCATAGAATGTAAGTAAATATTTTTAGTTAATAGTTAATTGTTAAGTTAAGGAGTTAAGATGAGAGTTTTTAGGTGAAATTTAAATTTTAATCTGTCTTAACCAATGGATTGGTCATGCTTTCAGTTATATGGCGGCACCTGTACTCAGCGTTTCCTTTTCCATTCTTGTTCGAAATCATAGAATGTAAGTAAATATTTTTAGTTAATAGTTAATTGTTAAGTTAAGGAGTTAAGATGAGAGTTTTTAGGTGAAATTTAAATTTTAATCTGTCTTAACCAATGGATTGGTCATGCTTTCAGTTATATGGCGGCACCTGTACTCAGCGTTTCCTTTTCCATTCTTGTTCGAAATCATAGAATGTAAGTAAATATTTTTAGTTAATAGTTAATTGTTAAGTTAAGGAGTTAAGATGAGAGTTTTTAGGTGAAATTTAAATTTTAATCTGTCTTAACCAATGGATTGGTCATGCTTTCAGTTATATGGCGGCACCTGTACTCAGCGTTTCCTTTTCCATTCTTGTTCGAAATCATAGAATGTAAGTAAATATTTTTAGTTAATAGTTAATTGTTAAGTTAAGGAGTTAAGATGAGAGTTTTTAGGTGAAATTTAAATTTTAATCTGTCTTAACCAATGGATTGGTCATGCTTTCAGTTATATGGCGGCACCTGTACTCAGCGTTTCCTTTTCCATTCTTGTTCGAAATCATAGAATGTAAGTAAATATTTTTAGTTAATAGTTAATTGTTAAGTTAAGGAGTTAAGATGAGAGTTTTTAGGTGAAATTTAAATTTTAATCTGTCTTAACCAATGGATTGGTCATGCTTTCAGTTATATGGCGGCACCTGTACTCAGCGTTTCCTTTTCCATTCTTGTTCGAAATCATAGAATGTAAGTAAATATTTTTAGTTAATAGTTAATTGTTAAGTTAAGGAGTTAAGATGAGAGTTTTTAGGTGAAATTTAAATTTTAATCTGTCTTAACCAATGGATTGGTCATGCTTTCAGTTATATGGCGGCACCTGTACTCAGCGTTTCCTTTTCCATTCTTGTTCGAAATCATAGAATGTAAGTAAATATTTTTAGTTAATAGTTAATTGTTAAGTTAAGGAGTTAAGATGAGAGTTTTTAGGTGAAATTTAAATTTTAATCTGTCTTAACCAATGGATTGGTCATGCTTTCAGTTATATGGCGGCACCTGTACTCAGCGTTTCCTTTTCCATTCTTGTTCGAAATCATAGAATGTAAGTAAATATTTTTAGTTAATAGTTAATTGTTAAGTTAAGGAGTTAAGATGAGAGTTTTTAGGTGAAGTTTAAATTTTAATCTGTCTTAACCAATGGATTGGTCATGCTTTCAGTTATATGGCGGCACCTGTACTCAGCGTTTCCTTTTCCATTCTTGTTCGAAATCATAGAATGTAAGTAAATATTTTTAGTTAATAGTTAATTGTTAAGTTAAGGAGTTAAGATGAGAGTTTTTAGGTGAAATTTAAATTTTAATCTGTCTTAACCAATGGATTGGTCATGCTTTCAGTTATATGGCGGCACCTGTACTCAGCGTTTCCTTTTCCATTCTTGTTCGAAATCATAGAATGTAAGTAAATATTTTTAGTTAATAGTTAATTGTTAAGTTAAGGAGTTAAGATGAGAGTTTTTAGGTGAAGTTTAAATTTTAATCTGTCTTAACCAATGGATTGGTCATGCTTTCAGTTATATGGCGGCACCTGTACTCAGCGTTTCCTTTTCCATTCTTGTTCGAAATCATAGAATGTAAGTAAATATTTTTAGTTAATAGTTAATTGTTAAGTTAAGGAGTTAAGATGAGAGTTTTTAGGTGAAATTTAAATTTTAATCTGTCTTAACCAATGGATTGGTCATGCTTTCAGTTATATGGCGGCACCTGTACTCAGCGTTTCCTTTTCCATTCTTGTTCGAAATCATAGAATGTAAGTAAATATTTTTAGTTAATAGTTAATTGTTAAGTTAAGGAGTTAAGATGAGAGTTTTTAGGTGAAATTTAAATTTTAATCTGTCTTAACCAATGGATTGGTCATGCTTTCAGTTATATGGCGGCACCTGTACTCAGCGTTTCCTTTTCCATTCTTGTTCGAAATCATAGAATGTAAGTAAATATTTTTAGTTAATAGTTAATTGTTAAGTTAAGGAGTTAAGATGAGAGTTTTTAGGTGAAATTTAAATTTTAATCTGTCTTAACCAATGGATTGGTCATGCTTTCAGTTATATGGCGGCACCTGTACTCAGCGTTTCCTTTTCCATTCTTGTTCGAAATCATAGAATGTAAGTAAATATTTTTAGTTAATAGTTAATTGTTAAGTTAAGGAGTTAAGATGAGAGTTTTTAGGTGAAATTTAAATTTTAATCTGTCTTAACCAATGGATTGGTCATGCTTTCAGTTATATGGCGGCACCTGTACTCAGCGTTTCCTTTTCCATTCTTGTTCGAAATCATAGAATGTAAGTAAATATTTTTAGTTAATAGTTAATTGTTAAGTTAAGGAGTTAAGATGAGAGTTTTTAGGTGAAATTTAAATTTTAATCTGTCTTAACCAATGGATTGGTCATGCTTTCAGTTATATGGCGGCACCTGTACTCAGCGTTTCCTTTTCCATTCTTGTTCGAAATCATAGAATGTAAGTAAATATTTTTAGTTAATAGTTAATTGTTAAGTTAAGGAGTTAAGATGAGAGTTTTTAGGTGAAATTTAAATTTTAATCTGTCTTAACCAATGGATTGGTCATGCTTTCAGTTATATGGCGGCACCTGTACTCAGCGTTTCCTTTTCCATTCTTGTTCGAAATCATAGAATGTAAGTAAATATTTTTAGTTAATAGTTAATTGTTAAGTTAAGGAGTTAAGATGAGAGTTTTTAGGTGAAATTTAAATTTTAATCTGTCTTAACCAATGGATTGGTCATGCTTTCAGTTATATGGCGGCACCTGTACTCAGCGTTTCCTTTTCCATTCTTGTTCGAAATCATAGAATGTAAGTAAATATTTTTAGTTAATAGTTAATTGTTAAGTTAAGGAGTTAAGATGAGAGTTTTTAGGTGAAATTTAAATTTTAATCTGTCTTAACCAATGGATTGGTCATGCTTTCAGTTATATGGCGGCACCTGTACTCAGCGTTTCCTTTTCCATTCTTGTTCGAAATCATAGAATGTAAGTAAATATTTTTAGTTAATAGTTAATTGTTAAGTTAAGGAGTTAAGATGAGAGTTTTTAGGTGAAATTTAAATTTTAATCTGTCTTAACCAATGGATTGGTCATGCTTTCAGTTATATGGCGGCACCTGTACTCAGCGTTTCCTTTTCCATTCTTGTTCGAAATCATAGAATGTAAGTAAATATTTTTAGTTAATAGTTAATTGTTAAGTTAAGGAGTTAAGATGAGAGTTTTTAGGTGAAATTTAAATTTTAATCTGTCTTAACCAATGGATTGGTCATGCTTTCAGTTATATGGCGGCACCTGTACTCAGCGTTTCCTTTTCCATTCTTGTTCGAAATCATAGAATGTAAGTAAATATTTTTAGTTAATAGTTAATTGTTAAGTTAAGGAGTTAAGATGAGAGTTTTTAGGTGAAATTTAAATTTTAATCTGTCTTAACCAATGGATTGGTCATGCTTTCAGTTATATGGCGGCACCTGTACTCAGCGTTTCCTTTTCCATTCTTGTTCGAAATCATAGAATGTAAGTAAATATTTTTAGTTAATAGTTAATTGTTAAGTTAAGGAGTTAAGATGAGAGTTTTTAGGTGAAATTTAAATTTTAATCTGTCTTAACCAATGGATTGGTCATGCTTTCAGTTATATGGCGGCACCTGTACTCAGCGTTTCCTTTTCCATTCTTGTTCGAAATCATAGAATGTAAGTAAATATTTTTAGTTAATAGTTAATTGTTAAGTTAAGGAGTTAAGATGAGAGTTTTTAGGTGAAATTTAAATTTAATCTGTCTTAACCAATGGATTGGTCATGCTTTCAGTTATATGGCGGCACCTGTACTCAGCGTTTCCTTTTCCATTCTTGTTCGAAATCATAGAATGTAAGTAAATATTTTTAGTTAATAGTTAATTGTTAAGTTAAGGAGTTAAGATGAGAGTTTTTAGGTGAAGTTTAAATTTTAATCTGTCTTAACCAATGGATTGGTCATGCTTTCAGTTATATGGCGGCACCTGTACTCAGCGTTTCCTTTTCCATTCTTGTTCGAAATCATAGAATGTAAGTAAATATTTTTAGTTAATAGTTAATTGTTAAGTTAAGGAGTTAAGATGAGAGTTTTTAGGTGAAATTTAAATTTTAATCTGTCTTAACCAATGGATTGGTCATGCTTTCAGTTATATGGCTGCACCTGTACTCAGCGTTTCCTTTTGCATTCTTGTTCGAAATCATAGAATGTAAGTAAATATTTTTAGTTAATAATGTTGAGTGATTCCGGGTTATGTGGCCGTGGTCCATAGTTGGTGTTGATACCAGACGTTTCGTCCTCAACTGCGGAGGGCATCTTCAGTGGCGAGTGCTTCTATGCGTGTTTCCTGGTCGGAAGATCTACTTAGAATGAGCGCTGTGGACGTAGAGGACGTTGTATTAGTGCTGGGTGCAGGGTGAGTGGACGTGGCTCTTGCTGATTGGCTAATAGTCGTCTCCTTGTTGTCACTGGTGTTAATGCATTTATTTTCTAGTGTATGAAACCAGGCCTTAGACAGTTTGATACCTTCTTCTTTTCTGTTAATATTTCCCTTATGCTTGTATATTTCTACGTTTTTATGAAACATCAATAAAACTTTCATAGTTTTACTTAATAAATAAAGAATATGGATTTTAATCAAGTAAGAGCTAAGGTAATTCTGGAGGGGAAACTCGATGAACAAGTGAACCATTTTAAATACCTGGGTTATGAAATCTTCTATTTTAGAAATGAAGATCTTTTCAATAAACTTAATTAATGTAATTATACGCTATATTTGGCACAATTAAAAATTCAAGACAAAACAAAACTAAAATTTTATAAAGCAGTGGCAGTCCCCTTACTATTGTATGGTAGTGAATTTTGGGTTTTAACTAAAAGAGAAGAGAAGATCATAGAATCAGCTGAAATGACATCTCTGAGAGGTGTAGCTGGCTGCTAACTTCTAGATAAAAGAAGTGAAGATATTTAGAAATGAGCTAAATATTTTAAAACTTTTAGGTAGAATAAAATAATCTAGAAAAGCCTGTAAATAACACGTTCAAAGAATGAAAGATGAACGCATACCAAAAATTATACTTAATTATAAATCAAAAGGAGACAGGAATGTTGGTAGACCGAAAAAGAGTTGCATTCAACATTTTGAATGACTATTTAACTCATGCCCCAAATGGGAGTCAATGACCAATCACGAATCAATTATTTTTTATTTACAACCAATCACAGTCGTGTTTCGCCTAGAATTTACCAACTAAAGTTTATCATAATAAAGAAAGCACCTCCTTTTTAACATTCTGAATAGGTCATAGCATTATTTTGCAGTGACTGACTCTATGAGAAATACGGCTACCAGATTGTATATCTAGTGCATGTATGTCAACACATAGTGCATGCGGGACTTAATGTAAAAACATTTGTAGCAATTGATTATGCCACCAAAAAGAGAAACCACTGTTTGTACTTTCTTAAATGTATTTTTCCCCAGGTAATAACATTCCAGAAAAGTATAATTGTAATATTTACATCATAGGACATCAGAAATGAATTAATATACAGTTTGATGCGTTTCATTTTTTCTCCACTAGAGTGCATTCTTACAATATTGCGTTCCTTTGGCAATAAATAATATGATCTGGTTCTAGTGACAAACAGAAGAAGCAAATGAAGCGTACCAATCGTTTCTCAATTGTTTCAAACATCGCCGTTTACATTAAATATATAAATATTTTAAAATAACTATATTTAAATAATGATTTGTGAGTAAACAGTTTGAATTTATTCGTTAAATAGTCCTAACAAATGCCACTCTTGATTTCCAAATTCTCAAGATAAATTTCGAAACCACTCGTGGCATTACTTATGAGAATGTATGAGACCGGAACAAGCCACATGGGCTTAATCCGTGATTATTTATGATGATGATGATGAAGTAAACGGCAGATCAATTGATTGATTATTATTTTAAAAAAATATGACAACTGATGTTAAATATAAAAAAAACACTACAGATGCCGATTTGAAATATACTTTTTAAAACAAATATGTCGAATTCAGATAAACATATTTACCTCTTTTTAAAAATCTTTCTTTCTTTTCTTTTTTCTTCTTTTATTCGACCAACCTTAGTTGCACATTAACTCGGAGTTTGATGTTGTAAAACTGAAAGAATGAGCCTCAACTTCCCCTGGTTATAGGTGACAGAAAACATCAGTGATGGGGGAGTTTGAAATCTGGACCATTGAACTACGAGGTTATTGCCCTTCTTAAAATGCAATGAGTAAGGCCTATATTAATAAGATACACGAAACGAGCACGTAACACTGCTTTGTGGAGCAGGTTGACCGATGAAGCCGACAAAAGTACTTGATGAGAAATTGGTTCCATCTACTATGTGCAGACTTGCAATATATTATACGTGACGCCACTGCGTCTAATCTATTATAATCAGTCAGATTAACTTTCCTTGAAGACCAGAGCAGATCAAGTAACGTTCCGCTACAATTCAACTTTGTCAATCAATCACGCCTGTCATAAAGACACATATCCATTAAATATGGAATACTATGTCCAATTCGAAAATTATCATTTCATATAATAGCTAAGCCAAGGATTTATTTGAAGACAAAATGAGAAGAACGATTTATAATACTTTTTTGTTTAAAGATGGTGGAGAAATGTTGTATTAAATAGGCCTATATTACTTACTTACCTACTCACTGGCACTATCGAACCCATAGGTTCATGGCCGCGCGGACATAAGCTCTCCATACATCCCTATCCTGAGCTAATGCCTTCCAATCATTCCCTGTATAATCTACATCTCTCAAATCACAGTTAATGTTATTCTCCCACCTCATTCTTGGTCTACCAACTGGACGTTTTACCTCTGGCTTTCCTACAAGAAGCTTCCATGCAAGTCTTTCAATCCCCATACGTGCAACATGTCCTGCCCATAGCAGTCTACGAGACTTAACTGTTCTTATTATATCTGGCTTCCTATAAAGACCATGTAGTTCATTGTTATGTAGTCTTCTCCATTCATCTGTTTCTTCATCTCTCTTTGGTCCAAAACATTACCTAAGTACTTTATTCTCAAATACTTGTAATCTCTTTTTTCTCCCTTAAAGTAAGAGTCCATGTTTCGCACCTATATAATATAACTGGTAGAATAATAGTTTTATATATTTTCAGTTTAACGTTTTTTGAAAGGAGTTGGGAAATCAAGAGTCTCTGCAATGCATAATAGCGCGCATTTCCAGAATTGAAATGGGCCTATATAGGCATATAATTCATTTTTCCCCTTGTTTCAAAAAACTTATAGAGCAAAATTTGGAACCTATGCAATTATCTTCATCGCCATCATCAAAATTGACAGTTTCATTCAAGTGTTACACAACAGTGGGTCCGTTTTTTTTTCTCTTCAAATGCCCCAGGTTGTCATTTCGACATTTATGGTGTTCTCTCCTGGCATGGCGCACTTGTTACCCACTTCTGAGGTTGTGACGCCTGGAAGGCGGGGTTACGCTGCCCCGATGATATGAGAGTTGATGATGGTAATGGTGCGCCAGGAGAGGCCTTAAACTAAACGTAAGCTAATTAGGCGAATATGTTATTGAAGATAATGATGGCCAGATGGTGTTCGGGGACCGTTTGGATCTAAAAGTTTCCTGACATTTACCCTACAGGCGAGAAAAAACCCCGAAAACAAACTTCACCCAGGAAACTTGTCCCGAACGGGGATCGAACTCGGACCCGCTGCGTGACAAGGCAGCACGCTACTGCTAATGCCTAGTATCGGTGGTTCTTAAGTATTTTCAAATTTCAAAGTTCTGTTGGAATATATTCGTGAGTCAGAATTTGTTTCGGTCATATATGAGAAGTTAGCTATCCACATATCTTTCCAGTAGAGCCTATATTGGTGCATTGATGTATTAGACGATGGGGGGGGGGGTTCATAAATCTTCTAGAACATAAAATAACAAAATTAGTACCTGTATAGAGTTTTCTAGAATGTATTTTTTTCTGTGTTCCAAATAATGGACACTCTGTAGTCTTCTTCATGAATTTCATCTGGACTGCTTGAAATTTGTTTTCGTCAGAGCCTTCCTTAATTCCAATATGTTATTTTAGTAATAATAATAATAATAATAATAATAATAATAATAATAATAATAATAATAATAATAATAATAATAATAATAATAATAGCTTTATTTTACCTGGCAGAGTTAAGGCCTTAAGGCCTTGTCTACCACTCAACCAGGTTTAATAAATACAAATAAAAAAATAGTCTTAAATCTAAATTACTATATATATATATATATATATATTATAATATATATATATATATATATAAACGATTACAAGTTATGAATACAATACAATTAATATTTATAATGTAATTTGATTTACTCTAAATTTAACGAATTAAATATATATGTACAAGATATATAAAAAACGAGGAAAAGATTAATGACATAGTATAAAATTAAATATATAGAGAAAAATTAATTATTATACAACAGGTAACTGTATAAGCGTGACTTAAAGGTGCCAAGTGTGCGGCAACCCCTGATATCTTGAGGAAGGAGATTCCAGGAGCGGGCAGAGGCTACTGTGAAGGAAGTAGAATAGTAGGTCGATAACGATCATGCAAATAACACTCACGCACGCGCACACACACACACGGATTATTGAATGGCATTGATTTTCTATATAGTAAACTTGCTCAATGCGGAAACGCATGGGACCATTTTTTCTTCCGTATTAGACAAAATGCCGCATTATAAAAAACTTATTAATATTCATAGGTCATAGGGTACCGTATATGTCTTTTCTACGTATCTTGGATTAATTGCAGTTCCGCTGTCATTGAAAAGTGAAGTATAGTATGTACGAGCGAATTCGACGGTAACGCGCGAAAAAACATTCCCATTTTGTCAGCGTTAAAACTGTCTCTTAGGCTCGTATCCTGAAATGAAAGTATGCAGTTTTGATTTCCGCTCACTAACTACACTTTTGTCCATATACTTCGATTCCTCGCAAATTTCATTCCACACTACAGTGTGTCATCTTTTAAAACTCTTCAGCCAACCTGAAGATGCTTTGAAATCGTTATTCCCTAAGGATTAAGCAACAGCTAGAGCATGGCTTTGGAGCATCGGTCCGGAAATTTTGAGATTTTTTTGTTCGGGCACTTGTAAAACACTCCAATGAAACATACGTTTTAGCTATCTTTATTCCGTAAATTCAGAACGCTACCTGTGAAAGATCGGTCTCAGAACTTAAATTAATTTAAGATTTTACAGTGCAATGGTTATTTGTAAGACAGTAACTGTATTTCACATAATGGGCGTGTATTGATGCCGATAGAAAATTTCAGATAGAGGAAGAATTCACCCGGCGGCAGGAATCATTCCTTATTGTATTTTGACCTAACGGGTATTCAATGATGTGGAAACTAATTTATTTATCTCTGTCTTTCATGAATTGTATAGAAATATCCTTCCGTTTCCGCGTTGGACAGATTTCGTTTTATGCAAAATATATACACGTAAAATTACTATATTTCGCCGGGACCAATAAATTTGTTCACACTGGACAAATTTCCGCATTATTCACGTTCCTGATTAAACAAGTTTTACTGTATTATTAGTCGTTTCTCTATTTTTTTATAAGTTTTGAAATGTTGTGTCTTCTCATATTTTCATCATTTATACGTTTTATCCCCGATACGAGGGTGAATCAAACATAAACCGGAATTAGTTTACAATTTTATTGAATTAACAAAAAATACAAAACCACTACCTCATTTTTCTACATTGTCACCTGCATTTCCAACACACATTTGCCATCGAGTTGGCAACTTTTTGATGCCGTCCTCGATGAATGAGGGATGACGTGTAGTCAGCCAGTTGCGCACGAACTCCTCTATCGCTGCATTGTCACCAAACCGCCTTCCTCCCAGGTCTTCTTTCAGTGGCCCAAACAAATGGTAGTCACAGGGTGACAAATCTGGACTGTAAGGAGGATGTTACAGAGGTGTCCAATGCATTTTCGTCAATGTCAAATGCATTTTTTTTTGTTCCTGGTTGAGGAGCCGAGGACCTCACCTGGCAGACAATTTTCGGAATTTGAGTTCACCACTGAAGATGACTTGAATACTTCCGAAGCTTATTCCAACGTGTGAAGCAATTTCAGAAATTGTTACGCGCCGATCCTCCTCAATAAGGTCCTGTACAGCACGAATGTTGTCTGCAGTGATGCTTGTTCGTTGCCGTCTTTAGTGGGGCTCATTTTATACTGAATCCCGGCCCGCTAAATTTTTTTGCGCCAACCATACACCTGCGTCTTCGAAAGGGTTGCTTCCCCGAACTGCGCATGGAGCCTTCTCAAGATTTCAGAAGGTTTAGTGCCTTCTTTCGCCAAAAACTTAATAATAATGCGTACCCTCTTGCTCGCTCATGGCGTACTGAAGCAAGCGGCCGCTCTTCGGAGTGCGACACATCAAGATCCCTACTCTAGACACCCCCACCAACTTCCCCTCCAAACCGCAACCTTAGCAGTTTGCTACCAGAGCCTCCAGATACAAATTCCGGTTCATATTTGATCCACCCTCGTACATGTACAGTTTGTTTATTTATAACAATTTTCCCAAAAAAATACTTTTTTTTCTGGATATACACATAATACTATTTTTGAGGTGATGCATTTTGTAAATGGTAAATTATGCTGCTCAATATGGCTTTGGAGAATGCAATTAGGAAGACTGCACTTAAACCTAGAGGCAGTATTTAGAGAAGAGCCGTTCCAACATTTCACTTTTGCTCATGATGTTTACTTGATAGCAAGAAGAACGGATTCTTTGTTAGATGCTTTTAATGAATCTGATGCACTCAAAAAATATGTTGCACTGCAGATATATGAAAGCAAAACAAACTTAATTGTAACTCTAAAAATACCCTATTTCAACAAGGCAATCATAATTTGGAGAACAGGAACAATTAAATATGTAGGGTATTTCATAATAGAGAATAATAGTAATAATTCTACTGTTGAAATCTAAGAAATGTTACTTATCAGGGAATACTATAAATAAAGAATAGTTTAAAAAACTAAAACAACACGCTTTATTAGAAAACCGAACTATTTGTATATTGTATTGTAAGCCTATGTTTTCCCTTTAAAGAGATTTAGGCGCTCTCCCCCTACAGGGAAGAATTTGAACCATACTAATTTTAGTTACACTTGTTTTCGTATATATGTCATTTGGAGTGGTACGTGGTCAGCGTTCCGCCTCATACTGACATCTAGGAAACCAAGATAGTACTAGGACGGGACTAAAAAATGAAAAATAGTTTTAATTTCCAACACGCTTGGGAAAAAATTAAAGTGGTCAACAAAATCATCTCCAACACATTTAGAATAAAACTAGAGTTATCTACAAAAAATAATAATTTTACCATAAAAAAAAGTGGTGGCTCTATATCAATTAATATATTTGATAATAAACATATATTGGTAAAAGTAAAGTCTCTAAGAAGAAAACGTAAAAAGTATGAAAAGCACCCCACGCTTTTGATGGTAAAATTATTGTTTTTGTAGATTACTCTAGTTTTATTCTAGATGTGTTTGGAGATGATTTTTTTGTAGACCATTTTAATTTTATCCCAAGCGTGTTGGAAATTAAAATTAAGTTATTTTTCATTTTTTGTTCGGTTTTCTAATAAAGCGTGTTGTTTTAGTTTTTTAAATTATTATTTTTTTAAGGACACTTTGGTTAATAAATTGTGAAACAGCGTGTGGTTGAAGATCGCAATTTAGATAAAACCATGATACAAGGCTAGGACAAATTAGCCAAACCTGCTTTATAACACATTACGGTTTATTGAATTATTCAAGTGATGGGCTAGTGGCAATTTGCACACGGAACATGTTAGAAAAACAATATATATCACAGTGCTAATATTTCCTGTAGGCGTGGGAATTGTAAACGCAAATACAACACATCTCTGCCTCTACCTCATTTGCAAAATGTTATTGTTGCAGGTCTCAAGTTGTCATTGTCATAATTTTAACATCTGACCACTCAAAACATAATATAAAGTTACAAGAGTTTCTTCTTTCATATTGATGAGAGTTTTAAAGAAAATAAAAAAGTCACGATATAAGCTATGTTTAACTTAGCACACCCGCCAGTCTCTCCAGTACAAAACTGAATAATCAAAATATTTGTTTTAGATAGAATAAATGTTAGTGGAGTACCGATTTTGATGAATTTTCTGATTGGGTCCCACGATGGTTTAGATTCAGGAAGAAAAACAACATATAAATAAGAAAATGCAGAAATTTCAACATATTTGTGGAACAATTCTGCCCGAGGGTAGGTCCTTCACTGCAATCATAGCATTTTCATGCTTTACTTTGGAGCTTTACTAGGGCAGAATTACTATGGATGCATATGTAACGTTATTAAAATTAAACAACAAATTTTCTTCTGTGAATGATTCGTTTAAACATGGCGAATTAAATTAATGCTGGCACAATCGAACCCGCAGCTAACATTGTTTTCATTATTTATCATAAGTAATGCCACGAGTGATTTCCAAATTATCGATAAATTCACGACTCACGAAGTGAGGAGTGAATTTATCTAGAGAATTTGGAAATCAAGAGTGGCATTTGTTAGGACTATTTAACGAATAAAATTAAGCTGTTTACTCACAAATCATTATTTAACTATAGTTATTTTAAAATATTTATATATTTAATGTAAACGGCGATGTTTGAAAACAAATGAGAAACGATAGGTACGCTTCTACTGCTTCTTTTGTTTATCACTGCAACCAGATCATACTATTTATTGCCAAAGGAACGCAATATTGTAAGGAGGAGCTTTCTTTAATATGGTAATTATAACACTGATAAATATTTCGTGAAACACGACTCTGATTGGTTGTAAAACAGAAATAATTGAAATGTGATTGGTCATTGACTCCCATTTGGGGCATGAGTTAAATAGTCATAAGTAATGCCACGAGTGATTTCCAAATTATCCATAAATTCACGACTCACGAAGTGAGGAGTGAAGGAGGTGAATTTATCTAGAGAATTTGGAAATCAAGAGTGGCATTTGTTAGGACTATTTAACGAATAAAATTAAGCTGTGTACTCACAAATCATTATTTAAATATAATTATTTTAAAATATTTATATATTTAATGTAAACGGCGATGTTTGAAAACAAATGAGAAACGATTGGCACGTTTCATTTGCTTCTTTCGTTCATCACTGCAACAAGATCATATTATTTATTGCCAAAAGAACGCAATATTGTAAGAATGCACTCTAGTGGAGAA
Organism: Diploptera punctata; assembly: GCA_030220185.1. Classification (NCBI taxonomy): domain Eukaryota; kingdom Metazoa; phylum Arthropoda; class Insecta; order Blattodea; family Blaberidae; genus Diploptera; species Diploptera punctata. Next base: position 1,038,975 of record JASPKZ010001215.1, on the reverse strand, counting down.
AAAATGAAACACACCAAACTGTATATTAATTCATTTCTGATGTCGTATGATGTAAATATGACAATTATATTTTTCTGAAATGTTATTACCTGGGGAAAAAATACATTTAAGAACGTGCAAACAGTGGTTTCTTTTTTTGGTGGTATAATCAATTGCTACAAATGTTTTTATATTAACACCCGCATGCGCTATGTGTTGACATTCATGCACTATATATACAATCCGGTAGAGTCAGTAGTTACAAAATAATGCTATGACCTATTCAGAATGTTAAAAAGGAGGTGCTTTCTTTATTATGATAAACTTTAGTCGGTAAATTCTAGGCGAAACACGACTGTGATTGGTTGTAATACAAAATCATTGAAATGTGATTGGTCATTGACTCCCATTTGGGGCATGAGTTAAACAGTCTATATAATTCACCTCCTTACTAAGGGCCGCATGCAAATACATTAGTCTCTACTCAAATTACTTCCAATCACTGGTGAGCTGACTCACCGTGAGCAAGTGCAAAGATCGAATTAGCGACCCACTAACTGGTCATGCATGAAAGTCGTCGTTTTCGTAATATTGGCAAGAAATTACCCAGAATTCTCAGCGATAAAATCACTTCCGTTATTTTCGTCTGCTAGAGGAACGCATTTACGCTTGCGTCCCGCAAATAATACCGTATACGACGACGTCTGCGTCGCGCGATATTACGCCGATTCTCCTGTTCTTCCAGTTGAATTCTTTGGTAGACTCTATCAAATTCCTCTTCTCCGCGTATACCGAAAACATGATCGAAGTCTTCAAGGTCCGACATCTTGGATAAAGCAGCAAGGTTTCAAACTACATCGGTTCCCATCGGGTTGCTCACGATTCGTTCTCTGCAAAGTCACCTCGCCAGGTAGTTTAGGAATTCCGACAATTATTATCGCATGAACAGATTTTTGAGTACGCAAAAACGTCTTTGGATGCAACTTTCTCAGCAGAGAACGACTTTTACGGTCTAATGCGTTCATAGATACGACCCTAAATGTTGTTATCCCGTCTCATTTTGGTCTATCTACTGGATTCTTTTTATACGGTCTTACTACAGTGTTTTCATACTCCTCTTCCATCCCCCATTCTTTCCATATTTCCTGCCTAACACAGTCTACGAAACTCAACTGTTCTTATTACACCTAGTTATTCCTAATGATCATGCAACTCTTTGTTATCTACTGTAGTTTTATTCTTTTACTTGTCTATTCGTCTCTCTTGGTACAAACATTTTCCTAAACACTTTATTCTCAAATACCTGAATCTTTTCTTCTCTTAAAGTAAGAGCCTGTGTTTCACATCTATATAGGGTATAACTGGAACAATTACATTTTATTTATTTTTAGTTTAATATATTTTGAGATAAGATGACAAGGGTCGTCTAAGGTAAAGAGCATGCGTTTCCAGAGTTGAGCCTATGTTTAATTCCTTTCTGCACCTCATTCCTGTTTGTAAATATTATTCCTAGATTTGAATTCTGCCATCATCATAGATGGCGCTACAGCACACTTTGAACACTAACGCCTTCCTTCTCCAACATCTAACAGAAAGATTCTCAAGATCTTCTTCTATTCAATTTAACCATTTCAACTTCGGTCTGCCTACTCTTCTACTTTCTTCAGGGTTCAATAGTGTGAGTTTTCTTTAAATAGGTTGTCCTCTCCCATCCCCAATCCAAATAATCTAGCTGTCTTAAAAACTTAATTTCAGCATCATCTTCCTTCACGGATTAGGGCTTTCCCTGTTCCGATCTCACATCTGTTCAGCCCGACGCTATCTTGGTCTTCCTACCGATCTTCGGTAGCTTCCCGTTGCTTTCCACACCGGTGAACGATGATGATGAAAATTATAAGGATGAGCATGATGGCCGGATGGTTTTTGGGGACCGATGGGCCCTAAGCTTCGTGACATTTGTCTTACAGATGAGGAAAAACCCGGAAAAAACCTCACTCAGTAGCCTGTCCCGACCGGGAATCGAACCCGGGCCCGCTGCGTGACAAGGCAGCACGCTACACCGAGGCCACAGCGGTGGACAACGTTCCATATAGTTATCATCATCAACATCTGCATTCATGGATTAGGTCTGTTGACCCGTTCCGAATTCAGCCCATCTCTTTCTAGGTCTGCCCACTCTTTCATAATTAAATGAAATGTCACATCCTAGATAATTGAGATGGTTCACCTGTTCTATGATTTTGTTTCCTATTACTATTTTGGACCCGATTTGATTTTCCCCTTGGAATGTCATTAACTTAGTTTTTTTCTATGGATATTTCGAGATTATATTGTTCACATATATTATGTAGTTTAAAAATATTCCTCTGAAGTTCGTCTTCTGTATTTGCTATTATTACCTCGTCATCAGCGTATAATAACTTTTTCAAGTATTAATATTCAAAATATTCTGTGCTGTTTCGGCGATGGCCCTGACATTCTGCTATCTACGAATACTTGATGTATTGTATCAAATTATCACATGTTTACCTACATAACGAACTTACAGAGTTTGTCCTTTATAATTTTTTTTTTGTTATATCGATATAATATGTTGTTATCCATTCACTCTATAGAGCAGTTTAGCATCCAGACTCCCTTAAATAAATCTCCATATTCATGACGAGATCGCAATAAACTACAGAAAACCATACACGAAAAGGAGGAGAAACGAAATAATAAATGAACTCTCCATTGTCTATAAATTGAGGAAAATGAGTTTCATGTATTCATTTTGAGGGACAGTCACTGCAAAATAATGCTATGACCTATTCAGAATGTTAAAAAACAGGTTTTTTTTTTGGGTCCGTCGCCGTGGCGTAGTCGGTAGGGTCCCTACCTTCCACTCCGGCGTCCCGGGTTCGATTCCTGGCGGGGTAGGTGATTTTAAATCTCCACCTTGGGTCTTGGTGTGTGTCCTGTCTTGTGTTTGTATGTGTGAATAAGATAAAAAAGGTTAACAAAGGTGAAAACATATCTAGAACAGTATAAACGAAAGAAAAACGAAAAAAGAAAAACATTTAAAAAGGAAGAGAAAAAAAGATGAGCTGAGATCAGTGGCGTAACTTATCAAAACGAGTAAGAAAAGAAAAAATATGTGACTAATATGTGTTATAAAAAAGTTCTGGCAAGTATTTAATTTAATAAGCACTTTAATTCACGAATTGTCATGGCTACATCTAAAAGAGAGAAGAAAATCGCACTGTCTAATTCTCCTATTTAAGATCCTACATACCTCGATTCCCAAATTATTTATCATCCCGTTTCCAGTATCTATCCTCAAACCATAACTTAAACACAAGATCACAACATAGTCTCTTACTTAATATACCGCAACATAGGACATCGCATCACTCCATGTCATATACCATCTCCACTTCTCGCAACTGGTATTCCCTGCCACATGAAATAAGGGGCTGCCGGACATTGACATCTTTTAAAAGAAATCTTCTTCTTCCTTCCAAGTATTAGGCCAAGGCCTGTTACGATCCTATAGAAAATTTTCCCTCCAGCGTTTCATAGGACGGCCCAGTGATCTTCGTCCTCTTGGTATATAATTATAAACAGCTTTGGGGATCTCAGGGGTCCTCATCTAGGGGATATGTGGATGGCGACCACAAGGTGCCCAAGCTGAGCAAAACATTTCTTCCACTTACTTGGTTTTGCACTCTTTTAACTTTACTATCTAACCTCTCTTGGTCAACTCTTGTTTTTTTCGACCCCGACGCTATTAGGGCATCCGAGGGCTAGGGAGTCTTTCCTTTCTTCCATTTCTTCTTTCCTTTATGTTCTTTTCTTCTCCAGAAAAGCCTGACCAGAGGCTATAAGATGGCAGCCCCATCACTGGTCTTGCCTTCCTTTGGCCGGCAACCAATCGAAGTGACTATTATTATGCTTTCAAGTCTTATACGAGAATTTCCCGGAAGGATCAAACTTTAAAGAAATCTAAATTTATATTTGTTCTAAACTCGACTTCATTATTATCCAGTGTAAGATATATATATATATATATATATATATATATATATATTAATTGGTGTTTCCCGTATAATGTATCATATATATATTATTATTATTATTATTATTATTATTATTATTATTATTATTATAATTATTATTATTATCGTATCATTATTGTTATTACGCTATAAAATGTTGTTTGTACATGACATTTACATTGCTACATTTATTGTATCTTTAACTGTTTATAATTAGTATAGTGTATATCTATATTTGCCAAATATTTATTTGTATTTATGCTGGTTGAGTGGAAGAGAAGGCCTTATGGCCTTAACTCTGCCAGAATAAATGAAGTAGGGCCTATTATTATTATTATTAATTCGTTTGGGTAAACAACATTTTAAAATATCCTTTTTGCTGCATCATAATACGAAGAATAACAACAAAGAGTTGCAATATGTTACAAAAATGTCTCGTCATAACTACAAAAAAAATGACCCTCTGACAGTAATTTCTTATATAAATGGTTTTGTTATCGAAGAGTAAAGGTCAGCGGACTAACGAAATAAGTCTCTTTGAATACAAAACTATTCAAAAGCGCGTGAGAGCGTGGCTATGACCTTAGCAGCCTTTCTGAATGAATTATAGGAGTAAGAATGGAGAGCAACAATCAACTAACAGCTTTCTCTGCACTTAACAAGCTCACAGATATTAAATTATTGCAATTTTAAATTTTTTACATGCAGAATGTAAATGAGTGAAAAAAATACATAAGCCTACATTGGGTTAATATTTACACACTACATTTTTGCTACCTCCAAGAATATAGAAACAATTGGCTAGCCCATATTCAGCACATGGATCGTCACATAATACCAAAACAAATTCTTCACTACATTCCTCGAGGCAGAAGATCTGTGGGTCGACCTTTTCGGAGATGGCGGGAGACCGTAACGGGCCACTGGGCCTAATACTTGAAAGGACGATAATGATGATTTTAGCTACATGAAATGCATTATTATCGCCTCACTATGATGCTTAACAAGCGCCTCGCTTTGTTTCCCCGCAGCTGTTACATGTTATTAAAGTACAAAGATCTCGACAACCGCGACTACCACGATGTTGCCAGATTGCTATTCTTACCACAGTTTCAATTAAAACTCAGAACGTAGAGCAGTCGATCCAGTTTAAAAATTGTATACCGTAATTAATTGTTATAATTATAATTATCAGTGATTTATTGTGATATGTGAAAGTAAAGTGATCCCACAACAGGCCTCAGAAGGCCCTTGGGGTAGTAGGAGGTTAAGGCTCCCACTTTTTCTAGACAATCGGCACTTTATGTCAGCCGGGTTGTCAGTCCTGCGTGACGGCCGCCTTTACCCCCAGAACAAGCGTCTGGTACTCATTTCCGTTAGAGGCAGAGTCGACCCCAGGGCCATAGTGCCGCCAGAGGGTTTGGGTCAGTTTAAAAATCCTGACCCCAACGGGACTTGAACCCTCGACCCTCCGGCTAGTAGCTCAGTGCCTTAACCACTACGCTACGGCGTGCCCCTTGTGATATGTTTTCTTCGGTCTTCCTCCTTTCCATTCCATAACAATTTTTGGCAATCTTTGCTCTGGCATTCTTTTGACATGGTCATACCACTGTAATCTTTTCTTTTCTATAATGTCTATGATGCCCGGCTCCTCTTGTACACCCACAATTTCTCTTATTTCTTTATTTCGTATTCTATCCATTCTAGATTTTCCAGCTGATCTTCTTAAAACATCCATTTCTATACTTAAAATTCTTTTCATTTCCCTGGTAGGAATTTGCCAGACTTCAGCACCATATGTTAATATATATATATATATATATATATATATATATATATATGTTTTCAGAATTTTACGTTCTTAAGCAAATATCCGGTTTTAAAGGTTCGTTTTAAGGGATATAAACGCAAGCAAAAATATCGCAGACCATTAAAATATATACAAATAAAAAATGAAATATGGTAATGGGCTCCGGATATTACAAATGCATGCGTGTCTGTTTTAAAACAGTTGTGTATTTATTATCATATAAAGATATTAATAAGAGTGCCTTCTTTATCAAATGTGTAATAAAATATATCACATGCGCCATTACTGTCATCCACACATACCACAAATGTCACCGGAAATAATTCTTATTAACGGACCTCGTTATTCACAGAATCAGATAGGCACCTGGGTATCAGGAGAAATTCAACAAAATTCTACATCGACTTCTTACAGAAACTTGGGTCCATACATGTTGTTGTACCAATCTGATGTTATTTAGATATGAAATAAAATAAGTTAAAATATACCTTCTTTAAAGGCCAACACGCACACACTATTGAGTAACACTAAGAAATTAGGACTGGAAGTAAATATAAATAAAACTAAAAATATGGTCACACGTAGAAATTCATTAAATAACGGAAATGGACAGCTAATGACAAATGAGGGAAATTTTGAGGAAGTGGCTGAATTCAAATACCTACGAACAATAATCACAAATAGGAATGAGATGCACAAAGAAATTAAACATACGCTCAATTCTGGAAATGCGTGCTATTATGCATTGCAGAGACTCTTGATGTCCCAACTCCTTTCAAAAAACGTTAAACTGAAAATATATAAAACTATTATTCTACCAGTTAAATTATATGGGTGCGAAACATAGACTCTTACTTTAAGGGAGGAAAGGAGATTACAAGTATTTGAGAATAAAGTAGTTAGGAACATTTTTGGACCAAAGAGAGATGAACAGACAGGTGAATGGAGAAGACTACATAACAATGAACTACATGGTCTTTATAGGAAGCCAGATATAATAAGAACAGTTAAGTCTCGTAGACTGCGATGGGCAGGACATGTGGCACGTATGGGGAATGAAAGACTTGCATGGAAGCTTCTTGTAGGAAAGCCAGAGGGAAAACGCCCAGTTGGTAGACCAATAATGAAAATGGGAGAATAACATTAACTATGATTTGAGGGAAGTAGATTATACAGGGAATGATTGGAAGGCATTGGCTCTGGATAGGGATGTATGGAGAGCTTATGTCCGTGCGGCCATGAACCTGCGGGTTCGATAGTGCCAGTGAGTGAGTAAGTAAGTATACCTTCTTAGGTAAAATCCGTCGTCCTCAACTTATAAAATATGTCATCTTTATGCCTGTAGGCTTTTCAGAACATCCGTTCCATCTTCAGCAGATCCCTCTTCGCTACAACATCCAGTATGATGGTTGATGCTGCTGGTCCTAATGTGGTGTTGTCGTGACTAAAAGCTTCTTCCTGACGATATCGTACAGTGCGTTGTTTAGTCTGGGAGTGCTTTCATTTATTAAAAGCTTGTTGTCTATTTCCCTTGATAATTTCCAGGTCTTCCAATATGTTGATTTTAGTTGGATTTCCCTCTTTGTGTACTATTGTAAGGGTGTCTTCTATTGAGTTCATTCTATGACCGGCGTTTATTATGTGCTTAGCGTAATTAGACTTTCCATATGCGAATACGAAATCGTTACGATGTTCTTTAAACCTTATGTTGAAGCTTCTTTTCGTTCTACCTATATAGAACTTGTCACAGTCTTTGCATGTTAATTTATATACACCACGATAATGATTAATATACGTTATAGTGATTAAAATTAGGATTTATGAATGAGTTGAGATGTTTCAAAAACAAATTCGTAAAACATTTTCAAACCTTAGATTGTAGGTTCTATATAATTTTTATTTCACACGACGTTGAATTTAATTGTTCGTAATAAATAAAAACGTAACAAGAAACGTATGTACTCCTGAGCTTGATAAACTAATTATGTTCGTTTTCGGGCCGTGCATATCAATCCTGGAGAAACTACTTTAAGACCCAAATCAAATCATAGAGGTAAACTTAAAGAAATCTGTTTAACTGCCAAAATAAATATTAGAAAAATTGATTATAATGATGGAATAATTAATAACGGATTAATCGAAGATAAGAAACGGTAAAAAAGAGTAATTCTGTACATAGAAAACTAGGAATGATATACAGTAAAACAAGTTATTGAAAAAAAATAGTTAGCATGTATATTAGAATTGGCAAGGATAATAGTTATAATTAAATTTTATTTCAAAATACGCTAGGTTTTTATTATAATTCATGAACTCCGTGCCTTCTGGGTAGGTAGATAGGTGGTGGGTGGGTAGGTAGGTAGGTGGGTGGGTAGATAGGTGAGTGGGTACGTAGGTAGGTAGATACGTATGTGTGGGTGGGTGGGCGGGCAGGTAGGTAGGTTATTAGGTATATGGGTGGGTGAGTGGGTAGGTAGGTAGGTGTGGGTGGGTGGGCGGGTAGGTATGTTATTAGGTACATGGGTGGGTGAGTGGGTAGGTAGGTAAATGGGTGTGTGAGTGGGTAGGTAGGTAGGTGTGGGTGGGTGGGTGGGTGAGTAGGTGGGTGGGTAGGTAGGTGAGTGGGTACGTAGGTAGGTAGATACGTATGTGTGGGTGGGTGGGTAAGTAGGTTATTAGGTATATAGGTGGGTGAGTGGGTAGGTAGGTAGGTGTGGGTGGGTGAGTGGGTAGGTAGGTAGGTAGGTGTGGGTGGGTGAGTGGGTAGGTAGGTAGGTGTGGGTGGGTGAGTGGGTAGGTGTGGGTGGGTGAGTGGGTAGGTAGGTAGGTGGGTGGGTGATGGGTAGGTAGGTAGGGTGGGTAGGGGGTAAGTAGATTAGGTATATGGGTGGGTGAGTGGGTAGGTAGGTAGGTGTGGGTGGGTGAGTGGGTAGGTAGGTAGGTGGGTGGGTGATTGGGTAGGTAGGTAGGTAGGTGTGGGTGGGTGGGTAGGTAGGTAGGTGGATGGGTAGGTAGGTAGGTGGGTGGGTAGGTGGGTGGGTAAGTAGGTGAGTGGGTACGTAGGTAGGTAGATACGTATGTGTGGGTGGGTGGGCGGGCGGGTAGGTAGGTTATTAGGTATATGGCTGGGTGAGTGGGTAGGTAGGTACGTATGTGTGGGTGGGTAAGTAGGTTATTAGGTATATGGGTGGGTGAATGGGTAGGTAGGTAGGTGTGGGTGAGTGAGTGGGTAGGTAGGTGTGGGTGGGTGAGTGGGTAGGTAGGTAGGTGTGGGTGGGTGATGTGGGTAGGTAGTAGGTGGGTGGGTGAGTGGGTAGGTAGGTGTGGGTGGGTGGGTACGTAGGTAGGTGGGTGGGTAGGTAGGTGTGGGTGGGTGGGTAGGTAGGTAGGTGGATGGGTGGGTAGGTAGGTAGGTAGGTGGGTGGGGGTAGGTGGGTGGGTAAGTAGGTGAGTGGGTACGTAGGTAGGTAGATACGTATGTGTGGGTGGGTGGGTAAGTAGGTTACTAGGTATATGGGTGGGTGAGTGGGTAGGTAGGTGTGGGTGGGTGAGTGGGTAGGTAGGTAGGTGTGAGTGGGTGAGTGGGTAGGTAGGTAGGTGGGTGGGTGATTGGGTAGGTAGGTAGGTGTGGGTGGGTGGGTGGTAGGTAGGTAGGTGTGGGTGGGTAGGTAGGTAGGGTGGGTAGGTAGGTAGGTGGGTGGGTACGTAGGTAGGTAGATACGGAGGTGTGGGTGGGTGGGTAAGTATGTTATTAGGTATATGGGTGGGGGGATGGGTGGGTAGGTAGGTAGGTGGGTGGGTGAGTGGGTAGGTAGGTGAGTGGGTACTTAGGAATGATGGATCCGTATGTGTGGGTGGGGGGGTGGCGGGTAGGTAGGTTATTAGGTACATGGGTGGGTGGGTGCGGGGTAGATAGGTGGGTGGTGGGGTAGGTGGGTGGGAGAGAGCGTGGAGTAGGTAGGGTGGCTGGGTAGGTAGGTGGGTGGTGGAGAGTGGGTAGGTAGGTGGGGAGGGTGAGTGGGTGGGTAGGTGGGTGGGGAGGTGGTGTGGTAGGTAGGTAGGTAGGTAGGTGAATGCCGCGAGGCGCCCGCGATCCTTTGTTACAAGCTCTGGAGCTCGTGCATCCATGTCAATGGTCGCCATTTCCAACAATTACTGTAAAATAATATTTAATAGCTTCTATTTTTCTTAGAATTAATAAATAAACAACAATGAGCTCAACAATTTTAAATGCTGTTTTATTCTGTAGACTCACAACAAAGCATTTTCCATCCAAGGATCATCGTGTTAAAATACTTGTATGGATGTTCGCTACCACCACACGAAAAATCTGCACTCATTCCGGTAACGCTCTGTATATATATACATATATTAATTCTGTCCGAAGGCAGGTCTTTCACTGCAATCATAGCATTTTCATGCTATGCTTGCAGCTTTACTAGAGAATTGTAGGTGTGCTAGCTTCCCGTTGTTTTCCACACCGGTGAAGGATGATGATGATGATGATGGCCATATGATTTCGGGGACCGTTTGGGCCTTAAAGTTTTCCTGACATTTGTCTTACAGGTGAGGAAAAACCCCTATTAAAACCTCACCCAGAAAAACTGCCCCGACCGGGGATCGAACCCGGGCCCGCTGCGTGACAAGGCAGCACGCTACCTCGAGACCACAACGGTGGATATATATTCTGGATATTATTTTTTTTTCAAATGCCCCAGGTTTGTCTTTCGACATTCCTGGTTTGTCTCCTGGCATGGCGTACTTGTAACCCACTTCTGAGGTTGGGGCGCCTGGAAGGCGGGGTTACGTTGCCCCGATGATATGATGGGTGATGATGATAATGGTGCGCCAGGAGAGTCCCTAATCCTAAGATGAATATCAATAATGATGATTGCGATGGTCATACGATTTCGGGGACCTTTTGGGCCTTAAAGTTTTCCTGACATTTGTCTTACAGGTGAGGAAAAACCCCGATAATAACCTCACCCAGAAAAACTGTCCCGGCCGGGAATCGAACCCGGGCCCGCTGCGTGACGAGGCAGCACGCTACCTTGAGACCGCAACGGTGGACGGATATTAAAATATTGAAACATCATTTGTACCAGGCTGCCATTGTGTTATGTGTAGTGTGTGTGATGTATACAGCGTGATTATAAAGCCCCAGTACATTTTGTGGATAACGTAGCGCAAATAAAACAAACATTATAAGGTAGTTTCTACTATCAAGTTAGTGTTCAACATAACCTCAATCAGTCTCAAAACATTTTTTTCCAACGACACACCGTCGCCCGGAAAACATGCACCAACATATCCTCTGTAATCATTTGACTCGCTTGGCGTATGCGTTCCTTTAGCACTTGCAGATTAGGAAACTTGGTTCTGTACACCTGTTTCTTGAAGAACTCCCAAGCAAAAAGTCCAGGGGTGCGACGTCTGGCGAACGAGGTGTCCAGATACGAGGAGATGACCTTCCAATCCACCTTTTGGGAAACCTGTCATTGAGATACCCGCGTATAGCCAGAGCAAAGTGTGGTGGTGCTCCATCTTGTTGTAACACCACTGTATCAATGGTACCATCTTGCTGTAACTGTGGCTGTAAGAAAAGTTGCAACATATCAAGATACACGTCTCCCGTGAGGGTTTCCTTTGGAATCTGTCTCTAACCTCCTCGTATGACTGGCCTCTTAAACGCGCAGCAACAATCGCTATCCGTTCTTCAATGTTGAACATATTTGTATCTTTCGAATGGCTGTAACAAAAACACGATATGTAAGCGATTTCTTTAAAATGTACTGAGACTTTATAATCACACTGTAGTTTATTAGTCCCTGGCCACAAGCAATCCGCCCAGACCACAGATGTGTTAGTTCTATAAAGACGATATACCAACAAAACGGGGGGGGGAAGAGAATGAAGAAAGAAAAAGGTGATTCATTTAGCTTTTTTTTACATATAAACTAGCGAAGTGCTAAAGCCAAATATTAGTGTAAAACGGAAGAATAAACAGAGTCAATTGTTTCGAAATCATCCCATTCAAGTCCCTTCGTTTGTTTTAAATGTATTCAACATCTCAAAAACCAAACACTTCAAATTATTTATTTCCATTAGTTTCATTAGTCACTTAAACAAGCCAACGTCCTATGAATTAAGTCTTTTTTAAAAAAATAAAAACATTCTGATAGACACTAACAAGGAAGTTGCCAAAAAAAAATAATCACGTTGTAATTACGTTACAAGTGGTTTGTTTTCAAGGCGAGTTGTATCTTCAACAGCCTGCGGCCATATCCATTCAACCAAATACTTTTCGAAATGTTAATCTAAGGAAAAATATCTGTTAGTCGTAAACTCTGTTTTATGCCATCATCTAGCAGGAAATGTCATTTAAATTTACCTCTAGTATTTGTTGAACGAACCAGCATAAGTGCCAACCATAAACTTGATTTTTTACTCGACACGTGTAAATTGTATACAAATAGAAAAAGGTATTAACTCTTATCCCAAAATCTGTTTAAGACGCTTTTCTACGTACAGAGTGTAACAAAAAGTATGTCAAAAATTTTGAAAAACATTTCTTGCATGTATGATATAAAAAAATATTATATGGACATAGGTCCGCAAATGTTTTATTTCTTTCCTAGAGCAGTTTTTTTAAGATGGAGACACTTAGTGCTTGTATTCTGGAAGGCTGCAAGACAATACGAAATTCTCCAGGTCAACATCAGCGCATTAAGGAATCCATGCGACGGAGGGTTGACGGATGCATTGGAGGTAATGGGGGGCATTTTTGACATCTTCTGTGAGTTCCTGTTTCCCCACGGTTCTGTTATTAGTTATTCAAAATATCTCTGCAGGCGGATGAATTACGAAGCTCTGTTTGTTGCTACACGTGACGTCATATAAGGAGAGACTAATCGATATAGTCAGGCAGTATATAGAAGCCGAGTACAGCCAGAAAAGTAATGATGCTACGCATTGACTACTTCAATTTTAAGAAAATTATGAAAACATTACACTGGTCAACATGATTTTTGTCTCATGAGTACCAATAGTTGTACTTAATGCAGTTTTTTATCGTGTTTTCAAATATGTATTCGGAATTTCTCCATCACCCACAGTTTTTTTTACTTCAATTTCAATTAATGGATTTAAATAATTATTTTTAATCAACTTTTTTCATCAATTTGTTCATTGTAAAGTAAAACCAAATGAGCTAACTCAGGAGGTTTCAGCTATGGAAAAGAGATATCAAGGCAAATGGAATCCTAATATGCTGGCCGATTATTGTTGGACCATCAAGAGGGATGCTCCACAGGCGAAATATAGCAGAAAATCGTCATTTCTTACTTTCTAGGTGAGTCCGAATGTTCGAATATTGTGTAGTTACGAATGTAGAAAATATTAAAGTGTTTGGAATTATAAATTCCTGTCTCTCGGAAACCTTGGGTGATGGAGAAAAAACCGGTATCATATTTGAATTCAGGAGAAAAATACTATCAGAATCATATATTTTTCTTTCTGAGACAAAAAAGTTTCTTTTTTGTTGCTCAGTGTTATAATCAGGTTGTAGATAATTCATAATTGTTAATATATGTATAATTTAACCCTGTTGAAGTGCAACAGAAGACCTTACAGTCTTAATTAAATTCTTAAATTGAGTGTAAAATAAAATAAAAAATTATATATATCAGACAACATCATATTGTTTTCATAACGTTAGACCATTATGTTGACATGTTTCGGCCTGAATATAAATTCCATCTATCAATCTCAGGGTGGAAGTTCTAATCTACTTCTCCATTTAGGTTTGTAGGCAAACATCTATTCTGGTAGTGTCATCTTCCATTCGAAGGACATGTATCCTTTTTCATACAACATTTTGCTTTCTGTATGTTCCTTGTTTCCACCTCTTTAAATTTCACATTCGAGACCAGCAACTACAGCCGATTAGACAAGGGTCCTTCCTGGCCTTTTGCATCAATCATTTTAAAGTTTCCATGTGTACCTACTCTAAAATTATATTTAAATTGTGATCTAATAACGTGTAACGAACAGTCATTTGATCATATTTCAATACATTTAAGTTTCTGTAAATATTTTTGTTTTACACTGTTACACTTTTAAAATTTCAAACGCCTTTTTTTTAACATAATGATCTTGTAGAAGATTTCCGGGTTGTTGGCCGTGGTCTTGTGCCTTGTAGTTCCCCGACGTTTCGCCAGAGACTGCGTCCGGCATCCTCAAGGGCTGTCTTTAAGACTGGTAATTTTGTCGGCACCTGCCCTATTTATACATTTATTCGCGACGTGTATAAACAGGGCAGGTAGTCGACAAAATTGCCAGTCTCAAGACAACCCTTGAGGATGCCGGACGCAGTCTCTGGCGAAACGTCGGGGAACTACAAGCCTCAAGACCACGGCCAACAGCCCGGAAATCTTCTACAAGATCATAATAATAACTCCGGCCGTGAAAGCCTAAGCAATTTTTTAACGTTTGGGGGATTCCGTTTTAAAATAGTATGTTGCACATACATAGTCCCGCGCCGTAGCCGAGCGGTTAAGATAGGAAGCCTTGGCGCAGAGCTACGGGACTTGCGCTGGTTCGAGTCTCCATGGGGGAAGAAATTTTCTCATGGTATTTCGGCCAGTATGGGACCGGTGCCCACCCAGCATCGTGAGGCAATTGGGTAGCTACAATAAATAGCGGCTCCAGGTTGAGGAACCAGCTATAACGGCTGGGGGACTCGACATGCTAACCACATGTCACCCCTACACTGACTGTTGATCATCTACCTCTGTGATTGACACATGTGGATGTGAAGGGCCAGCAGCCGGCTGGTAAAAGGGCAACCGCTGAAAAAGTGGAAGACCCTCAATCGGAATGTTGCACATAAATATGTAAACTATATGATCTAAAGATTTCTGTAAGGAAAACGAAGACCATGGCTTTTAGAGGAGGAGATCCAGTGAGATCCAAAATTATTTTAGAAAATCAAAGTATAGAACAGGTGTCTAGTTTCAAATATTTGGGCTGTGATGTTGGCTACAATGTGGAAAGAGATATTGACTCTAAAATAAATAAATTTCAGACGGTGTGTGGAACAATACAGAGAACATTCAAAAATAAAATTAGAAAAGAAACCAAGATAAAAATGTATAATGTTATGGCGGTTCCCACAATATTGTATGGATGTGAAACTTGGGCTCCAGTGAAAAAAACAGAAGGATAGAATACAGACGGCGGAGATGAGGTTCCTAAGACAAGTAAAAGGATACAAGACTTGATAGAATAAGAAATGAGGATATAAGAGAAGAATTGAAAGTACAGCCTTTATTGGATAAAGTCACGAATTACAGACAGAAATGGATTGGTCACATGGATGGAATGAGTAGGGAGAGATATCCATTGTTAGCAAGAAATTATGAAGCAAGAGGAAGACGTGATGTTGGAAGACCTAGAAGACGTTGGGCTGATGCATTATGAAGTCGGAACGGGCAATTGCCTAATCCCTGGAGTGATGATGATGATGATGATGTTGCACATATCCAAATCTATGTAAGCTATCAGAGGTAAATATCTAAGTTTTAGACTGATATGCAGTTTTAACTAGTGGTATTACGTGTAATTTAACAACAGGTTATCTTAATTCTAACTGAACGGTGAAGCAATATTTTGGTTAATTGATGTCCCGGTTCCAGTAAACGAAAGCGACAGCATCCCAACATTCTCTTGTAAGACATGATACACTCTTATTCTAACTCGTAAAAAATGCCTCGTCTTCTATCACAGGAAATTAATTTTATTCAGTATCTGAAATTGGGACAGGCTAATTAGTATATTGAAGGGGCGTTCCGGAGCCGAAGAAAGGATGGAGAATCACAGCCATAAATTTTATTTAAAAAAATCTTGCACAACGGCTTAGCACATTCTTGAGTTATATTAGTTACATTCATATAGCAACCACACTTCTTACATACACATCCGGATGTCAACAACTTATATTCTCTTAGTTAATACGAAGAATGTATTTTTCTTCCAGAATTTACTGGCAAAACAAATAAAAGCTCTTATTGTTCTTAAACTTAATTTGTAGGATTTTCATCCTGTTTATTTCCAAAATCATTCCTCGGAGGAAGACGTATTGGATGTGCATTCACTGTCTATGCATCTCTTGGCTGGTCTTCCTCCTGTTCTTCTCCCGTTCATTGGTCTATCTTATTTAGCTCTTTTAGCAAGTCGGTTTTCTTCCATTCTTTCTATATGACCCTTCCAATATTTCAGTTATCGTATATGGAACAGAAACTAGGGCTGATACAACAAAAACTAAACAAATAATAAGCACATGTGAAATGAGGATCTTAAGAACTATTCAGGGGAAAATATTTTTTGGTAAAATACACAACACAGAAATTAGGGACAAGACATAACCAAATTTATTATAGATAGACGGAAATATTGGAAGGGTCATTATTTTTTTTATTTTTTTTAATAAAATAAAAAAAAATAATGACCCTTCCAATATTTCCGTCTATCTATAATAAATTTGGGGGCACGCCGTAGCGTAGTGGTTAAGGCACTGAGCTACAAGCCGGAGGGTCGAGGGTTCAAGTCCCGTTGGGGTCAGGATTTTTAAACTGACCCAAACCCTCTGGCGGCACTATGGCCCTGGGGTCGACTCAGCCTCTAACGGAAATGAGTACCAGACTCTTGTTCTGGGGGTAAAGGCGGCCGTCACGCAGGGCTGACAACCCGGCTGACAAAGGGTCGATTGTCTAGAAAAAGTGGGAGCCCTAACCTCCTACTACCCCAAGGGTCTCCGGGCCTGTTGTGGGATCACTTTACTTTTTATAATAAATTTGGTTATGTCTTGTCCCTAATTTCTGTGTTGTGTATTTTACCAAAAAATATTTTCCCCTGAATAGTTCTTAAGATTCTCATTTCACATGTGCTTATTATTTGTTTAGTTTTTGTTGTATCAGCCCTAGTTTCTGCTCCATATACGATAACTGGTCGAACTATCGTTTTGTATATGCGGGTTTTGCTTTCTATTGACATATGTTTGTTGCACCAAATTAAATCTTTCTTATATCCTGATATTTGTGCTGCTTTATCAGCTTGTTTCTTTACTTCTTTTATTAAATGTTTAGTGTTTGTTATTAATACACCTAAATAATTAAATTCTGATACTCGTTCTATATTTTTTCTTTCCACTTCTAATTTGCATTTTACTGGTTCTTTTGATACCGGTATTGTTAAGCATTTTGTCTTATACTTGTTAATTTTCATATAGTATTTTCTGGCATTTATATTAAATTGATGTAAAGATCTTTGTAAATTATCTTCAGATTCTGAAAGGAAAACGACGTCATCTGCGTAACATATTAAGTGAAATCTAGTGTTTCCCATTTTATAAGCCAAACGTGGTGGTATGTTTTCAATAATTTTATCCATAATAATATTAAATAAGAATGGACTTAAAGAGTCACCTTGCCTGATGCCCTTTGTGAGCGTTATTTTTTCAGTTTGCTGTTCTTTTACTTCGATTCCTGTTTTGCAGTGTGTGTTAATTGATATTATTGCTCTAATCAGTTCATTAGGAATTTCATTCTCTCTCAACATATGTACAACATCTTCAATCTGTACTCCATCAAAAGCAAATACATATATTGTCAGTATTCAAAATGAGATAAAGTAAGTAATATATTCTTCATACGAGACATTCACGACCCATTAAGTGATTTAAGTTGTAAAGCATAGTTTGCTAATTTGGATATATTCAAAAACAAATTAATATCAAAGAATGTTAAATTCAAATTATATACAGCAATAATAAGACCAATCATATGTTATGGAGCTGAAACCTGGGTACTAAAAGAAGCAGATAAATTAAGACTATTAACGTTTGAGAGGAAAATATTTAGAAGAGTGCTAGGTCCAGTAAAGGAAAATGGAACTTGGAGGTTAAGAAGGAATAACGAATTATACCTCAAGAATAATAAAGAAAATATAGTTAGTTTCATCAAATCCAAAAGATTACAATGGTTTGGACATACACTAAGAATGCCAAAAGGAAGATTGCCGAATGTATTTTGAATTGGAAGCCACAGGGAACAAGACCAGGAGGAAGACCCAAAGATCGATGGGAAGATGACGTAATTTGAAGATTTAAGAGAGATGGGGATTTTTGATTTGAAATCTACTGCACAAGATAGGAAGAAACGGCGTAAACTAGTTGAGAAGGCCAATACATTCCACTGGAAGTCGTAGAGCCTGACGAAGAAGAAGAAGACTATAGGAAGTATGCATATAAGATTGTATTAGGAAGGCGAAGAAGTACGCACAACATATTTTATGCATGCTGTATTTAAAATACGGAGCTAAAAATAAGGGTAGCAGAAGAACCAAATGTTAATGTAAACTGTTACAGAAATGAAATACTCCAGTTATATCTGTGACATAAATACTACTGGAGTCTGCAATGAATATAAAATCGTGCTGTCTGTCAATATATGAGGTTTACACTGGA
Source organism: Diploptera punctata (assembly GCA_030220185.1). Lineage (NCBI taxonomy): Eukaryota > Metazoa > Arthropoda > Insecta > Blattodea > Blaberidae > Diploptera > Diploptera punctata. The sequence goes on along the minus strand of JASPKZ010001215.1, from coordinate 1,020,626 downwards.
AGAATAACTCGTAGGGGCGTTAACTAAAACTAACAATGTTATAAAAGTGGAATATGTAGAAATGCGTGACACTCCCCAGTGCATTCTATGAATAACTCCTTCACTCACTCCGCATTGTTGGGTGTGGATTGAAATGTGTTAGCGGGCTCCATTACTTTTATAAAATCGAATGTTGAACAAACAGTTTATCCATCCACCACACGTTTATAATAATATCAACAGCGATGAATAATTCAGAGCATTTTCCTGGGAGGTGAGAACGGATGAAAGAGGCGAAGACCCACTCTCAAATTCTTGACGAGACTAATGAACACAACACAAGGAATAAAATTCAAATAACACGATATGCAAATATTGGTTCTGGATTTTAAGTTAAACATTCCACCGATGGCAATACTTACTTACTTACTCACTGGCACTATCGAACCCGTAGGTTCATGGCCGCGCGGACATATGCTCTCCATACATCCCTATCCTGAGCTAATGCTTTCCAATCATTCCCTGTATAATCTACTTCCCTCAAATCATAGTTAATGTTGTTCTCCCACCTCATTCTTGGTCTACCAACTGGGCGTTTTCCCTCTGGCTTTTCTACAAGAAGCTTCCATGCACGTCTTTCATTCCCCATACGCGCAATATGTCCTGCCCATCGCAGTCTACGAGACTTAACTGTTCTTATTATATCTGGCTTCCTATAAAGACCAAGTAGTTCATTGTTATGTAGTCTTCTCCATTCACCTGTCTGTTCATCTCTCTTTGGTCCAAAATTTTTCCTAAGAACTTTATACTCAAATACTCGTAATCTCCTTTCCTCCCTTAAAGTAAGAGTCTATGTTTCGCACCCATATAATATAACTGGTAGAATAATAGTTTTATATATTTTCAGCTTAACGTTTTTTGAAAGGAGTTGGAACATCAAGAGTCTCTGCAATGCATAATAGCACGCATTTCCAGAATTGAACCTATGTTTAATTTCTTTGTGCATCTCATTCCTATTTGTGATAATTGTTCCTAGGTATTTGAATTCAGCCACTTCCTCAAAATTTCCCTCATTTGTCATTAGCTGTCCATTTCCATTATATACTGAATTTCTACGTGTCACCATATATTTAGTTTTACTGATATTTACTTCCAGTCATAATTTCTTAGTGTTACTCAATGCTGTGAGCGTGTTGGCCTTTAGTATCTCCTCGCTATCGGCCAGTAGTACTACATCATCAGCATAAACTAACAGCTTATTAATACCATTGAGTTGTAAGCCTTCCTCATTCTCTAAAGATTTAATGGCATGCTCTAGTACAAAATTAATTAGTAGAGGAGATAGTGCATCTCCTTGCTTCAACCCATTCTGGATTGCAAAAGTGTCTGAAAACCATTTCAAACATTTTTTTAAGCTAATATAATGCAAGTAAATTATGGAGAAGTTTCATCTAAACACAATTAAATAAGCTAATTAATTCAATCTCTCTCTCTCTCTCTCTCTCTCTCTCTCTCTCTCTCTCACACACACACACACACAGAAATATTGTGAGGGAAAGAGAGATATAAATAAATACCAAAAAAATAATATATAAATATAGTCCACCGCTGTGGCCTCGAGATAGTGAGCAGCCTTGTCACGCAGTGGGCCTGGGTTTGATCCCCGATCGGGACAAGTTTCCTGACCGAGCTTTTTTTTCTTTTTCGGGGCCCAAACGGTCCCCGAAGTCATATGGCCATCATCATCATTCATGTTCGCCTTAGATTAAGTTTAGGATAAGGACACTCCTGGCGCACCACTATCATCATCATCGCCAATCATATCATCGGGGAAGCATAACCCCGCCTTCCGTCTTGATTACAATCAAGTCTATTAAATGTAATTTCAAGATATGAGTTACTAACAAACTTTGAAATTGGAAACGGATTAAGATAAGTAAAGTAAAGTAATTCCACAACAGGTCCGGAGACCCTTGGGGTAGTAGGAGGTTAAGACTCCCACTTTTTCTAGACAATCGGCACTTTATGTCAGCCGGGTTGTCAGCCCTGCGTGACGGCCGCCTTTACCCCCAGAAAAAGCGTCTGGTACTCATTTCCGTTAGATGCTGAGTCGACCTCAGGGCCATAGTGCCGCCAGAGGGTTTGGGTCAGTTTAAAAATCCTGACCCCAACGGGACTTGAACCCTCGACCCTCCGACTTGTAGCTCAGTGCCTTAACCACTACGCTACGGCGTGCCCCCAACGGATTAAGATGATTAAGATAAAAATTGAAATTTTATAAACTCATTTTACACCAAATATATTAGTATTACAAGATTACAGCACTGTAGCATCATATTCTAACAATAACAACTTATTCTATACAAATTGATTCATAAGTTAATGCTAAATGTTGTCAATACGTAATCTGAATTGTTTGGTATTCATAGTATGAGTTGTGTGTGTGTATATATATAGTCCCACGTACAAACTAGCTAAATAATATCTGAAAATATTTATAGTAAAGAAATCAACATTTTGGGTGAGCAAATATAATTTCAGCTAAGATATAATAAATTGCAATGTATAGACACGAAAAATGTTTTTCATGTGATTACTCGAAAACCCTGGGTGATTGAAAAGTTCCGTAAAAAGATTTGAAATCAGCACAAAAAAGTAAGTTAGAAACACGCATTTTCTCCCTTGTAACATAAAAAAAGTTCAAATTTTGTTGGCCAATGTAATGAAAGTAAAAATGTTGATACACACATAATTAGAAAATGTATTTGTATTTATGGCATTCATCTGATGAAGATACAATGTATTGAAATAGCTGTTACGAATTTTAAATAAAATAAATGTTTATGAAAGTCCTATAAAATTTATACATTTCTATTTATTAAATACATAATGTATATTCATCAAGTAAACACCAAATCAATATAATAATATTTTTTTATAGTCCTGAAGCTAGAGGAAAGAACCAGAACAGCATAAATAACTTATGTTCAGCATTATCACTCATATTTATGGCAAATATGTTCATATCTGAAATACAAGTTAGAGAACTGTCTGTTGTATGCAAACTACACGAAAACCAGTTCATAAAAAGCGTATCTTCTCTGAAAGATTTAAATTATCAGAATGTGATGCCGTTTTTGCGCTCGTAAGTCGATTGATTATGATCTCCAGCACATTTATCCGCACTTAATGTGCAGACGTAACGGCCAACCAGCCATTTGTACCACTATAACGCGAATAAAATAACATCTATTGAATGAAGTTTTGGGAGATAAGCCCTAACATTTGGTTATCTTGTGTTGATGCAATTTGTTTCATTTTTGTCTGCAATCAGTTACAAAAATGTGAAGTCAGTTTTTCTTCTCATGTTACCTTAAATATGTTAAATTACTTGCTAGTTAAAGCATGTACCAATATGAATGTGTTATGTTACCATTATAAAATTAAAGTGCGCATTAATCTATATTTTAAAAAGTGACCATTTATTACACGCTTTATATTAGCTTGACCTATATCTATCTATGTATCTTTCAACGCGATTTTCACCCATTTAAAATCATTGGATTGACTTCAAACTTTGTATACTCATAAAGGACCAATGACAATACAATAATTTCATTTTTTTTCTAAAATCCTGGCCAGAATCATCAGAAAATGAAAAATGTGTCTGTGTAATTATGTAACGGAATCTTTCAACACGATTTTCACCCACTTAAAATCATTGGATCGACGTGAAACTTTGTATACTTATAAAGGATCAATGACAATACAATAATTTCAATTTTTTTTCTAAAATCCTTGGCCAGAATCATCAGAAAATGAAAAATGTGTCTGTGTAATTATGTAACGGAATCTTTCAACACGATTTTCACCCACTTAAAATCATTGGATCGACTTGAAACTTTGTATACTTATAAAGGATCAATGACAATACAATAATTTCATTTTTTCTAAAATCCTGGCCAGAATCATCAGAAAATGAAAAATGTGTCTGTGTAATTATGTAACGGAATCTTTCAACACGATTTTCACCCACTTAAAATCATTGGATCGACTTGAAACTTTGTATACTTATAAAGGATCAATGACAATACAATAATTTCATTTTTTTCTAAAATCCTGGCCAGAATCATCAGAAAATGAAAAATGTGTCTGTGTAATTATGTAACGGAATCTTTCAACACGATTTTCACCCACTTAAAATCATTGGATCGACTTGAAACTTTGTATACTTATAAAGGACCAATGGCAATAAAATAATTTCATTTTTTTCTAAAATCATTGCCAGAATCATCAGAAAAATCAATAAAGTGTGTGATTATGTAACGGAATCTTTCAACACGATTTTCTCATACTACAATACTATCGGATTTAAAGATGTATACATTTTTATCTTATTCTGTAAAATATTAAAACTAAAAAATAAATAATAGTGTAAAAAACTAAAATAACACGTTTTATTAGAAAACCGAACTAAAAAATTAAAAATAATTTTAATTTCCAACACGCTTGGGATAAAATTAAAATGGTCAACAAAAAAATCATCTCCAATACATTTCAAATAAAACTGTAGTTATCTACAAAAAAAATAATTTTACCATTAAAAGCGTGAAGTGCACTATATCAATTAATATATTTGATAATAAACATATATAGGTAAAACTAAAGTCTGTAAGAAGAAAATGTAAAAACCATAAGAAGCACCCTACGCTTTTGATGGTAAAATATTTTTTTATATAACCCTTGAGGATGCCAGACGCAGTCTCTGGCGAAACGTCGGGGAACTACAAGCCTCACGACCACGACCTTCAGCCCGAAAATCTTCTTCAAGATCATCATAGCAACTCCGGCCGTGAAGTCTACGTGAATACATCGCCGTTTATATTAAATACTTAAATATTTTAAAATAACTATAGTTAAACAATGATTTGTGAGTAAACAGCTTAATTTTATTCGTTAGTCCTAACAAATGCCACTCTTGATTTCCAAATTCAATTTGATATTGTCGCAGCAACGATTGGCCAGCGCGGCCGAGTATGGCTGGATTCCGTTTGACGTCAAATGCAGCATTTACTCTGTCAATCAGTTGAGCTCTGGTGGCTATTGAAGTTACCTAGAGCATACTCATGATATGCTCCCAAAAAAAAATCAAGGGGCGTTAAATCAGGCGAACGCGCTGGCCACGCAACAGGTCCTTCTCGTCCAATCCACCGGTCCCCATATTAGAATTAGCCCATAATCATCCCATTTCGGGCAAAGGCCTCCTGCGACTGCAGGGTGGCTTACGTTACATCCCCGGGTTAGTCAATCCATTGGGACTATCACTTCACCTTTTTTATGGATTGCTTCCATCTTTGTCTGCCTTGTGCTATTCTAGTCCACAGTGTTCCTAGATGACACTTGAACACTTCACTCCAACGCTTTTCTTGTCTTCCAACTTTCCTTTTCCCTAGTATAGGTTCCCACATAGTCACTGCATAAGTCCACTTTTTAGGATCCATTCGGAGCACATGACCCCCCCATTTCCATTTCAACTCCATTGCTGATGTTGCTACGTCTTTCAGCCTCGTTATCTTGCGGATGTCCTCGTTGCTGAAGCAGTCCCTTCTTGTGATGTTTAATAGCTTCCGCTCCATTTTTCTCTGGCAAATCTCTAGCATGGATGTTCCTTTTTTTTTTTTGTTAATGACCACGTCTGCGAGCCGTAAGTTAATAAGGTAGTACACACATGTCCATAAATTTTTTTTTTCGTTTTTAGGCTCATGTTTTTTTTTCTAGTAATATGAACTTTAGAGCCCAGAATTTTTTCGATTGTGTTTCTCCTTTGTATTTCGTTTTGAGTTTGTTTGCTGAATGATATGGCTTGGCCTAAGTAAACATATTCATTGATGTAGTCGATTTTGTGATTTTCGATCTGAATTATCTTTTTTGTATCGTTAGTCATTATCTTTGTTTTTGAGACATTTATTTGAAGTCCTGATTGTTTACTGAATTTGCATTTCTTCTGCTTCCTCGTATGAGTCTGTTATTACGGCGATGTCGTCTGCTTGGGACTACATCTCTCATTTGCTGCAACAACGTCATAACTCAAAAAAACATAGTTTTTCAGGAGAAGCATTTAAAGGTTTGAAATCAATATACTTCTTCTTCTTCTACTACTACAAGGTTTAGGCTATACAGCCTGCTCCAGCGAAGTTAAAAGTGGAGTCCATCTTCTACGTGGTCGGCCAACATCTCTTGTTCCTCTGTGATTATACAGGAAGGTTCTTTTTGGTATTCTTTCGTTGTTCATTCTCATTAAGTGTTATTTCCATTTCTTATTATTTTCGCTGATTTTATCTTCAATTTTATATATATTTAATTCTTCTCGTATAGTTTCATTCCTTATTCTATCCGCTCTTGTGCATCCTTTCACATTACGTAAAAACAGCATTTCCGCAGTCTGTATCCTGCTTTTATCCCTTGATTTCATTATCCAATTTTCACTTCCATACAACAACAAAGGAACAGCCATTGTTTTATATAATTTAAGTTTCGTATCTTTCCTTGTTTTCCGACCTAAGGTTCTTTTTATGGTTCCACAAATAGCCTGAAATTTATTTACTTTATTTTCTATATCTTTATTTTCTCTATAAGTTATATCACATCCTAAATATTGGAGATGTGATACTTGTTCTATTATTTTGTTATCCAGTACAATTTTTGTTCTAATTCCATATTTACCAATAAATTCCATTACTTTTGACTTATTTATTGATATTTTACAATTATATCTATTGGCTATTAATTTAAATTTATAGAAATCCATATACCTTTGCCTGTATTTGTCATAAATATCAAATTATTATACCAACTCATTGTATACAATAGTTTGTCGTTCTTCCTGAATATAGAACTGAGTTTTGTCTTTCATGTAGTACCAATAACTCAAAATCGACAATTTTTGAGTTATGACGTTGTTGCAGCAAATGAGCGATATGTTCCTTAAAAAAATGGTCCTCTCTGCATGATCTATCATCCCTATCATTTTGTCGGTGAGGTCCTGTCACAACCTGTAGATAGATTAGATACGCATCCAAAATAAAGAGACTTGAATTAAATGTAAATAGTTAAATGCATTGCAGTGTTGCAATCTTATTCGCGATGAAATTGACTTACATCACTATAACTTCAAGTCGTTCACATGGTGAAAACAGTCATGTTTATGACTGGAAACATCCGACAAAGCAAGCTTTGTTTTTATTAAGTGAAACATTAACACAGGTGTAAATTATCAAGGTTTTTTCTCTGTGGTCACTCTCTATCTCATAAAGTGTTGAACCACGAATGTAATTGAAGTTTAGTGTTACGTACGAAGCAGTTTTCAAGCTGTGAGTGCTTGGAGAAGCATGACCAGTATATCACGTCAACAGAGAGCAAGTTTTTGTTGACAACTCTCAGCAGGCGAAACCAATTTCAGAACTCCAGGGATCAACAACCATAAAATAACGTTTTACATCTTTACACGTTCTTCTTCCTTCCAATATATATTATCATCTTCAGATTGCAAGCATTTTGAAGAATTTTAAATTGTTAAAAAGTAAGTACTGGATATTTTGATCTGTGCCATAAATCAGTATGTATCAGTAATCTGTCTCATTCAAGTAAGTAGAGGAAAAGAGACTAATTCTGTGCAGTTTCAATTCACAAAAAAATCCTGACCCCATCGGGACTCGAACCCTCGACCTTCCGGCTTGTAGCGCAGTGCCTTAACCACTACGTTACGGCGTGCCCCAAAAGTAAAGTGATCCCACAACAGGCCTCAGGAGGCTCTTGGGGTAGTAGGAGGTTAAGGCTCCCACTTTTTCTAGACAATCGGCACTTGATGTCAGCCGGGTTGTCAGCCCTGCGTGACGGCCGCATTTACCCCCAGAACAAACGACTGGTACTCATTTAGTTAGAGGCTGAGTCGACCCCAGGGCCATAGTGCCGCCAGAGGGATTGGGTCAGTTTAAAAATCCTGACCCCAATGGGACTTCAACCCTCGACCCTCTGGCTTGTAGCTCAGTGCCTTAACCACTACGCTACGGCGTGCCCCCCTAATAAACGTTTGGTAATTTTAATATTATTACTATATTTTTTAACATAGATTTGGGGATTTATTGCAAATATTGGTCAATTAAATTTCATAGCGACGGATAGTAATCGAGGATGATAACCGATATATGGTTCTATTGTGGGTTATCACTGGCTCTATAAACTCTGGCGCATGCGCACTGTTGTTCTATTAGCATTGTTCTATAGGACTTTGAAAATATTTCACGCTAGTTTAAGTGCAGTTTTTCCTCTGACCCATTGTGTATTTCAACAAAACTAACTCTAAATTACTCGTACTGCCTTAAAAGTTATGACTAACTACAAGAGATCCTTAAATATCACAATAAAGGAATTTGGCTTCAGGGAACGAACATCAGTTCCAGTGCGGACCGCGCTAAGTGCTGTCACAAATCAGATCTAAGTACTCAGTGTACGTCAAACGCTCGCGTCACTGTTAGATCCAAGCTGTCATCAGGATATACTAAACAGTGTTTTAATATTTTATCCCAGTTCAATAATGATATTATAAAGATTTACTATTTATGACATACAGATAAATGTAATATGAACAAATTCTAAATTAACAGCAATTTTAATATCACATTCTTAAAAATAACTAAAAAAAGAAACGATTAATAATAATAATAATAATAATAATAATAATAATAATAATAATAATAATAATAATAATAATAATAATAATAATCCCCTCCGGGGTCCTCGTCTAGGGGATATGTGGATGGCGACCACAAGGTGCCCAAGCTGTGCAAAACATTTCTTCCACTTACTTGTGTTTTGCACTCTTTTAACTTTACTATCTAACCTCTCTTGGTTAACTCTTGCTTTTTTGACGCCGACGCTATTAGGGCATCCGAGGGCTAGGGAGTCTTTCCTTTCTTCCATTTCTTCTTTCCTTTGTTTTCTTTTCTTCTCCAGAAAAGCCTGACCAAAGGCTATAAGATGGCAGCCCCATCACTGGTCTTGCCTTCCTTTGGCCAGCAACCAATCGAAGGGACTATTATTATGCTTTCAAGTCTTATGCGAGAATTTCCCTCAAAACGTTGGAGGGAAAAATTTCTATAGGATCGTAACAGGCCTTGGCCTAATACTTGGAAGGAATAATAATAATAATAATAATAATAATAATAATAATAATAATAATAATAATAATAATCAAGTCTTATGCGAGAATTTCCCTCAAACGTTGGAGGGAAAATTTTCTATAGGATCGTAACAGGCCTTGGCCTAATACTTGGCAGGAACAATAATAATAATAATAAAAATAATAATAATAATTTTTTTTGCAAATGCCCCAGTGTTGTCTTTCGACATTCCTGGTTTCTCTCCTGGCATGGCTTACTTGTAACCCACTTCTGAGGTTGGGGCACCTGGAAGGCGGGGTTACGTTGCCCCGATGACATGATGCGTGATGATGATGATAATGGTGCGCCAGGAGAGTCCATAACCTAAGCTTAACCTAAGATGAATATGAATGATGATGATTGCGATGGCCATATGATTTCGGTGACCGTTTGGGCCTTAAAGTTTTCCTGACATTTGCCTTACAGATGAGGTAAAACCCCGATAATAACCTCACCCAGAAAAACTGTCCCGACATAATAATAATAATAATAATAATAATAATAATAATAATAATAATAATAATAATAATAATCTAGGTCTATCTATCTTTCGGTATTTTAACCAGCTTGCTGCCGTATTCCCGTGACCAAACCTCCAAAGCCTACGGTCTTGGGAATCTTCGATGCTTAGCCCTCTAGCCTTGCATTACTGTATTCCTAGTGTTTCCTTCCATGTTAGACACTTGGTCTTCCCCATCATGAAAGATTAGAAACGATAATTGAAAGCAGCAAAAAGCATAATTGAGGAGAATTGAGGAAAAAGTAATTAAAGTGGTTAGGACATGGTTTAAGATGTGGAATATGAGCGTCTGGCCTGAAGCAACTATATGAAGTGGCATCGCTCATAGCAAGAATAGTAATAATAATGAATAATATATAATAATAATAGTAATAATAATAATAATACTAATAGAAGAGTAAGTGTTTTCCCACTATAGTGGGGCTCGTCCGGGGAGGCCCGTGGGGGTGGTAGGATCTGTAAATGCTCCCACTTTTTCTAGACAATCGGGCCGCTTGTGTTATGTCAGCCGTGCGTAACGGCCGCCTTTACCCCCAGAGACAACGCCCTTGGTACTCATTTCAGTATAGGAGCTGAGTCGACTCCAAGGCCACCCGAAGGAGTTTTGTGGGTCAGTTTTAAAAATCCATGAACCAACCACCGTCATAATAAAGACACTAATAGAATAATAATAATAATAATGATATGAATAATCCCGCATAATAATAATAATAGCTGTTATTTTTACCGTGGCAGAATTAAGAGCCTTAGGCCTTGTCTACCACTCAATCAGGTTTTAAAAAGTACAAAAAAGTAGTCTTACATCTAAATTACAATAAACATAAACAATTACATGTTATAAACACAATACAATTATTGTTTATAATGTATTATGATTTATTCTAGATTTAACGAATTAAATACATGTACAAGATATAAAAAAAACGAGAAAAATATTAATGACATGGTATAAATATGAATAAAAAGAGAAAAAAGTTAGACAACAGGTAACTGTATAAGCGTGACTTAAAAGTGCCAAGTGTGCGGCAACCCCTGATATCTTGAGGAAGGAAATTCCAGGAGTGGGCAGAGGCTACTGTGAAAGAAGTAGAATAAGAGCTAGTGCTATGAACAGGGATTGTTAGCAGACTGTTATCTTGTGACTAGTGTAAATATTGTGGTAAGAAGATAATTTCTCAAATCAGGACTCCAGGTATGCAAATTTCACATCAAAATGATCAAATAATTTAAGTAATTTTAGCCTCGGTTAATATCCTGAAATTCTTGGACCGGATATCTGAAATGTTCAGAATGCGAGCATTTGAGAATAAATGTTTGGACCAAAGAGAGATGAACAGACTGGTGAATGGAGAAGACTACATAACAGCGAACTACACAGTCTTTATAGGAAGCCAGATATAATAAGAACAGTTAAGTTTCGTAGACTGCGATTGTCAGGACATGTGGCACGAATGGAGAATGAAAGATGTGCATGTAAGCTTCTTGTAAGAAAACCGAAGGAAAACGTCCAGTTGGTAGACCAAGAATGAGGTGTGAGAATAACATTAACTATGATTTGAGGGAAGTAGATTATACAGGGGATGATTAGAAAACATTAGCGCAGGATAGGGATGTATGGAGACCTTATGTCCGCGCGGCCATGAACCTAAGGGTTCGACAGTGTCAGTGGGTGCATGATTTGTGAGTAAACAGCTTAATTTTATTCATTAAACAGTTTTCAAATCCTCTAGAAAAATTCACTCGTCACTTTGTAACTCCTGAATTTATCGATGATTTGGAAATCACTCGTGGCATTACTTATGACTATTTAACTCATGCCCCAAATGGGAGTCAATGACCAATCACATTTCAATGATTTTTTATTTACAACCAATCACAGTCGTGTTTCGCCTAAAATTTACCAACTAAAGTTTATCATAATAAAGAAAGCACCTCCTTTTTAACATTTTGTATAGGTCATAGCATGATTTTGCAGTGACTGACCCAGTAAGAAATACGACTACCAGATTGTATATATAGTGCATGAATGTCAACACATAGCGCTTGCGATAGATAATATAAAAACATTTGTAGCAATTGATTATACCACAAGAAAGAGAAAACACTGTTTGCACTTTCTTAAACTAATTATTTTGCAGGAAATGACGTTGCAAAAAAATATAATTGACATATTTACATCATATGACATCAAATTAATTAATACCTATAATGTTGGTTATAAATTTCTCCACTAGGGTGCATTGTTACAATATTGCGATCCTTTGTCAATAAATAATATGATCTGGTTGCAGTGACGAACAAAAGAAGCAAATGAAGCGTACCAATCGTATCTCATTTGTTTTCAAACATCGCCGTTTACATTAAATATATAAATATTTTAAAATAACTATAGTTAAATAATGATTTGTGAGTAAACAGCTTATTTTATCCATTAAATAGTCCTAACAAATGCCACTCTTGATTTCCAAATTCTCTAGATAAATTTATCGATAATTTGGAAATCACTCGTGGCATTACTTATGATAAAGTTTGTTGATTCCCATTTTTCATCTAGCCTACTGAGGATAGATGTGTTGGAGTAATAGATCAAGTTTATTTCTAGTTTCGCATAGTTGCAGAAGTAGGCAGAAGAAAACAAACAACTCCTAATCTATTGTCAGCTTTTAAGGTGTCTGAATTGTATAATTTGTGACTCTTTTAAAGACTCACAGAATAACCCAATAAGCCTCCTTGTAAACTTAGTTGTATTACTGACAAAATAGATGTAACGTAGAGTGGAACCACAGCACAGCACAGGAGTGGTGATGGTAATAAAACAGAGGGGCATCTGGCTGGAGTAGCCGCGACGTTGAACCGGTCCATGTTAGGTACTAAATCACCCGCATCTATCAAAGTTGAAAGCCAATAAATTAACGTCTACGCATTGATGTTCTTCGCTCCCGAGTTAAATTAAATCTCCAAGCTTTCCTCTCTCGCTCTAAAGGAAACTCTAACGGTAGGTTATAACACCAATTAACCCAACACATCTACTTTACACTTAATTCAGCTATAATAATATCGTGATTAAGTTACAAATTAGCTTATTTGGGAGTGGAATCTGGAATCTTATTAAAAATATAACACATTATTTAAATGCCAAAATTAGAGGTTAATAAAATAATTTATATTTAATAGGTAACTATGTAAGGGCAGTAATTTGTAATGTTAAAACCTTCTAAGACTAACTGCGGCGAAATGAAATTTATGAGACGTACTGCAGGCTACTCAATAACAGACCATAAAATGAATTCTGAGATTCTCAAAGAATTACAAACAGAATCAGTCATGGAATACGTACAAAAATTCAGCCGTGGTGGACTAGTGGTTATGCTACTTGCCTCTGGTCCCGAGGACCGCGGGTCAAACTTGGCCGGGGTCGATGGATTTTTTAGGACGGAAAAATCCAAGGAGCAAGTCCTCCGGGAGGGACTTTAAACCGTGGGTCCCGAGTCTGAAGATTTTTAGGCTCGTAAAAAATACTTAAGCCTGAATAAAAAGGCCTCTAAGCAAAATTTACCGAATTTTCCCGTTCTAGTACTACCTTGGTTTCCTAGATGTCAGTATGAGGCGGAACGCTGACCACGACCACTCAAAATGACATCTATACGAAAACAAGTGTAACTAAGTTAGCATGATTCAAATTATTCTCTGTAGGGGAGAGCGCCTAATTCTCTGTAAAGGGAAAACATGGGCTTACAATACAATACAGAAACAACTGGAAATCTCACGTAAGAAGAATGAGCAGAACAAGAATACCACGTCAGATCTTAAATTACCAGTCACCAGGCAAGAGATCTTTGGGCAGACCCTTCAAACGTTGGATTGAGACCGTAACAGACCACTAGGTCTATCACATGAAAGGAAGAAGAAGAAGAACAACAACAACAAATCTTCTGGTGTTATATCTCGATAGTTCTGACCAATTACCGTATTTTTAAACTACTCTAATATAAAGTTCAGTAGACGTTATGTCATCATCATCATCATCATCAACAAGGATTAAGCCCAATAGCCTGTTCCGATCTCATTATAGGTCGAATTGGTCCTTCCATCTCTTGAATGGTCTTCCTACATTCTTCTCCCTTTTGGTTTATAATTATACATTATTGTTGGTATGCACTGTTCATTCATTTGTTTTCAAACATCGCCGTTTACATTAAATATATAAATATTTTAAAATAACTATATTAAAATAATGATTTGTGAGTAAACAGCTTTATTTTATTCGTTAAATAGTCCTAACAAATGTCATTTTGTGAGTAGTGAATTTATCGATAATTTGGAAATCACTCGTGGCATTACTTATGATAAATTAAATTCGGTTCCTGGGGAAATGAATTGAACATTTAAACCTGAAGCGAATGGGTTAAGAAAACTGAAACTAAGATTGAGAGACTGAGGCATGCTAATCACGTGTTTACTTGTAATGTCATCGGCTAGTCACTACTGTTCCTCTATATAGATTGTATGGAGTTGTGTCCTGATATGTGGATTTTATTACGAAATGTAACAATGTAAAAAAAAACTTATTTCAAATAATATTCCCAGCCGGAACTTTTATTACATCATCTTCTGAAGTGGGTCATGTGTCTCTACTTCCGATCCCAATAATTCTTCTTCCTCAGATACGCTATATCTGAATATTTCACCATCAAATTATTCATCCTTCCCCTTATACAAATATATAGGCCTAGAGCTCGGAAGTTGAGGACCTATAAAATGCCTATAAAAAACCTTTAAAAAAGACCTAAAGATATCCTACAAAATACCTAAAAACTGAAAGAAAAAAAAGACGTAAAAAGTGTTACAGTTGACTAACGAGTGGATAAAGACAACCCCCCCTGCCTTCACCCATCGCACGAGGTAATTTTCACAAAGTGGCAACGTCTCAGAAAATTTGAAGTGGAAATTCAATAGTTCAGGAGGTCAGTAGCTGGTGTTTAAAAGTAACGAGGTGTTCTGTGAAGTTTCAATAGTTTGTCGCAGAACAAAATGTTTTAGATAGTTATTTTTTCAAAAAGAAGTTCTAATTCATTCTTGAAGTATACAAATGTAGTACAAAAATATGTTAAGACCTAAAGAAAAAGCTATAAAGACCAATAAGTAAAAAAAATCTAATAAGGACAAATAAAACCACCATTTTCTAACCTATAATGACCCAAAATACACACACACACACACACACACACACACACACACAACAAACACGCAAACACGCACACACAAACATTAATATATAATTATGGAATATTCACCTGAAAGGTCCGTCTCCTCAAATTAATTAATCATTTTAATTATTAATCATTTAATGATTAATTAAGTTGAGGAGACGGACCTTTCAGGAGAATATTCCATAATTATATATTAATTTTGAATAATACCTCAACGGAACACATCATGAACATTATAAAAGTTGACACACAAACATACAAACACACACACACACACACACACACACACACACACACACACACAACACACAAACACACACACACACAAAAAGCACACAAAAAACACACACACACACACGCTAACACACACGAACATACAAACACACACACACACACACACACACACACACACACACACACACACACACACACACACACAAAAACACACACAAAAAACACACACTCAAACACGCACACACACACACACACAGATATATATCATCCATCCATAGTAATTATGTCCGAGGGCAGGTCTTTCACTGCAATTACAGCATTTTCATGCTATGCTTGCAGCTTTACTAGGGAATTATAGGTGTGGTAGCTTCCCGTTGCTTTCCACGCGTAAAGGATGATGATGATAACGATGGCCGGATAATTTTCGGGGACCGTTGGGCCCTAAGCTTCCTGGCATTTGTCTTACAGGTGAGGAAAACCCCGGATAAAACCTGACCCAGGAGCCTGTCCAGACCGGGAATCGAACCCGGGCCCGCTGCGTGACAAGGCAGTACGCTACCTCGAATATATATATATATATATATTATATATATATATATAATATATATATATGTATGTATTTGTTTACTCATAATTATGGGCAATGACATATGTCAAGTCCCCTGCACTTGTATATACATACATATGTTATAATTAAATGTTTAACATTGAGCAATGTAAACTTAATATGGCATGATAAGAACTCGGTCTTCACTGCCATCTAGTAGCTGACTATAACAAGTAAGCAAAGTTCTCGCGACATCTAGTAATAATGGAGAATACAATACATATATAAGAAAAATAAGTGTTTGAATTGGATTCGCCTGGTAGTGTAATGGATATCACGCTGAGGTACAGACTCAGAGAACCGGGTTCGAATCCCGTCCAGGCATTTATTTTTCTTATCATACCATATATATATATATATATATATATATATATATATATATATATACAGTTGGACCTCGTCTTCAGACATAACATAAAGAAGGTATATTTCCTCAACTTCAAAGCCTTGGTGATAATTGAGTTGCCCAGTGGAATAGAGGCACATGCCACAAGACAACTATTTTACAGAAACAAGGAATTTCTGAAAGTTGTTTATCTGTGGAATATGGACACTATGTTTTAATTTTTTAACCAGGATCTTGAATTAGATGATGCATTGAATATCTTATTAAATATTAGTTGAAATATTCCTAGTATTAAGTGTTTTTATGTAATAGAACAGGTAATTTGTGCTAATTAAGTAGTGGTATATGCCCCACATAATGCCTCTTCTATCTTCAGTGGGTGCATGGACACAAATTTCTGACGTTGATTGACTCTCTTTTTCATCATCAGAAACTTCCCTAACACGTTCTTCACTTTTCCGAACAGTTCTTGAGCATTTTATTGATATTTCATGCACTTCTACAGACTTCAAGTTCGCTACTATTAGTTACACGAACATAGTATCTGAATGAAACCTTCCTTTGACTTATGTTTCATCTTTTCTCATCTTTGCATAACCTCTCTTACCTTCACTAATCATTAGTGGAGTGAAATAATATGATATTAGATTGCAACACGGAGTTCCACTATTTACAAACTCCTTTGCTGGCACAATCTTCTTATTGTTATACACTAATTCTCAGACTTTTGTTTCATTATCCTCCCACTTATTTTCATGATGAGTCCTACTTTTAGTATTAACTTGCCTTTTTTCTTCAGAAAACGCATTAAAACCTCAACATCTACGTAAGACATATTGGAAATGTTGTAGGTAATTTGAGAACTACCACTGCCCTTTGGATCTATAATATTATAGACCCAGATGGCAGTGGAACTATATTCTGATTGGTTAGTTTCATTTCTGCCAACCTATCAGGAACATTGACTGTAACCAGTTGAGATAAAAGAGAAAGAAGGTGGCATGTGCTTTTTTTTCCACTAGCTATTTCTATAATTCAGAATTTCAAAGTTTTATTATGCTCTTTGTTAGAGAATATACACATACCACCATGCAAATAGTTATTGGAATTGATGCAAGATAGCAGGATCTACTTAATCATAACATCATCATCATCATAGTACATTCACAAATTTAGGTCATTTGTTGACCTGTTTCGGCCTCAAGAGAAACACCATCCAAAAGTCTTTTGAGTGGACGTCCTGGTCTTCTTCTTCCTGTAGGTTGATATCTTAACATTTGTTTGGATATTCTGTGATCTTCCATTCGATGAACATGTTGTATCCATCTTGACTTATAATCAGAAATTTCGTTTTCTAAAGATTCCATGTGTAATTCTTCCAAGATGTCTTCATTTTTTTTGTGATCTAGTAGTGTGTATCCTGCAGTACTCCGAAGATATCTCATTTCAGCAGATCTAAGTCTCTGTATATCCTTCTGTTTCAACGTCCATACTTCGCTACCATACAAAAGAGTTGGAAGAGCCAGTGTTTTATACACTTTCGGTCTAGAATGCTTTTGGACTAACTGTGGCTTGAAGATAGAATTTATTAACCCTAAAATTCTTAAAAATATAGATATTTTGTGAGTTTTTGTTAAACATAACAAAAACTCACAATTGGAAAATTTGTGGCATGTGCCTCTTTTTCCACTTACTTACTCACTTACTCAGTGGCACTATCGAACCCGTGGGTTCATGGCCGCGCGGACATAAGCTCTCCATACATCCCTATCCTGAGCCAATGCTTTCCAATCATTCCCTGTATAATCTACTTCCCTCAAATCATAGTTAATGTTGTTCTCTCATCTCATTCTTGGTCTCAACTGGGCGTTTTCCTTCTGGCTTTCCTACAAGAAGCTTCCATGCACGTCTTTCATTCCCCATACGCGCAACATGTCCTGCCCACTGCAGTCTATGAGACTTAACTGTTCTTATTATATCTGGCTTCCTATAGAGACCATGTAGTTCATTGTTATGTAGGGGCTTCTCCATTCACCTGTCTGTTCATCTTTCTTTGGTCCAAAAAATTTCCTAAGTACTTTATTCTCGAATACTCGTAATCTTCTTTCCTCCCTTAAAGTAAGAGCCCATGTTTCGCACCCATGTAATATAACTGGTAGAATAATAGTTTTATATATTTTCAGTTTAACGTTTTTTGAAAGGAGTTGGGACATCAAGAGTCTCTGCAATGCATAATAGGATGCATTTCCAGAATTGAGCCTATGTTTAATTCTACTTAACCATAAGAAAAACTCACAATTGGCAGATTTGTGGCATGTGCCTCTTTTCCACTGAGCAACTCAATTATGTTCTGTGTGGACATTCCAACGCACTATTTACCCTCAGTATTTAAAAGCAGATCGCACGAAGAGCAAGACATGGGTCACGTGGTTCATTATGTACTGGTTTATTAAAATATGTTGTTCGTTTAAAAAGCACAGCTGATTCTCTCTGAATTAAATGCCAAGAGCTAGTTACGTTGCCATACGTATAATTATTAAAGATTCACTAACGTCGCTTCTTACCTCCCGCAGAGGAAGTGCTTCTAGCATTCAATCCAATACACGTTGTTACATTAAAACATACCTGTAGACTGCCCCCTCATTATGTGTAATAACTACTCTCTTATATTACACACTAACCTTAAATCTATTAATTTTCTCCTATTAATTTAATTATCCATTAGCTAACTCTATGGCATATGGAACCGCAAGCTTAATGCCGCATATCAAGGTCATTCATTGGTTCTATCGTAAGCTAAATGAATACAGTTCATATTTCCGACATCCAGTTTCGTAAGATCAATCCGAGTATCATCCTCCCACTTTTGGATAGGAGTAGGTTACGTGCCGGCATCCGGACACCGCCATCTCTCTTCGCTTTGTTGTATCATTGCAGCCAATGGCCATGTAGAAAGAACTGTTTTCATGTCTTACAAAAGTGTGTTATCGATGTACCTATGTTTTTACACTGTAACAGGTGATATCGGGCGCAGTGCAACCCACATAGTTTGCACTTGCACTTATCTTCTGGGTTATGGCGCTTCACTGTTGTGCATATCCTGTGGTGGAAACCATGGACCGCGACTCTCGTCACGGTGTGTCTGAGGTTGTATCTGGCTGCTGTCCATTCCCTGTAGATCATCGCTTCATGCCTATTATATAGCTGACTTAACTTGGCAAAGAGAGATATGGATATATAAGGGTAGATCCTTGATCCGCTTTCGCCCAGTTACAAAAGAGAGAACCCACCCTGTTGTCAGTTTTCGTCTTTCCCTTTACCTGTTAATATTATTCGTTTTTAAACATCGTAATGATGGACAAATTATATTTCAAAAGAAAAATATACGCCTAGACTGGGGTTTGAACTCAGGACCTTTGACTCTCTATGTCAATGCTCTTCAATCTGAGCTACCTAGGCCTCCAGTCTAAACGCGTATTTTTCTCTTATTCCGATTGATTGAGGGTCTTTCCACTTTTCAGCGGTTGCCCTTTTACCAGCCGGCTGCTGGCCCTTCACATCCACATGTGTCAATCACAGAGGTAGTTGATCAACAGCCAGTGTAGGGGTGACATGTGGTTAGCATGTCGAGTACCCCAGCCGTTATAGCTGGTTCCTCAACCTGGAGCCCCTACTTATTGTAGCTACCCAATTGCCTTACGATGCTGGATGGGCACCGGTCCCATACTGGCCGAAATGCCATGAGAAAATGTCTTCCCCCATGGAGACTCGAACCAGCGTAAGTCCCGTAGCTCTGCGCCAAGGCTTCCTACTTTAACCGCTCGGCTACGGCGCGGGACATTTTTCTCTTATACATAGTTAATTCCCTAACCCCAAATACTACGAGTCGTTGCTATGATTTTTGCAAATGGCGGCTTCTTTATTAAGAATACTTTTTATTGGGAATTTAAACATTACTTATAAAGCCAGTAGTGCTTCTTTCAATGTTAATATTATTCGTTTTTAAACATCTTAATGATGTATAAGAGAAAAATACGCGTTTAGATTGGAGGCCTAGGTAGCTCAATTGGAAGCATTGACAGAGAGTCAAAGGTCCTGGGTTGAAACCCCAGTCTAGGCGTATATTTTTCTTTTCAAATATAATTTCCCTTTACCCCTATGAAGAAACATCGACAATACTGGTGCGAATGAGATGAGAGAGGTAAGCACAGCTGCCTGTTTCTACAAATTTCTTGCCAAGTTAAGGCAGACCAACTATAGAAAATAGTATTGCTCTTACTGGAACACTGTTGCCACTTGGAGCCGCATACTGAGTGACAGTGATGGAAATATAATTATCTTCAAGTTTTGTTGAAAGAGGATAGTTCAATGGCACCTCCGCTAGCCGCTGTTCCGGTAATTGAGTTCACGCCCTAACTTTATTAAATATGTGGATGATAATCATACTTTCATTATTGGCATTTTTTTTTTTCCATAAATCGGGCACCCACTACCTTCTTAGCAAAGTTGTAGGTGAAATTATTTAACTAAATTATTTATTTCAAATGAATTAACTAATAAATTAATATCTCAGAAAAGAACACGTTCACTAGCAAGAATTGCTGCATAAGAGCCATTTTTAGACTAAAAAAATTACCTCGCAAACACTACGTTACCCCGAGACTATAACGGTGGACGACAAATAACTAAAAATAACGCCTAAAATAAACTGCAAAGCCTCTCATTTTGTCAAAATAAACTACTGGCCATTTTATTCTACGTTGATCTGAATATACTGGTATCTAAATGATGAAGAATCCGTGCACCTTTATTGATAGCAAAGCATTCTGAACAATTAGACGTCTTCTTTCAATGGATATTTTGATGAATCACACTGAACACTGTTAATAGGATGCAGTATCCTAGGACAAGATTTAGAGACTGGCACTACGAACCCGTAGGTTCATGGCCGCGCGGACATAAGCCCTCCATACATCCCTATCCTGAGCTAATGCTTTCCAATCATTCCCTGTATAATCTACTTCCCTCAAATCATAGTTAATGATATTCTCCCACCTCATTCTTGGTCTACCAACTGGGCGTTTTCCCTCTGGCTTTCCTACAAGAAGCTTCCATGCAAGTCTCTCATTCCCCATACGCGCAACATGTCCTGCCCATAGCTGTCTACGAGACTTAACTGTTCTTATTATATCTGTCTTTCTATAAAGACCATGTAGTTCATTGTTAAGTAGTCTTCTCCATTCGCCTGTTTGTTCATCTCTCTTTGGTCCAAAAACTTTCTTAAGTACTTTATTCTCAAATATTCATAATCTCCTTTCCTCCCTTAAAGTAAGAGTCCATGTTTCGCACCCATATAATATAACTGGTAGAATAACAGTTTTCATATATTTTCAGTTTAACGTTTTTTGAAAGGAGTTGGGACATCAAAAGTCTCTGCAATGCATAATAGCACGCATTTCCAGAATTGAGCCTATGTTTAATTTCTTTGTGCATCTCATTCCTATTTGTGATCATTGTTCCTAGGTATTTGAATTCAGCCACTTCCTCGAAATTTTCCTCATTTGTTTTAGAAACAAACAACCAAATAACATTGGTTATCCTTAGTGCCCAACTTGCAGATTATAGTGCAGCAAGTCTAGGTGCTGTGTCAAATGCCCTTGTGATAGCATTCAACTCAAATTTCAGTTAGGTTCCAATTTCCTGTGACTAACTCCCTGGCACTATCGAACCCGTATGTTTATGGACGTGCAGACATAAGCTCTCCACACATCCCTGCCCTAAGATAATGTTTTCCAATCATCCCCTGTAAAATCTATTTTCCTGAAATAATTGTTAATGTTATTCTTTCTCCTCTTTCTTAGTACAAAATGGGCGTTTTCCTTCTGGTTTTCCTACAAGAAGATTCCTTTCCCTTCTTCCATTCTCCATTCGTGCCACATGTCCTGCCTATTGCGGTTGACGAAACTTAATTGTTCTTATTATATCTGGTTTCGTATCAAGATCATGTAGCTCACTGTTATGTAGTCTTCTCCATTCGCCTGTCTGTTTATCTCTCTTTGGTCCAAAAAATGTTCCTAAGAACTTTATTCTCAAATACTCATAATATTTTCTCTTCCCTTAAAGTAAGAGCCCATATTTCCCATCCATATAACATTTCTTATATATTTTCAGTTTGACGTTTTATTTGGACAGTGACAACACAACAATCTGCCAGAATACAAGCTGCTGAAATTAAATTCCTCAGACCAATAGCAGGATATCAAAGAACAAACAAAAAGCATAACACAGAAATAAGACAACTGAAAGTAGAGGAATTAATCACAAAATAGTGAAATACAGAACAAACTGGAAAGAACACTTGGCAAGGATGACTGAGAATAGAATACTAAAAGCAGCATACAGCTATTCACCACGAGGAAGAAGTAGTTTGGGGAGACCAAAGAAATGATGGAAACAGCAGCAATTTGGAGCCGGAACAGACTAGTAAATAAGCTTAAACCGTGATGATGAAGAAGAAGAAGTTTTATTAGATTGTATTTTATTTTAAAGCGTATTACAAGTAATCATTTGTTTTCTTTGGGAAATGTGATAGGAAATTTCTGAACTAGATAATAATACAGGCTTTAATTAAGGTATTTAAAAAAACTTTCCAGATATGAAATAAACACTAGTTACATTATTAGATCAGTAGATTTAAAGGGTCATGTCTTACAAATTAGAGGCTCTGCACGGCTAGGAGGGCCAGGTAATGAAACTTGTGAGATAAATGGGTCCAGATGACAGAGAAGGTTCGAGTTTTAATAGTATGTGGACGTAAAATATTTTTGGAATGTTATGTTTGAAGACTGTATGAAAGAATTCAAGATCGTTTCTATCACGATTTAAATTAACTTTATAATTGGTTACCAATTATTGATTGAATTCTATTCTACTTCTTTCCATTTTTTATTTTTTCTTAATTATGTACGCCGTATGTATTACACGGCAGTAACAAATCAGCTATTACGTTTGTAACGTGATAGTTTAGAAACTATGAATTGTATTCACTATTTTATATTTAAAAATCAGTTGTATTTTAAATATCATATTTATATTAATATTATTATTATTATTATTATTATTATTATTATTATTATTATTATTATTATCGTATCATTATTGTTATTACCCTATGAAATGTTGTTTGTACATGACATTTACATTGCTACATTTATTGTATCTTTAACTGTTTATAATTAGTACAGTGTATATCTATATTTGTCGAATATTTATTTGTATTTGTGCTGGTTGAGTGGAAGAGAGGGCCTTATGGCCTTAACTCTGCCAGAATAAATAAAGTATTATTATTATTATTAAATATATTTACTCCATCGTAATTTATATGATAATTTTAAAGATCTTACAAAAATACAGGTTAATCGATGTATAAAGAAAGGTACCTATTTTATTTACATCCTTCTCGCTTGTTGTGCTTTTATTATTTACCTATTGACATATACATTAAAAGTAATTCAGTTTTAGTTTATACAATGTGTAAAATTAGTTAAACGATTTAACTTATGCCCCAAATGGGTGTCAATGACCAATCACATTTCAATTAATTTTGATTTACAACAAATCACAGTCGTTTTTCACCTCGATGTTATCAATTTATTTTTATCACTTTAAAATCAAGCTCCTCCTTTTTAACATTCTGAATAGGTCAGAGTATTATTTTGCAGTGACTAACTCTCTAGGAAATACATTGAACATAACAATTCATATATTAAGATGTAAGATTTCTAGAATGCGTGTGGCTACCAGAGTGTATATATAGTGCACGAATATAACCAGATAGTGCTTGCGAGATATAATATAAAAACATTTGTAGCAATTGGTTATACCACAAAAAAAAACACTGCACTGTTTGCATTTTCTTCTTCTTCTTCCTTCCAAGTGTTAGGCCAAGGCCTGTTACGATCCTATAGAAAATTTTCCGATCCTTCCGGGAAATTCTCGTATAAGACTTGTAAGCATAATAATAGTCCCTTCAATCGGTTGCTGGCCAAAGGAAGGCAAGACCAGTGATGCGGCTGCCATCTTATAGCCTCTGGTCAGGCTTTTCTGGAGAAGAAAAGAAAATACTGGAAAGAAGAAATGAAAGAAAGGAAAGACTCCCTAGCCCTTGGATGCCCTAATAGCGTCGGGGCCGGAAAAAACAAGACTTAACCAAGAGAGGTTAGATAGTAAAGTTAAAAGAGTGTAAAACACAAGTAAGTGGAAGAAATGTTTTGCTCAGCTTGGGAACCTTCTTAAACATACTATTTCCCAGGAATTTATGTCCCAGAAAAATATAATTGACATATTTACATCACAGGGCATCAGAAATTAATTAATAACCTATAATGTCGGTTAAAAACAGTTTGATGTGTTTCATTTTTTCTCCACTAGGATGCATTCTTACAATACTGCGATCCTATTTGGCAATAAATAGTATGATCAAGTTGCAGTGATGAACAAATGAAACATAACCAAACATTTCTAATTTGTTTACATTAAACATATAAATATTTCAAAATAATTAAATTTAAATGATGATTTGTGAGTAAACAGCTTAATTTTATTCGTTAAATAGTCCTAACAAATGCCACTCTTGATTTCCAAATTCTCTAGATAAATTGGAAATCACTTGTGGCATTACTTATGATAATTATTATACACATTTAAATAATTAATTAATATATATATTCACTTATTTATGTGATTATAGTAAATATATTTGTTATTAATCCGTATTTAATTATATGACCTTCAAAAGTATAGAATCGGTCTACTATGATATGCTCAACTGGAACCTTAAAATGTACACTTTATTATTAATAAAAAAAAAGTCCTGCATGTAATAAAAGTAATAGAGGATGATATATTAAAGTCGACCTTGATTTATATAGGGCCTATTAAGCCTACAGTTTCAGCACTTCCGTCAACTCGGTGGGCGAATCATTGACCTCTTTGAGTGCCCACAGTGTCCTGTCGGAAGGAAAAAAATCCAACTTCCTGAGATTTGGCATGACGCATCTTTTAAATTTCTACGTCAAACAATGAGACCCTTGTGTACTGCTCACAGAAAATGTGGTGCAATGGTGGCATAAATTTCAATCACGAACCGCTCTAGCGCAAAACAAATCAGTGATTCCCCCCCCCCCCAGATTATCATTACAGTTAGCACCAGATAATCAACACTTCCTATCAATAGTGCTAGAATTGTGACAATAAGGATACGAAATTCTTTATCAAAACCTACTAAATAAGTCATCGTCATTATCATCATCATTTTTTAGATTTAGATTTATTTATTTAGCCTGGTGGAGTTAAGGCCATGTGGCCTTTTCTTCCACTCACCAGGACAAACATATCTTACATCAGAATATAACAATCTTAATTGACTCTAATATTAAACACTAAGTAAAAATTTGATCAAAAGATAATATCTAATATATTACGATCTATAATGCAACCAGTTAATATTAGTTAAAATTAAGACTAAAACTAATAATAAAATGTATACAAGCAAGGCATATTAAATTGTCCCTGCCTAGTGTATATAAAAAACAAAGGAAAATAATGAGATACAGAAAACTAATTTTACGATTATATAATATTTAAAACAAAACAAATAAAAATATTTGTTATTCTTAATATAATTTTCATAAATAATTAAATATATTAATATTTCTAAAAGAATATTATCAGTGAGGTGTATAAGTTAGTTTGTTATTAAATAATTCTTTAGTTTGTTTTTGAAGGATGTTATAGTTTGACAGTCTCTGACATAGGACGGATGGGAATTCCATGTTTTGGTAAGTGAGACCGTAAAAGATAATGAATAATATACAGTGTGATGAGGAGGGATATAAAGGACAATGTGCTGATGGGATCGAGTGTCAAGATTATGTGTGTCAGATAGTCTGCTTCACGGATTAGGTCTTTGCTTGTTCCGATCTCACATCTGTTCAGCCCAGCGAAGACTGCATAACTGTTAATTACATGGTCTTTATAGGAAGCCAGATATAATGAGAACAGTTAAGTCTCGTAGTCTGCGATGGGCAGGACATGTGACACCAATGGGGAATGAAATACGTGTATGGAAGCTTCTTGTAGGAAAACCTGAGGGTAACGCCCGGGCGGTAGACCAAGAATGAGGTGGGAGAATAACATTAACTATGATTTGAGGGAAGTAGATTATACAGGAAATGATTGCAAAACATTGGCTCAGGATAGGAACTCCAAGTAGGAAGGGGGGGAAAGGGGAGGAGGGGGAGTAAAGGCAGAAAAGTACGACATTTATGTAAAAATATGCTGTGAAACAAAAAGTTCATAATTACATATTTTATGATCAAAACAGCTCTCTACAATGGATGACGTATTAACAGATGTGAATTAGGATCTGGGCTGACTGAAATATTTGTTTTTATTCGGCATTTTTTTATGTCCCTGATATATTTTAAGTTTAAAAATCAGAGTTACTTGATTACAAATAATGCAATACAAACTCCTTTATCATAAGTAATGTCAACAGTGATTTCCAATTTATCTAGAGAATTTGGAAATCAAGAGTGGCATTTGTTAGGACTATTTAACGAATAAAATTAAGCTGTTTACTCACAAATCATTATTTAACTATAGTTATTTTAAAATATTTATATATTTAATGTAAACGGCGATGTTTGGAAACAAATGATAAACGATAGGCACGCTTCATCTGCTTCTTTTGTTTATCACTGCAACCAGATCATACTATTTATTGCCAAAGGAACGCAACATTGTAAGAATGCTCTCTAGTGGAGAAAAAATGAAACACATCAAACTGTATATTAATTCATTTGTGATGTATGATGTAAATATGACAATTATATTTTTCTGGATTGTTACCTGGGAAAAAATGCATTTAAGAAAGTGCAAACAGTGGTTTCTTTTTTTGGTGGTATAATCAATTGCTACAAATGTTTTTATATTAACTCCCGCATGCGGCATGAGTTGACATTCATGCACTATATATACAATCTGGTAGCCGTATACATAATAAATAATGTTAAGTCTCGTAGACTGCGATGGGCAGGACATGTTGCACGTATGGGGAATGAAAGACTTGCATGGAAGTTTCTTGTAGGAAAGCCAGAGGGAAAACGCCCAGTTGGTAGACCAAGAATGAGGTGGAAGAATGACATTAACTATGATTTGAGGGAAGTAGATTATACAGGGAATGATTGGAAAGCATTAGCTCAGGATAGGGATGTATGGAGAGCTTATGTCCGTGCGGCCATGAACCTACGGGTTCGATAGTGCCAGTGAGTAAGTAAGTATGAAAATCAGTAGCGAGTAGTATCAACGATTATGTAATAGCATTAACTACTACGGCTATAGTCGGAGGGCAAGTGTTTTCTCGAGCGTAAAAATGGAGAGAGTCGACTCATTTACAAACCCAGATTGTGTTTTTTGTGACGTAAATAAAATGATGCACTGTGAAAGGACCACCAAGAGGCACATTTGTTCACATTGACAGTCTCTGCTCCCTGATTTAGTAAGCCTTTAATTCCACATGGCGCAGGGAGGATATTTGGAGCACGGGGGAGACGAGAACTAAATAATCCACCGTCTCTCTCTCTCTCCAAAGATCGAATGTTTATCTTCTTTCCAGTCACCATCTGTAGTAACAATCATTCACCTCTTTTTTAAAGATTTATTAAACACACTGTGTACGTTAGGATAAAATTATTGAAAGTTATTATCGTCTGCGTACAATTTTAGAGGCTTCCTTCTTGCTGTACAGTCAATTAGGTGATATTATTCACATTTTTAGTCACATAGCTAGCAGAGACACTGGTTCGATGTGAGGTGGAACCTTTTTAGGGTACATATTCTGTAGTGGAATCCATGTGTGGCGGTCCTCGTGAACACGTGTCTTAGGGAGAAGTTCGGTTAATTCCATTCATTAGTATTCTTCAGTCCACCGCTGTGGTCTCGAGGTAGCGTGCTGCCTTGTCGATCCCCGGTCGGGCAAGTTTTTCTGGGTGAGGTTTTTATCGGGGTTTTTCCTCACCCGTAAGACAAATGTCAGGAAACCTTTAAGGCCCAAACGGTCCCCGAAATCATATGGCCTTATCCGAAATCATATGGCCTTAATCATCATCATCATCATTCTTCACCGGTGTGGAAAGCAACGGGAAGCTACCGCACCTACAATTCCCTAGTAAAGCTGCAAGCATAGCATGAAAATTCTGTGATTGCAGTGAAGGACCTGCCTTCGGGCAGAATTACTATGGATGGAGTATTCTTCAGTATTCACCTCTTTTGTATACATATACGTTGCTTAATTTCGAAAGATATCATAGGATACCTAATTAACCTTGGCTTAAATAAGATGAACAGAAAATTGGTGTCTAGTGCGCCATCATACGATTTTTGATAGACGTAACAAACTTTTTATTTGTAAAAAAAATGTAGGATGGTTTATTTTCAAATTTCGTATACGAAGCTTGGTTAATCAGAGGACACCATATTTAAGAAAGAGTATTGTTGATTAATGTTATAATATAGCATATTTGTCTGATATTTTTCATCATATTCGAAGTTAATACTATAATCTATACATATATTTTACACATGTGTCTAAATATACATATATTTTATAATATTAATTTTTTATCGCTAGTTTTTTTTATTATATAAAACTTTCCTCATTAGAGGATTGCCTCAAGGACAAAGTGATACAGACAATTAATTTTTTGTAATTGATGAAATACATTTTGTAAATATATTTTAAAAAATTCAACTTTTAGGCCTAATTGAAGTATACATACTATAAAGTAATTTTGTAAATATGGTTTCTTAAAATTGAAATTGATCCTCTAATGGCAGCGATGGCAATTCTAGAAAGATACACCCTGTCCAAATCTAAGGAATTCCAAATTTTTTTTTAAGAATCCTGGTATAGTACATCTTGCACCGATCATCAATCTTGTGATAGTTATACTATCTAGTTGGTATTTATCATAAGTAGTGCCACGAGTGATTTCCGATTTATCTAGATAATTTGGAAATCAAGAGTAGCATTTGTTAGGACTATTTAACGAATACAATTAATCTGTTTACTCACAAATCATTATTTAACTATAGTTATTTTAAAATATTTATATAGGCCTATTTAATGTAAACGGCGATGTTTGAAAACAAATGAGAAACGATAGGTACGCTTCATCTGCTTCTTTTGTTTATCACTGCAACCAGATCATAAAATTTATTGTCAAAGGAACGCAATTTGTAAGAATGCTCTCTAGTGGAGAAAAAATGAAACACATCAAACTGTATATTAATTCATTTGTGATGTCCTACTATGTAGATATGACAATTATATTTTTCTGGGAAAAAAATACATTTAAGAAAGTGCAAACAGTGGTTTCTTTTTTTGGTGGTATAATCAATTGCTACAAATGTTTTATATTAACTCCCGCATGCGGCATTTGTTGACATTCATGCACTATATATACAATTTGGTAGCCGTATTTCTCACTGGCTCAGTCACTGCAAAATAATGGTCAGACCTGTTCAGAATATTAAAAAGGAGGAGCTTTCTTTAACATGGTAATTATAACACTGGTAAATATTTCGTGAAACACGACTGTGATTGGTTGTAAAACAGAAATCATTGAAACGTGATTGGTCATTGACTCCCATTTCGGGCATGAGTTAAATAGTCTTTGTAATAGTCAATTGTTGGCTCATATATGACTTTCTTTTCAGAGTAAACTTCCTCCGGCCTCTGTATAATATTTTTATCTATAAGTAATTTATATAATTGTATATTCAAAAACAGTAAATATAAACATATTTTCTTTGTATATTATCACTCTTTTAATTAACAAACTTGCATAAGCTAAAAAAAAAAATAGAATCGTGTCTTAAATTTTTTATTTTTTTCATTGAAAGCTAATGAAATGAGAAAGTCGTCTTCTGCCTACGTTATTTATGCACGTATTTTTAACACATTTATGTTTTCGTGTTAAGAAATGATTAAAAAAATCTTTATAGTTTTTAAAATGTTTAAAAATTAGTCTGTGTAGTGTGATTGAAATGTAATTACTATGATGCTGTTGTTTAATGTGAGGGAAAAACTTTCTGACCACATGCATATTATAGTCAATATATACAAAAAGGTAATAAAATTCAGTATTGTAAAATAAATTAACACATTTTGCTTTCATAGATTTTGAAAAAGCATTCGACACAGTCAAGAGATCAAAACTCTTCAATATATTGGAAGACAGAAATATACCAAATTTACTTCTGCAGAACATACAAAATATTTACAAAGACAACACCATAAAGATTAAATTAAATAACAGATTTTCTGAAGAAGAAATTATAAATCGTGGTGTGAGACAAGGCTACACCCTATCCCCAACACTCTTTGCAATTTATATCAATGAGATAATATGTTGCTGGAACAAAACATATAAATTTGGAATAAGAATATCAGAAAATAGAAAATTAAACACCCTATTGTTTGCAGATGACCAAATAATAATAGCAAATTCCGAAGATAATCTACAGAAAGGTCTGTATGAACTTAACAAAATTACAGAAGAATATGGTTTGAAGTTATTTACAGAAAAAACAAAAATTGTGGCATTTAAAGGTGTAGATCCTGTCAGAAGTAAAATTGTACTGGACAATAAAATTTTGGAGCAGGTGCATAATTTTACATATCTAGGATGCAATATCTCATATGAAGAAGAAAAGGATGTAAATGCAAAAATTTCTAAATTTTAAAGAATTTTAAGGTTAATACATTCTATCTTCAAGGAACAGTTAGTCCAAAAGCATTCAAGACTGAAAGTGTATAAAACACTGGCTCTTCCAACTCCTTTGTATGGTAGCGAAGTATGAACGTTGAAACACAATGATATACAGATACTTAGATCTGCTGAAATGAGATACGTTCGGACTACTGCAGGATACACACTACTAGATCACAAAAAAATGAAGACATCTTAGAAGAATTACACATGGAACCTTTAGGAAACAAAATGTCTGATTATAAGTCAAGATGGATGCAACATGTTCATTGAATGGAAGATCACAGAATACCCAAACAAATGTTAAGATATCAACCTGCAGGAAGAAGAAGACCAGGACGTCCACTTAAAAGACTTTTGGATGGTGTTTCTCTTGAGACCGAAACAGGTCAACAAATGGCCTAAATTCGTGAATGTACTATGATGATGATGATGAAAATAAATTAAGAGCTTTCTTGAAAAAGGATCAAACCATCAATTTATGTGAAAGTAATTATAAGGAGTTACAATGAATGTATTATTTGCTATTATTAATGCGATCTATTCGAATTTAGTAAATTGTTGGGATACTGTTATGCAAGCCTACGTGAAATCATTTAACCACTCGATTGAACTTGGCTGCAAAATAGTGTTCCATCTAAAAGCGAAGCTACGCAAAATTATAGGTTACACCCTTACTTGAGAGATCTTCAAATATCTACTTAGCTATTCGTTTCTTTCTTGGAACTACATATCTTAATATATAAAAATTTCGTGTCACGTTGTTTGTCCGCGATGGATCCTAAACTACTGAACCAAATTTAATAAAATTTTGCACAATGTGTGCAGTTTGATCAAACTTGAGACTTAGGATAGTTTATAACTAAATTTATAGTCGCATTATTTTTATTGCAAATTATTTGTTTATAATTTAACAAAGAATTATAATTAACTGTGAGTTCCATACGATTCTAACTGATGGCGGTGTAATTATCTGTGAGTTCCATACGATTCTGACAGATGGCGGTGTAAGGTAATTTGGTAAGGTAATTGGTTTATTATTTAACAAAGAGAGATCCAGATGGCTGCACTTTTTGTTGCAACCGAGAATTTCAATTGAATTACAAATATTGATTATTTTAGAATTTAAGTGTGTTCAGTGTTTATTTTATTTTCAATATTATTAATTTCGTGTGTAAGTATTAGTTATAAGTAATCTGGCTGAAAGACAGCAACTTAATTTATATTTTTAACGTATACCTTAGCCACAGCAACGCGTGGCCGGGACTTCTAGTTAATTCTATAAAAAATAGTGAGTTAACAATTTTGTAGTTTTTCGCACAATTATTATTTTTTCTTGTACTTCGCATTCTGTACACAAGCGTTCAACACGCACAATAAATCTGAAAAGATGATAATTTTATAAGATTACTTGATAAGATACAAAACACAGAAATTAGGGACAAATGTCATACTCAAACATAACCAAATGTATTATAGATAGATGAAAATATTGGAAGGGTCATATAGAAAGAATGGAAGATAACCGACTTGCAAAAAGAGCTAAAGAAGATAGACCAATGGACGGGAGAAGAACAAGAGGAAGACCAGCCAAGACAGTGAGTGCACATCCAATACATCTTCCTCCGAGGAGTGATTTTGGAAATAAACAGGATGGAAATCCTACATGATTAAGAAGAAGGATAATTCGGATGCGAATAATCGAGTTTTATTAAATAAAATGAACATGTAAGATTTTGTGGATAGATAAGATTCATTATGCAAAACTTGTAGTCAAGTTGTGTATACAAATGAGGACCGGATAATGAAGAACAGGAAGATAGGGAGGAATGGACTCTACGCGCGAGTTGCCGCCGCGCGCGGAAACACCGATAACGCCGTTATCAAGTAGGCCAGACAGCTTCACTCAGCATCCTTTTGCTCAATGAATTGGCACACTTATCTATCATTCAAACAGGTTCCTTCAATATTTATTACCAACTGCATACAATAACTCTCATGCGTTGGAAGCTATTTCCTTCATGATTTATCTTTTAAAGCTGACGAGATGTTTAAGTAGTATAGATACGTTTGCAGTTGGCTTGAGTGATTGAATGTGGTGCCACGTGTGCCAGTTTTCTAAAGATTTTCCATAGCATTTTAATTAAATTATAAGTTAAAGTGATCTTTTAAATATTTATGATGTGACATCAGCTATGGGTATGATAAAAATATTGAACACAAAAACACATCAGTTTCAAGCTATTTGTGGTACAATAAATAGAACATTGAATAATAAAGCCCATAAACAAACAAAATTAAAATTTTATAAAACAATGGCTGTCCCTGTCCTTTTGTATGGGAGTGAATCTTGGATTACCACTATCAAACAAGAAAGTAAAATCCAAGCAGCCGAGATGAATTTTTAAGAAGAGTAAAATGCTGCACTAGAATGGACCAGATAAGAAACGAGGATATCCGTGAAGAACTGCAGATCTACTCCATAAGAGAAAAGATATTTAACAACAAGATACAGTGGAAAGAACATGTAGAAAGAATGGAAGAAAGAAGATTACCAAATAAAATCTTCCATTATTTTCCAAGAGGAAGAAGAGATGTCGGACGTCCTCGGAAGAGATGGTCTTAGATATATTAGTGAAGACGGAACAGGCAACTCTTGCCTAAACCAGGTAGTGAAGAAGAAGAAGGTAAAGTGATCCTACTAAAACCCGTAGGAAGCTCTTGAGGGTAGCAGAATTTTTTTAATCCCCTAGGTTGTCATTTCGACATTTCTGGTGTTCTCTCTTGGCATTGGCTTAATTGAATGAGTCATTTTGTGATTGAATATGGTGCCACGTGTGCAGTTTTCTAAAGTTTTTCCATAGTATTTTAATTAAAATATAAGGTAAAGTCTGGTCCCGAGAGTCGCGGGTTCAAACCCGGCCGGGGTCAATGGATTTTTTAGGACGGAAAAATCCAAGGAGCATGTCCTTCGGGAGGGACTTCAAACCGTGGGGCCCGAGTCTGAAGATTTTCAGGCTCGTAAAAGATCCTTAAGCCTGAATGAAAGGCCTCTAAGCAAAATTTACCGAATTTTCCTGTCCTAGTACTACCTTGGTTTCCTAGATGTCAGTATGAGGCGGAACGCTGACCACGGATCACTCAAATGGCATCTATACGAAAACAAGTGTAACTAAATTAGTATGGTTCAAATTCTTCCCTGAAGGGGGAGAGTGCCTAAATCTCTGTTAAGGGAAACATGGGCTTACAAGAAGATATAAGGTAAAGTGATCCTACTAAAACCCGTAGGAAGCTCTTGGGGATAGCAGCATTTTTTTTAATGCCCTAGGTTGTCATTTCGACATTTCTGGTTTTCTCTCTTGGCATTGGCTTAATTGAATGAGCCATTTTGTGATTGAATATGGTGCCACGTGTGCCAGTTTTCTAAAGTTTTTCCATAGCATTTTCATTAAAATATAAGGTAAAGTGATCCTACTAAACCCGTAGGAAGCTCTTGGGGGTAGCAGAATTTTTTTGAATGCCCTAGGTCGTCATTTCAACATTTCTGGTGTTCTCTCTTGGCATTGGCTTAATTGAATGAGTCATTTTGTGATTGAATATGGTGCCACGTATGCCAGTTTTCTAAAGTTTTTCCATAGTATTTTCATTCAAATATAAGATAAAGTGATCCTACTAAAACCCGTAGGAAGCTCTTGGGGGTAGCAGCATTTTTTTTAATGCCCTAGGTTGTCATTTCGACATTTCTGGTTTTCTCTCTTGGCATTGGCTTAATTGAATGAGTCATTTTGTGATTGAATATGGTGCCACGTGTGCCAGTTTTCTAAAGTTTTTCCATAGTATTTTCATTAAAATATAAGGTAAAGTGATCCTACTAAACCCATAGGAAGCTCTTGGGGGTAGCAGAATTTTTTTGAATGCCCTAGGTTGTCATTTCGACATTTCTGGTGTTCTCTCTTGGTACTGGCTTAATTGAATGAGTCATTTTGTGATTGAATATGGTGCCACGTGTGCCAGTTTTCTAAAGTTTTTCCATAGTATTTTAATTAAAATATAAGGTAAAGTGATCCTACTAAAACCCGTAGGAAGAATTTTTTTAATGCCCTAGGTTGTCATTTCGGCATTTCTGGTGTTCTCTCTTGGTATTGGCTTAATTGAATGAGTCATTTAGAAAAGGGATCATCTGCAATTTGTCTGAAAAACACTATTTTCGTTATTCCATGTTTACATACCTACTTCCATTGTTTCCGTGTAAGAATGTATCAACTACACTATTCCTTTACCACTTTCTGACTTTATTCAGTAGCAATTTCAGATTCAATGCTTTATCCTGAACAAGTAGAACCGTTTTTTTCCCCTCTCCTATAAAATTTGATCAGCTGTAGATAATCCCTTTTCGAAACGATTTTGTAACCCAGTTCTGAGGTTGGGGCGCCTAGGAGGCGGACTAACGTTGCCCTGATGATATGATGTGTGATAAATGATAATGAAGCGCCAGGAGAGTTCTTAACCTAAATTCCAAACCATGGGTAACCACAGGAATGATTCCCTTTAAGGAAAAATTCCTATGGTTTGACCGGGCACCCACTTTTCTAAACAATCGGCACAAAATGTCAACCGAATTGTGAACCCTATTTGACGCTAGCCTTTACCCTCAGAACAAACATTTGCTTCTCACTTCCGTTAGTGGCTGAGTCGATCGCAAGGCTATGGCATCACTGGAAAGTGTAGGCCCCTTTAGAAATTGTGACCCCTTCGGGACTCGAAACCCCAATATTCTGGCATGTAGTGTATTCTCTCGCTCTGCCGGGCCCCAAAATATACTACCATAAATTACTTTAGTAAGTTAAACTGAAAATACATAAAACTATTATTCTACCAGTTAATTATATGGGTGCGAAACATGGACTCTTACTTTAAGGGAGGAAAGGAGATTACAGGTATTTGAGAATAAAGTTCTTAGGAACATTTTTGGGCCAAAGAGAGATGAACAGACAGGTGAATGGAGAAGACTGCAGAACAATGAATTGCATGGTCTTTATAAGAAGCCAGATATAATAAGAACAGTTAAGTCTCGTATAGACTGCGATGGGCAGGACATGTAGCACGACTGGGGAATGAAAGACGTGAATGGAAGCTTCTTGTAGGAAAACCAGAGGGAAAACGCCCAGTTGGTAGACCAAGAATGAGATGGGAGAATAACATTAACTATGATTTGAGGGAAGTAGATTATACAGGGAATGATTGAAAACATTGGCTCAGGATAGGGGTGTATGGAGAGCTTATGTCCGTGCGGCCATGAACCTACGGGTTCGATAGTGCCAGTGAGTTAGTTAGTTAGAGGTCTATATTTAAAAAAACTCCTGGCGCGACAGGCCTAGATGGCCCTTAGCCTACTAGCCGGCTGCTGGCATAATATCCACATGTGTCAACGACAGAGGTAGATATCATCAGCCAGTGTTGGGGTGACATGTGGTCAACATGTCGAGTCCCCCAGCCGTTATAGCTGGTTTTCTCAATCTGGAGCCGCTACTTACTGTAGCTACCCAAATGCCTCACGATGCTGGGTGGGCATCGGTCCCATACTGGCCGAAATACCATGAGAAAATTTCTTCCCCCATGGAGACTCGAAGCAGCGCAAGTCCCGTAGCTCTGCGCCAAGGCTTCCTGCCTTAACCATTGGGCTACGGCGCGGGACTCAGAGGTCTATATCTACTCAAGTAAGATAATGGAAAGTTCTCAAAACGATATTTTTTTAATTTTCTTATATATTTTATGTGAAGGTATATTATTAATTTTTGAAGAGAAAATTATAACGAAGAACGTTTATGATTCAGAAAATAGTGGTGTAAATAAGTTTCACAACAGTTCTAACGTTATTCATTTACATACACATGTTTAGCGTTCAATGTACTCCATAAATTATGAAGACCAATGTACTTTGGTAATGAATTACATTTTACCAATATATTTATTTAATCGCCATTTGGACAGATAATAGTGAGCACATAAAGTTAAAATTTAAGCCATTAGCATTCACTCCGCCAGTTAACGAGCAAGAAGTTCATGGGTTCACTTGGTGAAGTGAAGAAAGATTTAAAATGCAGAATGGAATAAGAGAGCTCTCGGAGAGACACTCGGTGACAGAAATATTTTATATTGGAGACAAACGAAGACTAGTCTCTAGTGATTTTCTGTTTCTAAATATAATTTCTTCAGACATTATCTGCAGTCAACACAAATCCACTGAATAAAAGAAGAAACGTACTTCATCTGGCACATCATGCAAACAGATAAATCGATTTTCGCTACAATCTGGTATTATTTCATTTTCTGTATTAAATTATTGTATTGTATTGTAAGCCCATGTTTTCCCTTAACAGAGATTTAGGCGCTCTCCCCCTACAGGGAAGAATTTGAACCATACTAATTCAGTTACACTTGTTTTCGTATAGATGTCATTTTGAGTGGTCCGTGGTCAGCGTTCCGCCTCATACTGACATCTAGGAAACCAAGGTAATACTAGGACGGGACAATTCGGTAAATTTTGTTTAGAGGCCTTTTCATTCAGGCTTAAGGATTTTTTACGAGCCTGAAAATCTTCAGACTCGGGGCCCACGGCTCAAATTCCCTCCCGGAGGACCTGCTCCTTAGATTTTTCCGTCCTAAAAAATCCATCGACCCCGGCCGGGTTTATACACGGGACCCTTGGGACCAGAGGCAAGTAGCATAACCACTAGTCCACCGCGGCCAACTTTTAAATTATAAAAAAAGAATATACCTTTCACCGCTTTCTTCTCTAGAGGAAATATCGTTATCTTATCAAGCAGCGACAACACGTAGTAGGCTTTTTTTTTTTTTCCTTTATAGTCTACTAGTTTTCCTTCTCGTTTTACCTTTTTTTTTGTTTACCTGTTTGTTTACTTTCTTCAATTCTCACATACATACAAGGACACATACACACCCAGTCCCAAGGTGGAGATTTAAAATCTCCTACTCCGCCAGGAATCGAACCCTGATCGCCGGAGTGGAAAGTAGGGACTCTACCGACTACGGCACGGCGACGCACCACTCACTTCCCCCCCCTTTTTCGTTTACACTGTTTTCCTTCTTGTTTTACCTTTTTGATAAATTTATGTTATTCTCACACATAGACACAAGGACAAGACACAAACTCAGACCCAAGGTGGAGATTAAAAATCCCCTACCCCGCCGAGAATCGAACCCGGGTCGCCGGAGTGGAAGGTAGGGACTCTACCGAGTACGCCACGGCGACGGACATGCTATAATATTTATTGTTAGTATAATTTATAATCATTACCGTCATAATTCAAATTTGGCGTGAAATAACACAGATTTTGGTCAGATGCTTCTTACTTTAAACTTGAGCTTTTTAATTGACCCACGGACCACACGATAGGTCATGACTCACGAAATAATTACATTGAGCAACAAAAAAAAAAATTGCCTCAGAAACAAAAATATGTGATTCTGATGGCATTGTTTTCTCCTGAATTCAAACATGGTATCGGTTTTTCCCAATCGCGCAAGGTTTCCGAGAGACAAGCATTTATAATTTAATATTTTCTACATTCGTAACTGCGGACCCGGGTTCGATCCCCGGTCGGGACAGTTTTTCTGGGTGAGGTTTTTATCGGAGTTTTTCCTCACCTGTAAGACAAATGTCAGGAAAACTATAAGGCCCAAACGGTCCCCGAAATCATATGGCAATCGCAATCATCATCATCATCATTCATATTCATCTTAGGTTAAGCTTAGGATTAGGGACACTCCTGGCGCACCACTATCATCATCATCGCCCATCATATCATCGGGGCAACGTAACCCCGCCTTCCAGGCGCCCCAACCTCAGAAGTGGGTTACAAGTACGCCATGCCAGGAGAGAAACAAGGAATGTCATTTGAAAAAAAAATCGTAACTATACAATATTCGAACATTCGGACTCACCTAGAAAGTAAGAAATGACGATTTTCTGCTATATTTCGCATGTGGAGCATCCCTCTTGATGGTCCAACAATAATCGGCCAGCGTATTAAGATTCCATTTGCCTTCATATCTCTTTTACATAGCTGAAATCTCCTGAGTTAGCTCATGTGGTTTTATTATACAATGGACAAATGGACGAAAAAAAGTTTATTAAAAAATAATTATTTAAATCCATTAATTGAAATTGAAATAAAAAACTGTGGGTGATGGAGAAATTCGAATACATATTTGAAAACACGATAAAAAACTGTATTAAATACAACTATTGGTACTCATGAGACAAAAATCATGTTGACCAGTGTTTATTATTTAAGCCCGCAATTCTCGAAAATGTGTGTATATCTGGATTGGAAGCTATTATCTAAAACAGTATAATGAATGTTCTTTGAACACCATTGGATTATTCTAATTAATTGTATGTATTTTCTAGTGCGGACACTGGACTTTTGAGACACTGTTGCAACTCTAGTGTTATTCACAGAATATTCACTTGCTTTCATTCACTTGCGGAGACTCTAGCGCGAAAATAAAGTATTTCTGACATAGTTTTAGAAAAAAAATATGATCATACGATACTCATTAACCAACCTCAAAGCCTTTTAACACATACACACACACACACACACACACACACACACACACACACACACACACACACACACACCACACACACGCACACACACACATATATATATATATATTTACACCCTGTATGATAAAATAAAACCCTCCATGGTATCTTTACTTTGTCGTGGTGGAGTGCCTTGCGTGGTTAAATGATCCTGAGAGCTATGCCGGCGGTAGCATTGCTGCCGATAGGGTTACCCATGCAGGACTGGTCGAAGGTGATAAGCCAGAAGAAAAAAGTACCTTGGTCGAAAGAGTGACGATCTTTCACCGTAAAAATACAACCGTCAAGAAATGCGGACATGGGTTCAACTGGGGTAAAATTTTTCGGAGGTCAAATAGTCCCCCATTCGGTTCTCCGGGCGGGGGCAAATTCAGGGAACCCATGCCAAAGAGTTAGTTAGTTTATGATAAAATAAAATAAAGTTAAAATATCTACCTTCTTAGGTCAGTGCTGTCGTCCTAAACTTGTAAAAATATATGTATGCTTTTTGTCTGGAGGCCTTTCAGAATATATATTCCATCATCAGCAGGTATTTCTTCGCTACATTTATTGATGTTCTCGATGCTGATTTTAATGTAGTGTTGTCCGTGACTAAAGTTTGACATTAAGACCAGCATCGAGAACATCAATAAATGTAGGGAAGAAATACCTGCTGATGATGGAATAGATATTCTGAAAGGCCTTCAAACAAATAACATACATATCTTTTTATAAGTTGAGGACGGCGGCACTGACCTAAGAAGCTACATATTTTAACTTTATTTTAAGACTATCCACCTCAACGGATTTAAACAATGGATTTTATTAGGATTGGCCCTGTATGATATTGTACAAGAAATTACTTTCACATACAACACTACAGAAATCGGTTTTACAGTTCAACATTTCTAATATGGAAATACTACAGTCGTCAGTTAATTGTAACACCTGAAGCGCCTGTCAACATAGACCACCCAACTTACTGATTTATAGCACATATCTGTTACAGTTGATAATGGTTTGGCAAGAAACTGGTGCTCATTACTCAACTAACATGGTCGTTAGCACGTGTACCTATAATAAAATATAGTTTCATTACCGCTATTTTTATTTAGCAACATTGCTAAGTTTGGAATTTATTTTTCTTATTCTTTATTTGTCAACAATATTGTACTCCCAGCGAAAACAAGTTCTTGCGCGGGGATGGCCGTTTAGTGCGGAGCGGGGGCGTAGATTTCTCGAATACCATGACGTCACGATTGTTGTACTGATGTACTATACATCACAAATTAGATAAGTTGGCACAGATTCCTGCTGTCTAGCAAGATTTATTGTGTTAATTTGACTATTACACTCACTAGTTTTAACTATTATATTACTAAATTATATTAGTTTTAAATTAT
This sequence comes from Diploptera punctata, assembly GCA_030220185.1. Lineage (NCBI taxonomy): Eukaryota > Metazoa > Arthropoda > Insecta > Blattodea > Blaberidae > Diploptera > Diploptera punctata. Next base: position 979,661 of record JASPKZ010001215.1, on the reverse strand, counting down.
GTTACAGCGCATTGTCAAATTGTTTTCGAAGTGTACAATACAACCTAGACTCACATGGCGTTCGGTTAAGCTGTGGGAGTACAGTACTTGCACGGCAACCAACGTTAGAACTTGAAATATCACAAGAACAGAATCAGAAAATGAAAAACGGGTCCACCGCTGTGGTCTCGAGCTAGCGGGTTCGATCCCCGGTCGGGACAGTTTTTCTGGGTGATGTTTTTATCAGGGTTTTTCCTCACCTGTAAGACAAATGTCAGGAAAACTTTAAGGCCCAAACGGTCCCCGAAATCATATGAGAATCGGAATCGTCATCATTCATATCCATCTTAGATTAAGCTTAGGATTAGGGACTCTCCTGGCGCACAACTATCATCATCATCACCCATCATATCATCGGGGCAACGTAACCCCGCCTTCCAGGCGCCCCAACCTTTGGTTACAAGTACGCCATGTCAGGAGAGAACACCAGGAATGTCGAAAGACATCCTGGGGCATTTGAAAAAAAAACAATGAAAAACGGAGCGCATAATAATGGGAGTTTCTCTCAGGGACAAAATACAATGAGGCTAAGGATGATGTCAGGACTAATCGACACAGCAAATAACACTGGTCGACATGATTTTTGTCTCATGAGCATAAATAGGTGTACTTAATGCAGTTTTTTTATCGTGTTTTCAAATATGTATTCGGAATTTCTCCATCGCCAACAGTTTGTTTTACTTCAATTTTCAATTAATGGATTTAAATCATTTTTTTAATAAACCTAGATTTCTTCCCAGAAAATCTTGCCGCAGTGAGCAAATGAGCACGGGAAACATTTTCATCAGGATATTTCAGCTATGGAAAAGAGATATCAAGGCAAATGGAATCCTAATATGCTGGCCGATTATTGTTGGACCATCAAGAGCGATGCTCTACAGGCGAAATATAGCAGAAAATCGCCATTTCTTACTTTCTAGGTGAGTCCGAATGTTCGAATATTGTGTAGTTACGAATGTAGAAATTATTAAAGTGTTTGAAATTATAAATTCCTCTCTCTAGGAAATCTTGCGTGATGGAGAAAAACCGATATCATATTTCAATTCAAGGGAAAAAATGCTATCACAATCGCATATTTTTCTTTCTAAAAAGTTTATTTTTTGTTGCTCAGTGTATCCTAAACTGGAAATTGGGAACCACATAGCAAGGGTAACAACAAACTCCTTATTGTCATAGATCTCAACTATATGGGATCCTCGCATAGGCAAAAGGAATAGTAGCAGACCAAGGACAAGGTAGACAGATTTATCGAAGGAACTCGCCGGAGCCAATTGATCAAGTGCAGCACCTGGAAAAATCTGCAGAATGTTAGTGTCAACGTAACACTAATGGGACAGTAACTCATGCCGATTAGATCATCACGCGAGATCCTTAATTAGCTACTCATTAAAGGAGCAGAGCCTTTAACGGGGCATAAAAGACTAATTTATTCTGTATTTAATATGATCGGCATATAAGCCTACCTTTTCTAGGCCATTTTAATTATGTAATATCGCCACTGATCGAAAATAATATTTCTTCTTCTTCTACTACAAGGTTTAGGCTATGCAGCCTGTTCCGGCGAAGTTAAAAGTGGAGTCCATCTTCTACGTGGTCGGCCAACATCTCTTGTTCCTCTGGGATTATACAGGAAGGTTCTTTTTGGTATTCTTTCGTTGTTCATTCTCATTAAGTGTTTTGTCCATTTCTTATTATTTTCGCTGATTTTATCTTCACTTTTATATATATTTAATTCTTCTCGTATAGTTTCATTCCTTATTCTATCCGCTCTTGTGCATCCTTTCATATTACGTAAAAACAGCATTTCCGCAGTCTGTATCCTGCTTTTATCCCTTGATTTCATTATCCAATTTTCACTTCCATACAACAACAAAGGAACAGTAATTGTTTTATATAATTTAAGTTTCGTATCTTTCCTTGTTTTCCGACCTAAGGTTCTTTTTATGGGAAAATAATATATAGAAATACAATTTATCATTCAGGTTGGATTTTTAAGAGGGGCATCGAAGGGATCTGTGGAGAATACTAACTCTAAATTAGGCTATAGCATTAAGGACAAGTAAAATATTTAGGGTTATCACGAACCAAATGCATAAGAGGTTTATAAAAATTGACGCAGATTAAAATAAAGAATAATCATATTAATACAATAAATTAAATAACTTTACATCAAAATCAACTTATAGTATGTTACTGTCCACCGCTGTGGTCTCGAGGTAGCGTGCTGTTTGTCACGCAGCGGGCCCAGGTTCGATCCCCGGTCGAGACAGTTTTTCTGGGCGAGGCTTCTATCGGGGTTTTTCCTCACCTGTAAGACAAATGTCAGAAAAACTTTAAGGCCCAAACGGTCCCCGAAAGCATATGGCCATCATCATCATCCTTATCATTACCATCATCATCCTTCATCGGTGTGGAAAGCAACGGGAAGCTACCACACCTACAATTCCCTAGTAAAGCTGCAAGCATAGCATGAAAATGCTATGATTGCAGTGAAGGACCTGCCTTCGGGCAGAATTGCTATGGATGGATGGCACAGAAACTAACTATCACTCTTTCTAGCTAGATAACTCATTTTTCACAAATTTGGAGTTATTTCTCTTTATCCACCCACCCAAGTAAATTCAATATTCTGTACTTTTATTTACTTAACCCTTGAATTGTCAATACAATATTTTCTCGTGCCAGTTATTTAAATGTTCCGGACCGCAAGGAAAATAAATTCATGTTAAACATTGCTATTATTATACATTGTTGCGTAATTTTACATAAATATAAGTAATTTTTACTCGTTTGTCTTTCTATTGATCTAAAAACAAAATTAAATAAATGAAATCAATGTATCCAATAAGATACATTTTTAATTTAAGGGTTAATCAGTATTCATAAAATGGAATTAAGAGAAAGCAAATAATACTATTGCATTTCATTTTTATGCAAACTGCAGTATCTATAATGAATCAACGCGGTGAATCACGATTTCCAGGATTATGCTTCTAGGTAGATGAGTAATGCGGGCGTCAAGGTCTTAAATATTCATGAATGTAAATTATTTTTTTGTAATACCAGCACCTCTCGCAAAAGAAGACGAATAATATTCTATTAATAATGTATTACTGGGAACACTGTGAGAATAAATGTATAGATAGTCACATATCCTTAGTGCAAGAAAGCTGTCTTTTGCATATAAACATAACCGCTGTGGTCTCGGGATAGCGTGCTGCCTTGTCACGCAGCGGGCCCGGGTTCGATCCCCGGTCGGGACAGTTTTATCTGGGTGAGGTTTTTATCGGGGTTTTTCCTCGCCTGTAAGACAAATGTCAGGAAAACTTTAAGGCCCAAACGGTCCCCGAAATCATATGGCCATCGCAATCATCATCATTCATATTCATCTTAGGTTAAGCTTAGGATTAGGGACTCTCCTGGCGCACCATTATCAACATCATCGCCCATCATATCATCGGGGCAACGTAACCCCGCCTTCCAGGCGCCCCAACCTCAGAAGTGGGTTACAAGTACGTCAGTACGTCATGCCAGGAGAGAAACCAGGAATGTCGAAAGACCACCAGGGGCATTTGAAAAAAATAATAATAATTTGAAAAAAGCTGGCCTTGCCACTGTTAAAAAAAATGTTTTTATGTAGATCGATAAATTTGAAAGTATTAGCTTCAAAATCTCTCACATGAAATTTGATGATAAATACAAATAAATTCATGGTACGACAGTTCAGAAAGCCTGGGTCGACTGAAGTGCTTCCTGTCACTGCAAGTTGAGGACAGTACAGGGAGTCCGCGGTTGCCACGACACAATCTCACAATCTTAACTTCAGTTTTATTAACCCGATTTCGCTACTTATGAAATCAAGTAGCTACACAACTGTCAACACGACGCTGTGTGAACCACGTTCCATACGCTATGCGCAAAGAAAATTCTAGCTATTAACTAACTCACTGGCACTATCGAACCCGTAGGTTCATGACCGCGCGGACATAACCTCTCCATACATCCCTATTCTGTGTTGTTTTCCAATCACCTCCTGTATAATATATTTCCCTCAAATCATAGTTAATGGTGTTCTCCCACCTCATTCTCGGTCTATCAATTGACTTTTCCCTCAGGTTTTCCCACAAGAAGCTTCCATGTACGTCTTTAATTCCCATTCATGTCGCATGTCCTGCCCATCGCAGTCTACGAGATTTAACTGTTCTTATTATATCTGGCTTCCTATAAAGACCATGTAGTTCATTGTTATTATATCTTCTCCATTCACCTGTCTGTTCATCTCTCTTTGGTCTAAAATTTTTTCTAAGTACTTTATTCTCAAATACTGGTAATCCCCTTTCATCCCTTAAAGTAAGAGTCCATGTTTCGCATCCATATAATATAACTGGTGAATAATTTTTTTATATATTTTCAGTTTAACGTTTTTTGAAAGGAGTTGGGACATCAAGAGTCTCTGCAATGCATAATAGCACGCATTTCCAGAATTGAGCCTATGTTTAATTTCTTTGTGCGTCTCATTCCTATTTGTGATCATTGTTCCTAGGTATTTGAATTCAGCCACTTCCTCAAAATTTCCCTCATTTGTCATTAGAAAAATTACACTAATCAAAATAGTAATTAACTATAGTAACGTTTAGTAAATTACTTAAATTACTTCGATTTGATTAGCCTACGTTATAAATTAAACTTCCCTCAAAAAAACAATACAAAATATGACAAAATATTGTTCAGAATGAAATGCCTTTAAACTAATTCAAATATAGTCGACAAAATACATACAAAATATGATACAGCTAGGCTATCAAAAAATCAGTAACAATAATTTGATATCAGTAAACGAAACTTAAAAACTAATATTAAAAGCCTCAAGAAAAAAAAAACCTTAATATGATTAAATGAATGCTGGTAATGAATTTTCACCCAGAAATTGCTAAAAGAGGAAAAAGCTCATCCAGGTTGGTTGGTACGAGAGCAGCGCTTGAACCTGGAACCCCCCAAATACGAGTCTCAAATTTTAGCTATTGAGCCAATTGCGATAATAATGAAATCTCTTTTCGCATTTGGCTTGACTACTGGGTAAAATAAGGCATAAAACACAGCAATTTGAACCCTAGAATCCCCAATTACGAGTCACAAAATTTGGAATAAGAATATCAGAAAATAGAAAATTAAACACCATATTGTTTGCAGATGACCAAATAATAATAGCAAATTCCGAAGATAATCTACAGAAAGGTCTGTATGAACTTAACAAAATTACAGAAGAATATGGATTAAAGATATCTACAGAAAAAACAAAAATTATGGCATTTCAAGGTGTAGATCCTGTCGGAAGTAAAATTGTACTGGACAATAAAATTTTGGAGCAGGTGGGTAATTTTACATATTTAGGATGCAATATCTCATATGAAGAAGAAAAGGATGTTGTAAATGCAAAAATATCTAAATTTTAAAGAATTTTAGGGTTAATAAATTCTATCTTCAAGCCACAGTTAGTCCAAAAACATTCAAGACTAAAAGTGTATAAAACACTGGCTCTTCCAACTCTTTTGTATGGTAGCGAAGTATGGACGTTGAAACAGAAGGATATACAGAGACTTAGATCTGCTGAAATGAGATATCTTCGGAGGACTGCAGGATACACACTACTAGATCACAAAAAAATGAAGACATCTTAGAAGAATTACACATGGAATCTTTAGAAAACAAAATTTCTGATTATAAGTCAAGATGGATGCAACATGTTCATCGAATGGAAGATCACAGAATACCCAAACAAATGTTAAGATATCAACCTGCAGGAAGAAGAAGATCAGGACGTCCACTCAAAAGACTTTTGGATGGTGTTTCTCTTGAGGCCGAAACAGGTCAACAAATGACCTAAATTCGTGAATGTACTATGATGATGATGAAAATATATCCATAAATGTCATGTCAATCATTTTTTTAAATTAAGATCGTAAAGATATCCTAATAGTAGATTACGCATATCGTGCTAGCTTTAATTTGAATTGATGTAAATATCTGCGCATGTACATCCTTCACTTTTTTCCTGCAAGATAATACCTTGATACCATATTAGGTAGTCCTAGTAGTTGCATAAGAGTTTCTCTTAAAATTATATCGGAAATCTGTTTAATACAGTTGAGAGCACTCTAGTTACAAGAGTAATTGTGTGGGTGCAGATGGCAAATTGGTTTAAATTCAATTAAGGGGTAAATGAACTCGACTGAAACGATCAAGACACTAAAAAAAAGAAAAAAACATTCTTGGCTGCGATCGAAACACCATGATTAGTTCGTGGTGTCTTCTTTCGCCCATAAAAAGAGAACCCAACATTCTATTATTTCTACAGTGCTTTGCACTAACTTCATATGATCTCATAGATTCGATTCCACAATTGTTTCATGAAATTGAATCGAGTACTGTACTCGTATGTTCTTTCGTCGAGATATGATTAAACTTTCATACAGTTTTAATGAGACGCCATATAGAACTGTCTAATTATTAATCAATTGAGTTGGTTTCTTTCACCCATAAAAAGAGAACCCAACATTCTATTATTTCTACAGTGCTCTGCACTAACTTCATATGATCTCATAGATTCGATTCCACAATTGTTTCACGAAATTGAATCGAGTACTGTACTCGTATGTTCTTTCGTCGAGATACGATTAAACTTCCATACAGTTTTAATGAGACGCCATATCAAACTGTCTAATAATTAATCAATTGAGTTGGTGTTTACTTGATGAAAATCCATATTTATTAATTTAAAAAAAATAGTAATAGGAATTATAAATAATATTTTCAAGCCAAACACAGTACAGCAACACACACGAACTAGAATTTATAAAACACTGGCCAGACCCATATTATGTTACGGCAGTGAGGCCTGGACAAATCGCAGTGTAGATGAACAAAGACTAACTGGGGGAGAAATGAAATTTATGAGACGTACTGCAGGTTCTCAAGAACAGACCATAAAAGGAATTCTGAGAGTCTCAAAGAATTACAAACAGAATCAGTCATGGAATATGTACAAAAATACAGAAACAACTGGAAATCTCACGTAAGAAGAATGAGCAGAACAAGAATACCACGTCAGATCTTAAATTACCAGCCACCAGGCAAGAGAGCTTTGGGCAGACCCTTCAAACGTTGGATTGAGACCATAACAGATCACTAGGTCTATCACATGAAAGGAAGAAGAAGAAATAAAAATAAAACGTAGTTTTATTTGATTTTCATATTTATTAAGATATAATTCAGTGACAGCTGTTTCGGTACACTGTACCTTCTTCACACATGTTAACAAATTATGAATAGTGTTCCAACAGTTGTTAACATGTCTGAATAAGGTAGAGTGTACCGAAACAGCTGTCACTGAATTATATCTTAATAAATATGAAAATCAAATTGAACTACGTTTTATGTCTAATAACTGCCTACTAGTACTTTCAATACAATATGCAAAAAAACTTAATGAATTTGCTCTTTCTCTCTCTCTCTCTCTCTCTCTCTCTCTCTCTCTCTCTCTCTCTCTCTCACACACACACACACACACACATATGTGTATATATATATATATATATATATATATATATATACATACGGGTAAACTTTTACAAGTTGTTCAGGGACGTTGTCCGAGTCCTTTTTTATAAGAAAAACGTGGTCACCGGTGACTTATTATTGACTATTTAATTCATGCCCCAAATGGGAGTCAGCGACCAATCACATTTCAATTATTTCTTATTTACAACCAATCACAGTCGTGTTTCGCCTAAAATTTACCAACTAAAGTTTATCATAGTAAAGAAAGCACCTCCTTTTTAACATTCTGAATCGGTCATAGCATTATTTTGCAGTGACTGACTCCGTAAGAAATACGGCTACCAGATTCTATATATTGTGCATGAATGTCAACACGTGTAGCAAACAAGAGATAATATAAAAACATTTGTAACAATTGATTATACCACAAAAAAAAAACCACTGTTTCTACTTTCTTAAACGAATTATTTGACATATTTACATCATAGGACATCAGAAATTAATTAATACCTATAACGTTGGTTATAAATTTCTCCACTATGGTGCATTCTTACAACATTACGATCTTTTGGCAATAAATAATATTATGAACTGGTTGCAGTGATCGAAAAAAAGAAGCAAATGAAGCGTACCAATCATTCCTCATTTGTTTTCAAACATCGCCGTTTACATTAAAATATAAATATTTAAAATATCTATAGTTAAATAATGATTTGTGAGTAAACAGCTTAATTTTATTCGTTAAATAGTCCTAACAAATGCCACTCTTGATTTCCAAATTCTCTAGATAAATTGACTCCTTACTTCGTGAGTAGTGAATTTATCGATAATTTGGAAATCACTCGTGGCATTACTTATGAATAATTTATTAGATATGTAGTATGCTTTTTTGTTCCATGATATAATTTTACATTGATGATTAGTTGATTAGTTCTTATTTTTGTTTGTAATGTATCAGATTACACTTTATCACAATTAAAAGGAAATTCTACATGACTATCACATCAGCTATGCATTACTCTGTAATAAGACTACCGAGATCATGAATTCCTTATGTTAAAATACTTAATCAACACCCTCGAACAACCTATGTAACATTGTGATAATTATTTACCACCCTATAAACACCATAAAATGTAAGGTATAATGATAAAAATCACAAAATAAGTATTATCAAACATCTGTCTACAGCCCTGTCGTAAAAATATAACACAATCCATTTTCAAATGCTGTACAGTCATGCACGTTTTGGAAAAGATGACTACACGCCAATGGCGCATCAAACGTTCCTCTCAAAACTATTTCATTAAGATATCACACATTTTTTGTTAAGGATTCTCTCGGATCGCTGGTTAAGGAAGAGACCAGATCACGAGCTAATGCCACGCTAGTACAGTCAATCAAATCAAATGCTTCCTTTCATCTCTTAATGTTCGAGAAAACAGGCCCAAATGGGAGTCAATGAATTTTGATTCACAACGAATCACAGTAGTTTTTCACCTCGATTTTATCAATTTAATTTTATCACTTTAAAATCAAGCTCCACCTTTTTAACATTCTGAATAAGCCATAGCATTATTTTGCAGTGACTGACTCACTATGAAATACGTTGAATATAGCAATTTATATATATTAAGATGTAAGAATTTTAGAATGCATGTGGCTACCAGATTGTATATATAGTGCACGAATGTAACCATATAGTGCCTGCGGGATATAATATAAAAACATCTGTAGCAAATGATTATATCATAAACAAAAAAGAAACCACTGTTTGCACTTTTTTAAACGTATTATTTTCCAGGATTTACGTTCCAGAAATATATATTTGACATATTTACATCATAGGACATCATAAAGTAATAAATATGTTGGTTATAAACAGTTTGATGTATTTCATTTTCTCTCCACTAGGGTGCATTCTTACAATATTACGATCCTTTGACAATAAATAATATGATCTGGTTACAGAGATGTACAAATGAAGCATAACAAACGTTTCTCATTTGTTTTCAAACATCGCCCTTTACAATAAATATATAAATATTTTAAAATATCTATAGTTAAATAATGATTTGTGAGTAAACAGCTTAATTTTATTCGTTAAATAGTCCTAACAAATGCCACTCTTGATTTCCAAATTTTCTAGATAAATTCACTCCACACTTCGTGAGTCGTGAATTTATCGATAATTTGGGAATCACTCGTGGCATTACTTATGATTACAGCTGTAAGATGAGAATTAGGAACTAGTGTTTATAAATGGCAAGTCATAAATCAAAAAGTAACCACGGACGTAGATGAAGGAACAACTACAGAGAGAGATGATTTGATAATAACGGGTTTCAAATGAAGGTCATGAAATTGTGTCGAAATATATGATGTTTTGAGGAAGTTGTTTTGCGAATTGAATATGGTTAACACCCTTGTCAGCTCTGAATAGGACCTAATTAAGTATAAATTAATAATGAATTCTGTTCACCATACTTATTTTTACCTTAGTTTAACCTCTCCCTTTTAGGTACTTTTACATGCCACATGCCACCCGGGCCTAGCACTGTCAAGAGAGGATTTTCAATTCTTGATGGTCTAAGTTCTGTAATTTAAGGGGGGTGATGGGTGAAATTTCTATTTTCTACAGTTTTTAAGCTACATACTTGATTTGTTTGTGCCCAGATTCATGTCATAATAGGTAATATTATATTAAAGTTTCATCCTTCTAGGCTTAAAGGTTTTTGAGTTATTGAAGACAATCCATTTTAAAATGTGTATATTTAAATTTTTAACAAGTGCCATAATGTTTTAGTAAAAATTTTTGAATTTTTTTCTACACAACTACTGGCTTATTTAGAACAACACTACGTGTTATGAATACATAGAGTCTTTTATATAGATATATAATTGTTTTATAGATTACTTTAATTATTCAAGCAAAGTCTGTTGAAATAAAGTTTAGACATGATATAGTTCAGAGCGAAGTTTTCCTTAGCTAACTGTAAAATCTCTACATTTAGTTTATTGGAATGTTAGTGAGTACAGTTAGGGTAACTAGAGGTCAAATTGAGCATATAACATGGGGGAAGTGAGGGTCTCGTGTCTGTCTGTGAAAAGTGCTGAAGGGTAAGTCACCGACCATTTTTCTTAATATGTGTCCAGGATTTTTGGAAGGGAATCAAGTTCAATTAACTATTTTGATATTAAATTTTCAAAAGGGATATAACAATTTTAAACATGTAGATTAGGGTATATTTTATAAATTGCACCACTCCCTCCCTCTCAAACCCCAGGAAGTACTGTAGTTTTAATATAAGCTTAGATTAGGTATTTAGGGCTAGGGTACTTAGGGATTGTAATTATTTATACTTCAGAAATAAAATAGTCAAAATAAGACTACAAAAACGCATGCATGAATAACTCCTCACACTAACGTTCGGCTAGATAAACGCGCTTTCCAAGTCCCGAAGGTCCTTTTAAGCCTAAGCAAACCAGCGGTTCTTAATACTATGCATTAACTTTTCTGTCACTGTAATAAAGGAAGAAACAATATATACATCCTCTGCATATGATTTTTTTTAAATTACTACACACATTTTATTTTTTATTTAAAAAACTATCAACGTTGTTTCAAAATCCATGCATAGTGTAGTGTATTTTTTTCTCTTCTTTTTATGCATAGTAGATTCGAGCTGTTATTCCTTTTTTTATTCATTGTATCATTAATTTAATTTTAATTGTATTTAGTTTCATTCTATTATTAGACATTAATTTCAATATTATTCAATATGACAGATAATTAATTGTTCAATGACTATTAATGTAACTTTTTTTTGTATTCATATGTAACATGTTTGTCCTGTCTAATATGACTACTATTGTAATTTTTTTGTATTCATGTGTAACATATGTTTGTCCTGTTTTATATGACTATTATTGTATTTTTTTGTATTCATATGTAACATATGCTTGTTCTGGTGAGTGGAAGAGAAGGCCACATGGCCTTAACTCCACCAGGCTAAATAAATCTATTCTATTCTAAATCTAAATTATTAGCATAGTGTGTGGGACATGCAGTTAAAATTTAGTGCTTCTATCATTAAATTTGTCAATGCTATTTTGATTTGAATGTATTGAAATGCAATGAAAATAAAAATGTGGAAAAGCCAATTTGTAAGTTTGCATGCAGTTAAATTAGAATGTAGCATACATGTAGCCATCCTACAGTCATTAGGGAGATTAACAAGCGCCATAGGACACAAACTTCGCCAACTTATACTTTAAGGTACGTAGTATTTTTTTAATACAAAAAACAAAACAAAAATGCTAAATTTGACAGAAAATGTCGAAAATTTCACCCATCACCCCTCTTAAAAAATCTTTTCATGGATACGGCTACAACTATTCTTTCGGAATTCGCTAAAATTTTCCTCCCAGATGATCGGCAAAATTCCGTGAGTAAGATTGTACTGGCAGAATGGGTTCAAACTTTCAACTTAAAAATTTGTGTTCATTTGACAATTTATTAGACTTCTCGTGGTCTGTAAATGATGATTCTGTTTTAAGTATTGCTTTTATTTGTTTCTTGTTTAGTCAAGGGGCAAAGATTGAAACGTGATATACGACTTGGTGTGAATGCTTCGTACAGATGTGTACAGCATTTAATATGTATATGAAGATAGTACATGACAGATATTGTTTATGAGGTATGCATCATTTGAAGAACTGTACATGCACGACCACAGATACCATTACGATGTCCGTGTAAGACACTGTGGCATTAGAGATAGGCTGAGAGTTCAAAGGCGAGGGAAACATTTTGAAAATATTATTAATACGCCTTAATAAGCTGTTAGTTTATGCTGATGATGTAGTAATATTGGGCGATAGCGAGGAGACACTAAAGGCCAACATACACACTATTGAGTAACACTAAGAAATTGAGACTGGAAGTAAATATCAATAAAACTAAATATTATGGTCACACATAGAAATACATTATATAATGGAAATGAACAGCTAATGGCAAATGAGGGAAATTTTGAGGAGGTAGCAGAATTCAAATACCTAGGAACAATAATCACAAATAGGAATGAGATGCACAAAGAAATTAAACATAGGCTCAATTCTGGAAATGCGTGTTATTATGCAATACAGAGACTCTTGACGTCCCAATTCCTTTCAAAAAAACGTTAAACTGAGAATATATAAAACGATTATTCTACCAGTTATATTATATGGATGCGAAACATAGACTCTTACTTTAAGGGAGGAAAGAAGATTACGAGTATTTGAAAATAAAGTTCTAGGGAAAATGTTTGTACGAAAGAGAGATGAAAATACAGGTGAATGGAGAAGACTACTTAACAGTGAACTACTTGGTCTTTATAGGAAGCTAGATATAATAAGAACAGTTAGGTCTCGTAGACTGCAATAGGCAGGGCATGTAGCACGAATGGGGGGTGAAAGAGGTGAATGAAAGCTTCTGGTAGGATAACTAGAGGGAAAATGCCCAGTTGGTAGACCAAAAATGAGGTGGGAGAATAATATTATCCATGATTTGAAGGAAATAGGTTATACAGAGGATGATTGGAAAACATTAGCTCAGGATAGGAATATATGGAGAGCTTATGTTCGCGCGGCCATGAACCTACAGGTTCGATAGAGCCAGTGAGTTAGTTAGTTTAGTGAGATAAAGATAAATGTCCTTCCTAACCTAGGAGGTCTTGAAGATCGAAAAATCCAAAAAAAAATGTCCTCAGGGTGAGACTTTAACTATGGATTCAGAGTCTCCAGCAAGGTAACATCCTTAACCCCAAGTAGGAACATAAAAGTATAGACAGACTAAATCAACAGTTTAACAATCTGGGGTAATGTACACCTGTATCGGAACCTGGAATTCAATCTTTTTAGAAAGGACCCACCATAACTTAAACATGCGATCGAGAGAAAATTTAACTCTAACTGTACCTCTACATCGAACATCTCGCTATTCCTCATCCTTCCTTGTTTCAGCCACTCGACTCTGGAATTCCCTCCCCTCGTAAATCAAGGACTGTACGACTCAAAAACACTTTAAAAAGAAACTCACTTCATATTTCCTTAGACAATATACATAAGTGACGGATTGTCGGATAAACTGCAGCGTGTCCATAACATGTGTATCAGATTCATATTTAATGTTCGAAAATACGATCACATTTCTCCATTATTCCACGAATTGTCATGGCTACATCTAAAAGAGAGAAGAAAATCGCACTGTCTAATTCTCCTATTTAAGATCCTACATACCTCGATTCCCAATTATTTATCATCCCGTTTCCAGTATCTATCCTCAAACCATAACTTAAACACAAGATCACAACATAGTCTCTTGCTTAATATACCGCAACATAGGACATCACATCACTCCATGTCATATACCATCTTCACTTCTCGCAACTGGAATTCCCTACCACAAGAAATAAGGGGCTGCCGGACATTGGCATCTTTTAAAAGAAATCTAAATTTATATTTGCTCTAAACTCGACTTCATTATTATCCAGTGTAAGATATATATATTAATTGGTGTTTCTCGTATAATGTATCATATTTATATAATAATAATAATAATAATAATAATAATAATAATAATAATAATAATAATTATTATTATTATTATTATTATTATCGTATCATTATTGTTATTACCCTATAAAATGTTGTTTGTACATGACAATTACATTGCTACATTATTGTATCTTTAACTGTTTATAATTAGTATAGTGTATATCTATATTTGTCAAATATTTATTTGTATTTGTGCTGGTTGAGTGGAAGAGAGGGCCTTATGGCCTTAACTCTGCCAGAATAAATAAAGTATTATTATTATTGTTATTATTATTATTATTATTATTATTATTATTATTATTATTATTACTATATATAACCGTGTTCCATATACACTTTTATTGTTTCTTTATATTTTAAACTTTCTTTACCAAGCCTTTTACTAATTATAGGCTATTAATTTTGTTTTTTTTTTTTTTGATTGCGGATGAGCCCATGTAACACTACGCAAAGTACTTAGAGGCGTTTCCTTTGAGCCCAAATTTCTTTCATTCTTTTGCTATGAGCTTGTTTTCTATCATCTGTCCAAGTTGTTCCAGTTTTTTTTTTCTTCGGTTTGTCCTCTTGGTCAACTTGCCACTTATTCACCTTAATTCTAAATATATCTCTGTTTGGGATATCTTCTTTAGTAATTCCTGCCAATTTTAAGTCCTTTTTGACTTCATCAATCCACTTCATAGTATCCACTGGAGCTTTACTTCTGTTTTCGTAGAATTCCATTATCTGTTTTGTAAGCCTATTTGAGTTCATTCGTTTAATATGGCCATCAAATTTTAACCTTCGTTTTCTAATATCACTATGAATGTCTGTATATATTTTTATTTCCTTTTTACTTCTGAGTTTAAACGCTTCACCTATGACTTGTGGACCTAAAACTTTTCTTATAATTTTGCATTTTTTTTTTCATTATATTTTCGATATATTTTTTCTGTTCAAAATTAATGTTTCTGCTCCATAGAGGCACTCTGGTTTAATTACAGTGTTATAGTGTCGTAATTTTGTATGTAAATATATGCATTTTTTATTATAAGTGTTATGAGTAAGCCAAAATGCTGTTTCCATTTTTTGGCATCTACTTTTATTGGCTTTGGTTTCAATTCCATTTTCCTGAATTATTTCACCAAGATATTTAAATTGTGAAACACGTTTAATTTTTCCATATTTGGTTTTCAGGTATTTTGGTGCTTGTTTATTGCATGAAATATATTCCTTTTTTTTTCAAAATAAATCTGCAGACAAACTTTCTCTGCAATGTCATTTAATAACTCAATCTGTTTTTGTGCTGTTACGTCACGGGTTAAGATTGCTGGATCATCAACAAATGCTAGGCAATCAATCTTCAATTTTCCTCTTCCTAATATGATTGGTTGATTACATTTAAAAATTGTTTTCGGTTTACGCCATTCTTGTATTACTTTATCAAGAACACAATTGAAGAATGGTGGAGAAAGTCCATCTCCATTATTATTGCTATTATTTTTTTTTCTTTCTTACTCTTGTCAACTTTATATTGTGTAGTCTATATTATGTATCAATCATAATTCTTATTGTATGTATAATTTAACCCTGGCGAAGTGGTCTTAACTCCATCAGTAAATTAAATAAATAAATACAAATAAAAAATATTTACCCACAACTGGTCACTCTGATCCTCGATTCATTGTATTTGTCGAAAGTTCAAAAACTTAGTCTGGTTGTTAACCCATGATGAATTTTGTTTTGCTGTAGAATATGAGACGCTTTTCTATTCATTCCTCTGTATGCACTTGCGTTTCTCATTATGGTCTAGTATTAAAGGGTTCTAAACATCACGTACTGGTAATTAAATGCAGTGAAAGTGCAAACTTATAGTCCATTTCGTGAAGTTTATAGCCAATTTTAAAGTCGTAAGTACAATACACGCATATTGAAGGCCCACATGAGCGAATATAATAGTTTGTACCTGGAACTGCATATTTCTTAATTACACTAGTCAACATGATTTTTGTCTCATGAGTACAAATAATTGTACTTAATGCAGTTTTTATTCCTGTTTTCAAATATGTATTCGAAATTTCTCCATCACCCACATTTTTTTTATTTCAATTTCAATTAATGGATTTAAATAATAATTTTTTAATAAGCGTTTTTTTCGTCAATTTGTCCATTGAGCGATGAGCACGGGGAACACTTTCATCAGGAGATTTCAGCTATGGAAAAGAGATGTCAAGGCAAATGGAATCCTTATATGCTGGCCGATTATTGTTGGACCATCAAGAGGGATGCTCCACAGGCGAATTATAGCAGAAAATCGTCATTTCTTACTTTCTAGGTGAGTCCGAACGTCCGAATATTGAGTAGTTACGAATGTAGAAAATATTAAAGTGTTTGAAATTATAAATGCCTGTCTCTCAGAAACCTTGCGTGATGAAGAAAACCCGATATATTTGAATTCAGGAGAAAAAAATACTATCAGAATCACATATTTTTCTTTCTTCAGACAGTAAACTTGAAGATAACTATATCAATCAGTTAAACAAACTAATAACAACAACAATAAAGCAAAATTACTTCCAATTTAACAATGAACTATTTATTCAAGAAGACGGGATCCCGATGGGGAGTCCTACATCTGGAATAATGGCAGAAATCTTCCTACAAGAACTGGAAAATAAACATTTTGAGGAACTAATACACAAATTCAACATAAAACTAATAATATATGAAAATGAAAACAGAAAAGAAAAAGAAATACTACAAGACTTAAACAACATGCATGAAAAAATCACTTTCACCGAAGAAATAGAAGTTAACAACAGCATAAACTACTTAGATTTGTCTATAACCAAAAATCTACACAACAATAAACTAGAAATCGGTATCTACCGGAAACCCACAAACAATGCTCTGGCCATAAACAAAAATTCTACACACCCTTTTCAACAGAAAATTAGTACATTTAATAGCTTAGTCAGTAGAATGTTGAAACTCCCATTAAGCAAAGACAATTATATCCAAGAACTCAACTACATTAAGTATATGGCAAAAACCAATGGCTATAATGAGAAGAATTCATAGATAAGCTCGTAAAAAAAACAAAAAAGGAAGAACAACATAACCAACATAACTAAACTAGAAAAAGAATCTGACAACAACAAGAAAACATGGATAACACTTACATACACAGGAAAAGAAACAACAAAATTAGCCAATGCACTAAAGAAAGCCGATAAAAACGTAAAAATAGCATACAGAACCAATAACAAATTAAACAACATAATAAACAATAACATTGAAGAAAATAACATTTTCAACAGCAAAGGAGTTTATAAACTGACATGCAAGGACTGCAAACAAATTTTGTATAGGAAGGACAAACAGGAGTTTTAACATCAGATTCAAAGAACATTTTCGAGACTTCATTCACGCAGAAGGTAAATCAAGCTATGCAAAACACGTTATCCATGAAGGACATCGCATGTTAAATAATGAAAACACCCTAACAGTAATGCACAGAGAAAATAATCCAGCGAAGATAAACGTACTCGAAGAGATGGAAATCATGAAAGCAGCTCACAACGACAGCCTGATAAACGAAAACGAACCAAATACATGCAACCCCCTCTACCAGATCTTCAGTGAAACACCAGTTTTGAATCCTGCC
Organism: Diploptera punctata; assembly: GCA_030220185.1. Classification (NCBI taxonomy): domain Eukaryota; kingdom Metazoa; phylum Arthropoda; class Insecta; order Blattodea; family Blaberidae; genus Diploptera; species Diploptera punctata. The sequence continues at coordinate 961,819 of JASPKZ010001215.1, read as the reverse complement.
GATGATGGGACAAGTCCCGAAAGCGCTACAGTTAAATGATAATTAAGTTGAGGAGACGGACCTTTCAGGTGAATATTCTATAATTTTATATTAATTTTCTTTCTGAGACAAAAAAAAAGTTTCTTTTTTGTTGCTCAGTGTAATTAGACTAGCCAACACGATTTTATGACAACAATAATAAATAGAGACTGTCCCGTTTTTTTTTCCTCTCTCTAGATAATGGATGAAAGTAACATTCTCTAAGTGCTCCTTTTTTAAAATACGAATTAACTAACTAACTAACTCACTGGCACTATCGAACCCGAAGGTTCATGGCCGCGCGGACATAAGCTCTCCATACATCCCTATCCTGAGCTAATGCTTTCCAATCATTCCCTGTATAATCTACTTCCCTCAAATCATAGTTAATGTTGTTCTCCCACCTCATTCTTGGTCTACCAACTGGGCGTTTTCCTTCTGGCTTTCCTACAAGAAGTTTCCATGCACGTCTTTCATTCCCCATACGCGCAACATGTCCTGCCCATCGCAGTCTACGAGACTTAACTGTTCTTATTATATCTGGCTTCCTATAAAGACCATGTAGTTCATTGTTATGTAGTCTTCTCCATTCACCTGTCTGTTCATCTCTCTTTGATCCAAAAATTTTCCTAAGAACTTTATTCTCAAATGCTCGTAATCTCCCTTTCCTCCCTAAAGTAAGAGTCCATGTTTCGCCACCCATATAATATAACTGGTAGAATAATAGTTTTATATATTTTCAGCTTAACGTTTTTTGAAAGGAGTTGGGACATCAAAAGTCTCTGCAATGCATAATAGCATGCATTTCCAGAATTGAGCCTATGTTTAATTTCTTTTTGCATCTCATTCCTATTTGTGATTATTGTTCCTAGGTATTTGAATTCAGCCACTTCCTCAAAATTTCCCTCATTTGTCATTAGCTGTCCACTTCCATTATATACTGAATTTCTACGTGTGACCATATATTTAGTTTTACTGAATTAACTGGAGATATTTGTTGAGAGGACACTAGATGGATGCTAGTAAAATTCATTATTCGCAGGTTAAAAAAATAGCGACACAGTATCTGTATTCGCGGCTAACTTTTCTTCATTCTCGGATCCAGGCTGTACATTAAAAGGATTAATATTCTTTATTAACTAATCGGCAACTTTTTTTTTACTGCAGGCACGTGCCAAGGAGGCTTTTTTTAAAAAAAAGATATTCAAACCAAATGGACAAATTAATATCAAAGTAAAATAAACCTTATTGTCACTAAGCCTAAAGTTCGTTGTTAAAAGCCACCGCCGCTTTATTTCACGTGTCGCTATGTCTGTTCATAAATGCCTCCCTCGCCACGACCGGTATTTTATTGCTTCAGCTTATCGTTCGTTGCAATAATTTTGATTGAATAACACGTGTCTCTTCTGCTTTGTTGCCAGTTTATAATGTCGAGTAAAAAGAAAATTGTTCAAAAAACTGCTCTCATTAATTGATTTTATTTTTGAGCATTTTAATTTTATTCTTGGAATCTCGTCACCGGTAGCCGAGGCGGTGTTATAAGGTAAGATGCCTTTGGCGGCGAGTTACGGGACTTGGCGCTCTGGTTCGAGTCTCCCCATGGGGGGCCAGACATTTTCTGTCATGGTATTTCGGCCAGTATGGGACGCGGTGCCCACCCAACATCGTGAGGCACTATTGGTAGCTCTACAATAAGTAGCGGCTCCAGGTTGAGGAACCAGCTATAACGGCTGGGGGATATCGACATGCTAATCCACATGTCCCCCTACACTGACCATCTATCTCTGTGATTGACACATGTGGATGTGAAGGTGCCAGCAGCCGGCTGGTAAAACGGGCCAACCGCTGAATTAAGTGGAAAGACCCTCACTCGGAATCGTAACATATCCCCTATATACCCATACAAATTACCATTCCCTATTCGCAGTTTCTGTATTCACGGCATATTTGCGGAACATATCCCCCGCGAATAAGGATCTCTTACTGTATTATAAAGGTCATGTGATAAAATTATAAGTGGACAATAGATCTATAAAGTACAGGCAGACATACACACACACACACACACACACACACATATATATATATATATATATATATATATATATATATATGTTTAAATTCATCCCTAAGTCGCGATTGGTCGCAGAAAGAAAATAGTATCAACAATTAGAGGAGGTAAATGTTGATTAAACAGATTTTCTGAAGAAGAAATTATAAATCGTGGTATGAGACAAGGCTGCCCCCTATCCCCAACACTCTTTGCAATTTATATCAATGAAGTAATATGTTGCTGGAACAAGACATATAAATTTGGAATAAGAATATCAGAAAATAGAAAATTAAACACCATATTGTTTGCAGATGACCAAATAATAATAGCAAATTCAGAAAATAATCTACAGAAAGGTCTGTATGAACTTAACAAAATTACAGAAGAAGATGGTTTGAAGATATCTACAGAAAAAACAAAACATATGGCATTTCAAGGTGTAGATCCTGTCAGAAGTAAAATTGTACTGGACAATAAAATTTTGGAGCAGGTGAATAATTTTACATATCTAGGATGCAATATCTCATATGGAGAAGAAAAGGATGTAAATGCAAAAATATCTAAATTTTTAAGAATTTTAGGGTTAATAAATTCTATCTTCAAGCCACAGTTAGTCCAAAAGCATTCAAGATTAAAAGTGTATAAAACACTGGCTCTTCCAACTCTTTTGTATGGTAGCGAAGTATGGACGTTTGAAAACAGAAGGATATACAGAGACTTAGATCTGCTGAAATGAGATACCTTCGGAGGACTGCAGGATACACACTACTAGATCACAAAAAAAATGAAGACATCTTAGAAGAATTACACATGGAACACTTTAGAAAATAAAATGTCTGATTATAAGTCAAGATGGATGCAACATGTTCATCGAATGGAAGATCACAGAATGCCCAAACAAATGTTAAGATATCAACCTGCAGGAAGGAGACCAGGACGTCCGCTCAAGACTTTTGGATGGTGTTTCTCTTGAGGCCGAAACAGGTCAACAAATGGCCTAAATTCGTGAATGTACTATGATGATGATGTTGAAATGTTGATTAAATTTTCAGAAACTCCTTGCTGTCGAGAAAAAACATTCTGAAAACAAAAATCCATCAAGAAATGGATACTGATAAAATTAACCGTAATTGTTGAATCTCTTGAATGATGCCGTAGTATGAAGGACACGAACTCTGGTAATGTAAATCGGTTATTATATAAATACCAAACAAAAGAAAAGGTTCCTCATCCAAACAGATGCTGTGGGTGTAAAATCCGTTAAGTTAATGACCGGTTATATCAGGGCGATTCAAACAGCGGCCCACTATCCGAATTAAGCCCTTGAGGTAAAATATATAAAAACTGTACATTATAAATCACTGAAGTCAGAACAAACAAGGCCAAGTTAATAATTTGCTATTTCATATTACGCTATCTTAACCTATCTTGTTAAAATGAACTGTTCACAGTGTAATAAATTGGGGGAGTTCCAACAAATCTTATACATAAAAATCAATGTTTGTTTGTTTGTTGGTTTCATTGTTTGTTCGTATTCTATGCGCTGCCATACCGTTGATACGATTTTGATGTTTTTTTTTTGCAAAATATTCAGACGATTCCCGGGATGAATATAGGCAATAAGAGAGTTGTGATTTTCAACCCCTTCACCCCTAAAAATCACCCTTTGTAGTGAAAAACGTGAAATAAAGTTCCTATTTTGGCGCTTAAATGGCTTACGCTGCCTAAACCATAACAAATACACCAAATTAATGTACACAGAATTGAATATCTCAAAAAACTCTACAAAAAAGTCCGCGACAGCATATGTTTATCTCTTACGGATAACTCACAATAACCATTTTTTGTTTTTCATTGATGCCAAGAAGATCGGAATAAGTCGATTCCCGGACAAGCGTGCTCTGCAATACTGTTCATCCGATTGTGATGGGGCTTTTTGAAAAAATGTTCAGGAGTTTCCGGAGATGAACATAGGCTATAAGAGAGTTGTAATACTCGACCCCTTCATCCCTAAAAATCACCCTTTGTAGTGAAAAACGTGAAATAAAGTCCCTATTTAGACGTTTAAATGGATTACGCTGCCTAAACCATAACAAATACACCAAATTAATATACACAGAATTGAATGTCTCAAAACATTTTACAAAAAAGTCCGCGACAGCATATGTTTATCTTCTACGGATAACTCACAATAACCATTTTTGTCTTTCATTGATGCCAGGAATATCGGGATAAGCAGATTCCCGAACAGTGCACGGCTGGTGGTAAAAACATATTAGCATTTATTTATGAGTAGCCGGGTATTAGCTAGTAATGTATAAAAACATGTCTACAAAGAGTTACGCATAACTACAAAATTCAAACAATTCTAATATTAAAATATTTATGAGAAAAGGGACAGAAAGTGTCTGTCACATAACATGGACACTCCAGTGCATTTCGGATGAACGCCACGTTCATATGGCTGATACCCCTGTAACTGTTACAATCTTGTTGTAATTTTTATCAATTACTAGCTAATACCCGGCGTGCGCTCTTACTATTAAATAAATGTTAATGTGTTTTACCACCAGCCGTGCGCTGTTATGCTTGTCCGAGAATCTGCTTATCCCGATCTTCTTGGCATCAATGAAAGACAAAAATGGTTTTTGTGAGTTATCCGTAAAAGATAAATATATGCTGCCACGGACTTTTTGTAGAGTTTTTTTAGATGTTCAATTCTGTGTACATTAATTTGGTGTATTTGTTATGGTTTAGGCAGCGTAAGCCATTTAAGCATCAAAATAGGGACTTTATTTCACGTTTTTCACTACAGAGGGTGATTTTTAGGGATGAAGGGGTCGAGTATTACAACTCTCTTATAGCCTATGCTCATCACCGGAATCTCCTGAACATTTTTTCAAAAGCCCCATCACAATCGGATCAACGGTATGGCCGCGCATAGAGTACAAACAAACAAACAAACATACATACAAACAAACATTTTTATATATTAGATTTATTGTTCTTTATTCTGTTAAGGATTATTCTACCAGTACTCAGAGTATGGAGAGTAAATAGCAATACTCCTTTCCTTCATTTTGACCAATTTTCCCCATTTTTGGACATTTGAATAAATCATTTATTCCAATCTGTTAACATTTTCCTTTTTCTCAAATAGCCTTGAAATTATTTTAAAATGTTTAAAACAATTTCTACATTGATGGTTGGAACTTCTACCAGAAGGAACTCTGCGTCAGAAAAGTCTTCATTTATTAATTCTTGTAATAATTTTGTAATGAACTGCTATTACGACACTTTTGTCAGTTATTAAATGTTTACATTCTTGTAATACCGTACAATGTTAATACGAAATATTATTACATATATAGTTATAAGTTTAATTTATATCTGAACAATCGTATTAATAACTTTTATAACAACCTGCAACAACATATTCTTCTTTTATTATTCAAATGCCTCAGGTTGTCTTTCGATATTCCTGGTGTTCTCTCCTGGCATGGCGTACTTGTAACCCACTTATGATGTTGGGGCGCCTGGAAGGCGGGGTTACGTTGCCCCGATCATATGATGGGTGATGATGATTATAGTGGTGCGCCAGGAGAGTCCCTAATCCTAAGCTTAATCTAAGATGGATATGAATGATGATGAATCAGAAATAGGAATGAGATGCACAAATAAATCAAACATAGGCTCAATTCTGGAAATGTGTGCTATTAAGCATTACAGAGACTCTTGATGTCCCAACTCCTTTCAAAAAACGTTAAACTGAAAATATATAAAACTATTATTCTACCAGTTATATTATATGGATGCGGAAGATGGGCTCTTAATTTAAGGGAGGAAAGGAGATTACAAGTATTTGAGAATAAAGTACTTCGGGGAAAAAAAAATTGGACCAAATACAGATGAACAGACAGGTGAATGGAGAAGACTAAATAACAATGAAGCCAGATATAATAACAGCAGTTAAGTCTCGCAGACTGTGATGGGCAGGACATATTGCACGTATGGGGAATGAAAGACTTGCATGGAAGCTTCTTGTAGGAAAGCCAGAAGGAAAACGCCCATTTGGTAGACCAAGAATGAGGTGGGAGAATATCATTAACTATGATTTGAGGGAAGTAGATTATACAGGGAATGACTGGAAAGCATTAGCTCAGGATAGGGATGTACGGAGAGCTTATGTCCGCGCGGCCATGAACCTACGGGTTCGATAGTGCCGGTGGGTGAGTAACTAAGCAAGTATGAATGATAATTGCGATGGCCATATGATTTCGTGGACCGTTTGGGCCTTAAAGCTTTCCTGACATTTGTCTTACAGGTGAGGAAAAACCCCGATAAAAACCTCACTCAGAAAAACAGTCCCGACCCGCTGCGTGACAAGGCCGCACGCTACCTCGAGATCACAGCGGTGGACACAAATATCCATCCATAGTAATTCTGCCCGAAGGCAGGTCCTTCACTGCAATCATAGCATTTTCATGCTATGCTTGCAGCTTTACTAGGGAATTGTGCTTCCCGTTGCTTTCCACACCGGTGAAGGATGATGATGATAATGATAAGGATGATCATGATGATGATGGCCATATGATTTCGGGGACCGTTTGGGCCTTAAAGTTTTCCTGACATGTCTTACAGGTGAGGAAAAACCCCGATAAAAACCTCACCCAGAAAAACTGTACCGAACTGGGATCGAACACGGGCCCGTTGCGTGACATGTCAGCACGCTACCTCGAGACCACAGCGGTGGACACAAAATATATTCTACCAAATACCATTTTAATTTCGCCATCATTCATTAACAGATAATTACATTTTCCCAAGGAACACAGGTTCAAGGTCAGAAGATTAAGGTCTTCTCCAAAATGCGAGCGATATTAATTAGCAAGATTGATTTATTTGGTCATATTGATTAATGGACTCCTTTAATTGACATGTTGATGTTACTGCAAATGAGGTTATTTCAGTGTAAGCAATTCACAAATCATTCTAACCAGCTTCATATATACATATAAATTATATAGCAGTCCAATAAAGCTTACTGCTCGGTCACGACCAGTAATTATAATTAATTAATAATTATTGTTTATCCTTATTAAATTATCACTGATTTTCACATTTCATCCATAATATCCTCATTTATAAGATTTATTGTACAAAATTAATTTCCTAAAATTCATCAAATGTTTACGCACGTAACACTGAGCAACAAAAAATAAACGTTTTTTGTCTCAGAAAGAAAAATATGTGATTCTGATATTATTTTTTCTCCTAAATTCAAATATGATATCGGTTTTTTTTCCATGACACAAGGTTTCCGAGAGATTCCATCCTTTTAGCCGGGAACCAAGCATTTCAGACTGGTTTTTGGATAACTTTAAATCTCGTATGAGATCGCTTGAGTCAATAAATGAGGCTCAGATGAACAGCTTTGTTCAAAAGTTGTATCACCAAAATCTGTTTCTTCTTCTTGCTTACTTCCGTCAGAATCTGAGCTCTCTTCATCTAATGTCACATGTTCGGGAGGCTTTGGTGTGGGCAATTCATCGCAGTGTGGAACTGGTCTTATTGAAGATTGCAAGTCAGGGAGAACCACTGTGTGTTTTGATTTTGACTTAATCCCTTTAATGTTTGTGAAACATAAAATCATTATTTTAATACTCTTTTTCTTCTTCTTCTTAAACTTAATTTGTAGGATTTTCATCCTGTTTATTTCCAAAATCACTCCTCAGAGGAAGACGTATTGGATGTGCATTCACTGTCTATCCATCTCTTGACTGGTCTTCCTCTTGTTCTTCTCCCGTCTTCTTTAGCTCTTTTTGCAAGTCGGATTTCTTCCATTCTTTCTATATGACTCTATTTTAATCCATTAATTGAAATTGTAATAAAAAACTGTGGGTGACGTAGAAATTCCGAATACATATTTGAAAACACGATAAAAACTGCATTAAGTACAACTATTGGTACTCATGAGACAAAAATCATGTTGACCTGTGTAATTAGTTATAAAAACAATGTTTTATCAACGAGCGTTTAGAGCAATCGTTTAAAATGTTCATGTGTGAAAATATCTAACTTTACATACATAATAACAAGTATTTTGTTTTGTCACAACATAACAACGTGGCTTTTGCATAGTAAGTATGTAAAGACTTGGTTATAAAATTAAACTGACCTTCTCTAGGAACGTACTACAATGTGATTATAAAGTCCCAGTACATTTTAAAGAAATCGCTTACATATCGTATTTCTGTTACCGCCATTCGAAAGAAACAAATATGTTCACCATTGAAGAGCGGATAGAGGTTGTTGCTGCGTGTTTAAGAGGCCAGTCGTACGAAGAAGTTAGAGACAGATTCCAAAGGAAACCCTCATGGGAGACGTGTATCTTGATATGTTGCAACTTTTCTTACAGCCACAGTTACAGCAAGATAGTACCATTGATACAGTGGTGTTACAACAAGATGGAGCACCACCACACTTTGCTCTGGCTATACGCGGGTGTCACAATGACAGGTTTCCCAAAAGGTGGATTGGAAGGGCATCTCCTCGTATCTGGGCACCTTGTTCGCCAGACCTCGCACCCCTGGACTTTTTTGCTTGGGGGTTCATCAAGCAACAGGTGTACAGAACCAAGTTTCCTAATCTGCAAGTGCTGAAAGAACGCATACGCCAAGCAAGTGAAATGATTACAGAGGATATGTTGGTGCATGTTTTCCGGGGACGGTGCGTCGTTCAGAAACATGTTTTGAGATTGATGGAGTTTATGTTGAACACTAACTTGACAGTAGAAACTACCTTATAATTTTTGTTTTATTTGCGCTACGTTATCCACAAAATGTACTGGGACTTTATAATCACACTGTATTTAAAGTTAATTTTATCAGCGGTCAGAGGGAGTACTTGCTAAGCCGAAAAATATCAGTTAAGTGCCCTGTGATCATCTCACAAACCTATTGGGTACCGTGAACAAGTTGGTAACCCAGGACTTCAACACTTTCCGAACTGTTATATTTGTTTCTTGGGGTCTGTTTCACCAACAGAGGTAACTGTATTACGCCAGTTTAAGCTATGCATTATGGGGAAAACTGGCGTAATGCAGTTACCTCTGTTGGTGAAATTGACCCTTAGTGACAATTTGGCAGAGAACAAAATACAGTTAAACTGTTAATTCGCTAGAATTCCATGACGTAATATTTTTTCGTGGCGGTTCCGTGGCGCAAGCTGTTAGACACTCGCATCTCACCGCTGGGAGATCACTCCATGTGGGTTTCGCGGTGGACGAAACGGAGCTTGGACAGGTTTTTCTAGGGGTTACTCCCGTTTTCCCCCACCACAAATTTCATTCCTACTCATCCATTTCGTTTCATTTCGTTCATCCGCCCCTGTGACGGTGCTTCAGGAGTGGTCGGCCAGCCCTTGTAGTTCACAGATCTCTATAAATATAGGGGACTTTATCTCACCTCATCCCTCGTCCCGACCCTATACCTACAATAAACAGCTTTTCACAACTTTGAACTGGCGATTATCAACTTCGATACGCAGTACAATTATATATTCCATAACGCGATCAGGTCTTAAGGTCATTGCCTATCAGCAAACTGCAGGCCACATATTAATACGTTTGAATTTTGCTACAAACACTCTGAAATATTAAATATGATTGTTGAACAATTTAACTATAAAATAATTCTTCCTCTGGAGTTACTAATATCAACAACATGATAGAAAACATTCAGAAATATGAAATCCGCTGATCGATTGATCATTTACATAACAAAATATTTGAGCGACAAAACGTTATGCCCCGTTATAATATATGAAGGACTTAGGGCAATAACATGATAAGCCACATATTATTCTTTCTAAGATATAAGGATTTTAGTGTCTCAAAACATTATAAATACTAATTGTACAGTATTGTTGTTAATACATTGTGTGTCTGTACGTTTTAACTCATCACTGGCGCACTTACAAATGATTTTATGGACATTTAAATACATTTATTTGTATCATTGTTTGGAGAATCACTGAGAAACATTCGGCACCACACTATTCGAAATATGATGGCAGAAGCCTTGCGAGATTTTGAATACACAGTTTATGAGGAAGTTCATGGTGTGGCCACTAATGGGAGTAACAGACGAATAGATATTATTGCATTTAGACTATCTTCTAAAATTGGTATGATATTAGATCCCACAGTCCGTTTTGAGACTCACAGTGGCCAACCTGAGGGAGTTGACTGTGAAAACAAAGTCATATATGAGCCAACAATTGACTATTACAAAGATAAATACCAACTAGATAGTATAACTGTCACAGGATTGATGATCGGGGCAAGAGGTACTAAACCAGGATTCTTAGCCAAATGTTGGAATTCCTTAGATTTGGACAGGGTGCATATTTCTAAAGTTGCCATCGCTGCCATTAGAGGATCAATTTCAATTTTAAGAAATCATATTTACAAAATTTCTACTTTATAGTATGTATACTTAAATTAGGCCTACAATTTGAATTTTTTAAAATGTATTTACAAAATGTATTTCATCAATTCCAAAAATTAATTGTCTGTATCACTTTGTCCTTGAGGCAATCCTCTAATGAGGAAAGTTGTATATAATAAAATGACATTTCTTAACAGAATATGGCTTATCGTGTTACTGCCATAAGCCCTTCACATGCTTAAGCTTGGTGACTGCCACTTTCAAAAATTACCATGAGCTGTAATTTATTTATGGGAATTTAAGAAATAAATATTCTTACGTTGCTAATACTTCAAGATCTTGTTAGCATTTTCGATTAGTACAATTGTTTCCTATCTCAAAGCATTAACTACTCTATTGTCTGTGTTAGCCGAAGGCATTTGGGACACACTGTAAATATTTTCTACCGGCAATTTCCTGAAAAAATTCTAAACGCAGTTTTTTTTGAAGATTTAGAAACAAGATTTATATTTGTAACATTGTTTATTATTGGAATTCTCTGCACGACCACTTAATAGCTTGATTTCCCATGTAAACATTTAAAGTCGCGTTTCGTTGTATGCATAATACATACGCTATTGCACAGCTGTTCTATGTGTGATTTAAGGAAATAGAGATAGAGATAATAAAATCTTAAGTTAACTACTATAGCTCTAAATTTCATACCTCATTCAGATTTCATAGAATTTATGAGTACATGTAACCCAGTGTTCTTAAACAATGACCAGCTAATCACAGCTAATATGAATCACATTTTCACAGAAACTTGCTTCGCATGAATAGAAGGAAAAAACAGCTCTCTGTAATTTTCAGAACTACCTTATAACAATAAGAAAACCTAGGAAACTACATTTTACGTATTGATATTGATTCTATTCATGACCTCTAATACGTTTTAATCAATCAGGCGAATATTCATAAGTAATGCCACGAGTTATTTCCAAATTATCGATAAATTCACGACTCACGAACTGAGGAGTGAATTTATCTAGAGAATTTGAAAATCAAGTGTGGCATTTGTTAGGACTATTTAACGAATAAAATTAAGCTGTTTACTCACAAATCATTATTTAACTATATTTATTTTAAAATATTTATATATTTAATGTAAACGGCGATGTTTGAAAACAAATGAGAAACGATAGGTACGCTTCAACCGCTTCTTTTGTTTATCACTGCAACCAGATCATACTATTTATTGCCAAAGGAACGCAATATTGTAAGAATGCTCTCTAGTGGAGAAAAAATGAAACACATCAAACTATGTATTAATTCATTTCTGATGTTGTATGATGTAAATATGACAATTATATTTTTCTGGATTGTTACCTGGGAAAAAATAAATTTAAGAAAGTGCAAACAGTGGTTTCTTTCTTTGGTGGTATAATAAATTGCTACGAATGTTTTTATAGTAATTATTATTATAGCCGTATTTCTTATAGGCTCAGTCACTGCAAAATAAAGGTCAGACCTGTTCAGAATATTAAAAAGGAGGAGCTTTCTTTAATATGGTAAATATAACACTGATAAATATTTCGTGAAACACGACTCTGATTGGTTGGAAAACAGAAATCATTGAAACGTGATTGGTCATTGACTCCCATTTGGGGCATGAGTTAAATAGTCATTTTAAATATGGCAGTTTTTCCTTCAAGATATCAATATTCCGAAAATATCGCAGAATTTCCCGCTATTCTAATTCCCATAATGTGTCCATTATGGAATTCCGTATTACTAGGTTTGGACATAGGAAGATGTTTTTTATATTGTAAACCTGCTTATAAATAAATAAATAACCTGCTGAACTAATTTTTATATATAATGGATAAGTTACTTGTGGTAAAAAAATCACTTATTTATTATGTAAGATGAAAAAAAAGTTAATTGCTAGAAATTGGCTTATTTTAAAATAAATTTACACTTACAAGCATTAATAATAATAGTTTAAATCAGTTTAATTCCATTTAATAGGCATACTGTACAATTATTAATAATTACTTAGTTTTTTTGTCATGTATTTTTTTGTATCTAACATTTTTCATTGATTGATTGATTGATTGGAAGAAAATATCTTATAGCCTTAACTCTGCAGTTTCAGTAAGTTATTATTCATATTATGATTCTGTGCCTTTGTGGTTGGTTACTTCCAGTCCACTCTCTGTTTACCATGGCATCTGAGGCGTAGAAATCTTCGTCGATCTCTTTTTCTCTGTTTCTTTTTTTCGATGACTTTCTTATATGGCTCCGTTGATGGCAGTAGTATCCTTTGCCACAGGTCCTCTAGGAAGAAGGTTTCTCTGGCTAGCATATAGGTCATTCTATTTGGTGTGTATTTGCTTGCACCTAATGCCTTTTTGATGAATCTTGGTTTTACTTTTTCTAACCTCTCCAAATCGCTGGTCGATAGTTTCTCCCATATCAGTTCTTTACCGTTGGTGACGATCGGGGTCATCACTGATGCGAATAATTTCATGGCTGTGACTAATTTTAACGATGTGATGTCTTTGATACTGCAAAAATATAAAATTCCACCAACCGAGTGATTCGTGTGAATGCAAGATATGCGACCAAAAGTGTGAGCGATACCATTACAAACAATGCAGAATATGGACAGGATCACTGAACCAACTCGTAAAAGACAAATCATAAACTTATAACTTAATGCTCTTTCGAGTGCCTCTTACCAACTTATTATTATTATTATTCATATTATTATTATTATTATTATTATTAACGTCATTATTATTATTATCGTCATTATTATCATCACCATTATTATTATTATCGTCATTATTATTATTATTATTATTATTATTATTATTATTATTCGATGATGTTTACATGAACTAGATTTAAATACACATTAAATAGTGGTAATATGACTCTGGAGAGCAAGTCGGCCGAAGCGGTTGGTGCACTAAATGTCAGACGATAGTACAGGGATTCAAACGGTTAGCATGACGCAATCACTCGCCTTAATTTCAATTTTTTGAACCCAGGAATTTCTCAACATGAGCCCTAAACTCTCCCATCTGAGACAAATAACTTTGCGAGGCTTCCTCGTTCTCATTCAAATTAAAATTATTTGTTTATATTTACTGCAACATTTTTTTCAAGTATATATCCTTTATCACATTTACGGATATCTTCTATGTAATAAATATAAACAAATGTATACACTTTCCAATATTTTGCGAAACAAAAAAGTGAAGTAAAACATCTGAAGACTTTGGTGTTAATGTTGCCCATTAATGACAGTCACAGTGCAAATATAAGTTTGCTCACGTTTACATATCATGTGTACACGGTTAAGGCGCGTTCCAAATGCCATGAAGTGTTCGGACAAATAAGAAATTCCCGGGACACTTCCGTTTCCCATTACAAGAGGTCAAGGCCACTAGTGAACCAATAACAAGAAAATCTGACATAAAATTAAATCAATAAAATATTAACCAATAACAATGCACAATGCTATATTCATTTCAGCAAATACATAATTCACCACAATTTAATAGTTCAATTACAAAATTGCGTATATTAAATCTAGAAATCTATAGTTCATATATCACCTTATTCCGTCTTTCCCATACACATCTCATCCACTTCGTTCATCAGATGTAGTAGGCCTGTACCCTTGTTATAGATGTAAACTGTGCTGGCTAAATTGTACAAGATATCATATGGAATTGTGTTCCAAAGTGACAATGTCATTAGCGCAATACGCCAATTAATTAATTTTGCACGATTGTGCGCAATTATATTATATATTACCTTTAAACAATTTATTTTAATTCAAATCAACACATCACTTTCCCGAGAACGCGCGCGCACACACACACACACCCACACACAGACACATATACAAAATGTGAACCATTTAATATATGAGTGTCCTATATTAAAAACTGAAAGGCACACTTAAAAACATAATATCAGTTTGAAAGGCGGACAGTGGCCAATAACAAATAATATTTTAGTTAAGGTTTATTTAAAATAATTTTTAAATTATATTAACTCAATAAATTTCGAAAAATTGTAACATTACATAATATTTTAACTGTACATAATGTTGTAATAGTTTGATAGAATACATGTAATGTTACCATGTAATGGAGCATGCTGTATTAATAAATAAAAAGACACACACACAGATACACAAACATACACACACACACATACATACATACATAAATACATACATGAGGAAAGATATAACAATAATTTGTGTAGGTATATCACGAGAACAAAATAATCGTGGATAAAAATTGAGACGATAACGTAGATAAAAATGTCGTCTAAATAATATTTAACCCTTAACTTCACAATGTATATTTTAAAATACATTGGTTTCGTTTATTTATTATTGTTTATAAAACAATAAAAAACAAATTATTATAAATTACTTTAGTTTGTGTCAAATTATGTTATAATGTATCTACAATAATAACTTAGAGTTTTAGATGATTTTGTTTTCTTTGCGGTCCGAAACATTTGAATAACGGCACGAGAAATTTTGTTTCGCCAATTTATGGGTTAACTATAAAATTCGGCAACTATAAAACAAAATGCCTCAAAAAAGTCTCTTTTCTCCCTAATTGATAGACAAATATATTTTAATAATGTGTTAGAGGTTTTTTTATTATTGATAAAATGTAAATTAAATTTCTTGTTTTATTAAGTTTCGGTGTTTTATCAGATCTCTTTTGATATACAAGCAACATGTTATTAAACTGTTGTCTCAAACTATATTCAGTGATTTTAAAATTTATCGAGTAAAATGTTATACCAACATTGACGCCTAGATTTCGATCCAGAATTCACAGCTTGCACCCCGTATGAACAAATCATGTTTCACGCGGTATACTGAAAGTTTTATTATTACTATAATTTATTTTTTACATATTAATTATATTTATTACATTTTTGTCCCTCCATGGTATCTTTACCTTGTCGTGGTGGAGAGGCTTGCGTGCATAAATGATCCCGAGAGCTATGCCGGCGGTAGCATTGCTGCCGATAGGGTTACCCATGCCGGACTGCTCGAAGGTGATAAGCCAAACGAAAGAAACTACCTTGGTCGAAAGAGTGACGTTCTTTTATCGCAAAAAAATACAACCGTGAAGAAATGCGGATATGGGTTCAACTGGGGTAAAATTTTCCGGGGGTCAAATAGTCCCCCATTCGGTTCTCCGGGCGGGGACTATTTCAGGGAACCCATGCCAAAGGCTCAAACACAAGGACATGTTCCTAGGAACATGGAATGTTAGGACTTTATAAATAGCGGGGCAGTAGAGGCATTAACCCGTGAATTAGATAAATCACCCTTGGATATAGTCGCTTTACAGGAAGTTAGATGGTCAGGAGAAGGTAGTCAGGAATCAGGAAGCTTTCACATGTGGCACGAATGGGGAATGAAAGCCGTGCATGGAAGCTTCTTGTAGGAAAACCAGAGGGAAAACGCCCAATTGGTAGACCAAGAATGAGATGGGAGTATAACATTAACTATGATTTGTGGGAAGTAGATTGTACAGGGGATGATTGAAAAACACTGACTCAGGGATATATGGAGAGCTTATGTCCGCGCGGCCATGAACCTACGGGTTCGATAGTGCCAGTGAGTTAGTCAATTACATTTTTTGTTTCTAAATTCAACAAATCAATGGGAATCATTAATAGAGTTTTAAAACCTTCATTAGTGCAAAAATCAACTTGTACTCGTCTTTATCAAATGTATCGACCAGTCCTATGTTATGGGAGTGAAGCGTGGATTATAAGGACGAGAGATGAAAGCAGACTAACAGCTTGTGAGATGAAATTTATGCGCCGAACAGCTGGCTACACCAAATGGGATCGAAAGAAAAATGTAGTAATCCTTCAAAAACTTAATGTGTCACCAATACTGGACTATATCTCCAGATATCAGCTAAACTGGAAGGAACATGTTTCAAGAATGGCTAGATCCAGGATCCCCCAAGGCAATAATGAACTACTGTCCAAATGGGAAACGGTCACTTGGTCGACCTATGAAAAGATGGCACGAAAACCGCTTTCTCAGGCCGTAACATTTCTTCTAGGACTAATACCTGGCAGGATGATGATGATGTTTCTACTAATTACAAAATCACAATTAAGTTACGTTCTAGTTAGGTTAATACATTTCGAGACGTCTGTGGTGTAGGAACACATCTCAGCTGCCTGCAGTGAATAATATCCTATCTGGTATGCGTTATAAAACAAACTGAAGTCAACTACGCTATTAGATTTTTTTTTTAGTTCTTTACAAACGAATACACTTCAATGCCCTTAACGGAATTCGAACTTGCAACTATGTTTTACGTTCCATCACGATTGGCGTGTCCATGCATATACGCATTCCTTATTTAATGCTGCTTTAGTGTTACTTTTCTAACCCGGTAGTCAAAAGGCAGCTTTTTAGAATGCGAATGTAACGTTACTTGTTTGGGTAGTCTCCTTTTTAAAATGCTACCGCGTCAATGATTTATGGGTAAATTGCATTGCGTATTTTTCTTTGACTGTTTAACTCATGCCCCAAATGGGAGTCAATGACCAATCACACTCCAATGATTTTTTTATTTACAACCAATCACAGTCGTGTTTCGCATAGAATTTACCAACTAAAGTTTATCATAATAAAGAAAGCACCTCCTTTTTAACATTCTTGAATAGGTCATAGCATTATTTTGCAGTGTCTGACTCTCTAAGAAATACGGCTACCAGACTGTATATATAGTGCATGAATGTCAACACGTAGCTCATACTAGAGATAATATAAAAACATTTGTAACAATTGATTATACCACAAAGAAACCACTGTTTGCACTTTCTTAAACGAATTATTTTCCAGGAAATGACGCAGAAAAATATAATTGACATATTTACATCATAGGACATCAGAAATTAATCAATACCTATAACGTTGGTGTTATAAATTTCTCCACTAGGGCGCATTCTTACAACATTGCGATCTTTTGGCAATAAATAATATTATGATCTGGTTGCAGTGATCGAACAAAAGAAGCAAATGAAGCGTACCAATCGTTTCTCATTTGTTTTCAAACATCGCCGTTTACATTAAATATATAAATATTTTAAAATAACTATAGTTAAATAATGATTTGTGAGTATACAGCTTAATTTTATTCGTTAAATAGTCCTAACAAATGCCACTCTTGATTTCCAAATTCTCTAGATAAATTCACTCCTCACTTCGTGCGTCGTGAATTTGTAGAGAATTTGGAAATCACTCGCGGCATTACTTATGATAAAGCACTTTGATAACACTGGTCAACATGATTTTTGTCTCATGAGTACCAATAGTTGTACTTAATGCAGTTTTTTATCGTGTTTTCAAATATGTATTCGGAATTTCTCCATCACCCACAGTTTTTTTATTTCAATTTCAATTAATGGATTTAAATAATTAGTTTTTAATAATCGTTTTTTCGTCCATTTGTCCATTGTAAAATAAAACCAAATGAGCTAACTCAGGAGATTTCAGCTATGGAAAAGAGATATCAAGGCAAATGGAATCCTAATATGCTGGCCGATTATTGTTGGACCATCAAGAGGAATGCTCCACAGGCCAAATATAGCAGAAAATCGTCATTTCTTACTTTTTACGGGAGTCCGAATGTTCGAATATTGTGTAGTTTAGAAAGTAGAAAATGTTAATGTGTTTGAAATTATAAATTTCTGTCGCTTGGAAACCTTGCGTAATGGAGAAAACCGACATCATATTTGAATTCAGGAGAAAAAATACTATCAGAATCACATATTTTTCTTTCTGAGACAAAAAAGTTTCTTTTTTGTAGCTCAATGTAATTTTATTCTCTATAAACAGACAAAAATCGATACCAATATAATTTATTTCACATGGAGTAATGGCAAACATTGGAAAAAAAAAAACCTAAATTCAACACTTAGTACATACAACATTGGGCACCGGAATATCCTTTTACAATGTTAAACCGGTTTTAGAAACATTTTTAATTTCATTATTATTTATAGAAGTTTAAAAATATATGGCCATATCGCGTTTATGATCTTGAGGTGTAAAACTGTTGTGTTTTGTCATGTGTTTTCTGAAATAGTTTACTAATTGCAATGGTATTACGGAACGATGGTCATAACGAAATTCATCCTCGTTGCAATATTTACCCTAATTTTGACAACCGAGGAAAATAAGGGGGGGGGAGTAGAACAGCACAGGAGTATGAATCAAGAAAATTACCTTGGTAAATACCTACTACAATACTATAAATACAATATCTATGACTAGAGTCTAGAGCATGGAACTCCGTTCCCAGTCATGTCAGGGACTGTCAATCAATATCATTATTTCAATTCAAATTAACTGATATCTTAAGTTCCACAAAATGGAAATACTACCTGCATGACAACTACATTCAGTACTTTATATATCTTCTTCTTCTACTTATGTAATCTTCTCCATTCACCTGTCTTGTTCATCTCTCTTTGGTACAAACAATTTTCCTAAGAACTTTATTCTCAAAAACTCGTTATCTCATTTCCTCCCTTAAAGTAAGAGTCCATGTTTCGCATCCATATAATATAACTCGTAGAATAATAGTTCTATATATTTTCAGTTTAACGTTTTTTGAAAGGAGTTGGGACATCAAAAGTCTCTGCAATACATAATAGCATGCATTTCCAGAATTGAGCCTATGTTTAATTTCTTTGTGCATCTCAGTCCTATTTGTGATTATTGTTCCTAGGTATTTGAATTCAGCCACTTCCTCAAAATTCCCCTTATTTGTCATTAGCTGCCCATTTCCATTATATAATGTATGTCTATGTGTGACCATATATTTAGTTTTATTCATATTTACTACCAGACCCAATTTATTAGTACAAAACGATATTACATCTCATTAAATTGTAAACTAACTCACAGGCACAATCGAACCAGAGGCTCGCGGTGCGCAGACATAATCCCTCCATACATTCCTATTAAATCATGTTTAATGTTATTCTCTCCCCTCCCATCATTCCTGGCTTTACTACTGAAGACTTTTCCTCGGTTTTTCTAGATGTCTAAATGTAAATACATACGAATTTCCTGACATTGCACACGGAAATCTATTGATAACGTTCATTGAATCTAAAATGTTTACTCATGTTTTACAAATGTCTGTGTGCGCATGTGTAAACCGTTACAAAACTGTTATCTAACTTCTGTAAGTCAAATGCGATTACGTAAGCTCACGTCATCACAATAATATAAGAGCATGCATTTGTTTTAAGTTCCACGAATGATAAAAGATTTATTGAGAAATGAATATGAAATACACATCTCCGGAGGAAGTGAAACTCTTCATTATCATAAGTAATGTCACGAGTGATTTCCAAATCATTTATCGAATCACGAACGGACGAGTGAATTTATCTATAGGATTTGGAAATCAAGAGTGGCATTTGTTAGGACTATTTAACGAATAAAATTAAACTGTTTACTCAAAAATATACTTCCCGGTATTTTGAAATAATTATCATAAGTAATGCCACGAGTGAATTTATCTAGAGAATTTGGAAATCAAGAGTGGCATTTGTTAGGACTATTTAACGAATAAAATTAAGCTGTTTACTCACAAATCATTATTTAACTATAGTTATTTTAAAATATTTATATATTTAATGTAAACGGCGATGTTTGAAAACAAATGAGAAACGATATGTACGCTTCATCTGCTTCTTTTGTTTATCACTGCAACCAGATCATACTATTTATTGCCAAAGGAACGCAATATTGTAAGAATGCTCTCTAGTGAAGAAAAAATGAAACATCAAACTGTATATTAATTCATTTCTGATGTCCTATGATGTAAATATGACAATTATATTTTTCTGCATTATTACCTGGGAAAAAATACATTTAAGAAAGTGCAAACAGTGGTTTCTTTTTTTGGTGGTATAATCAATTGCTACAAATGTTTTTATATTAACTCCTGCATGCGGCATGTGTTGACATTCATGAACTATATATACAATCTGGTAGCCGTATTTCTCACTGGCTCAGTCACTGCAAAATAATGGTCAGACTGTTCAGAATATTAAAAAGGAGGAGCTTTCTTTAATATGGTAATTATAACACTGATAAATATTTCGTGAAACACGACTGTGATTGGTTGTAAAACAGAAATCATTGAAACGTAATTGGTCATTGAGTCCCATTTGGGGCATGAGTTTAGTCTATTTAATGTAAGCGGCGATGTTTCAAAACAAATCTGAAATGTGAGGTTATGTATATTAACTGCACCTTGATCATATTATTTTTTTGCCAAACATGATCGCAATATTGTAAGAATGCACCGCAGTGGAGAATTAATGAAACACATCAAACTGTATGTTCTAATCAACATGATATGTTATTCATTTTTTTAGGAAACAACTCAGTAAAATCGAAGAATCTGTTCATTATTTAATATTTTGAATGTATTTTTTGGAGAAAAATAATGTTCTAACCTGTTCAGAACGTTAAAAATGAGGAGCTTTCTTTATCACAAAAGCAGGAGCTGATAAAGAGAAATCGAAAAATATCGAGATGAAACACGACTGTGATTGGTTGTAAAATAAAATTCATTGAAACGTGATCGAGCATCGACTACCATTTGGGGCATCAGTTAAATAGTCACCAACATTTTATTGATAATATCGATTAAACTTATTTGATATTCATATTTCCTCGATAAGACTTGCACTTTAATTCATCCCACAATTGTTTTACAGAATCTCAGAAATTAAAAACCTCGCTATCTCTCGGTTTTTAAACATTTTCCTCGCTTCTCTAAAAACTGCTTCCCAAATTCGCATCCTAATATACTATTATATCTTCATTTATTTGTGTTATGCTATTCAATTTTTTTTTTGTTCAATGTCATTCGACATTTCTGGTATTCTCTTCTAGCATTGGTGTATTGTAACCCACTTCTGCGGTTGGGGCGCCTGGAAGGCGGGGTTACGCTGCCCCAATGATATGATGGGTGATGATGCGCCAGAAGAGGCCTTAAACCTAAACTTAATGTAATGAGGTGAATATGATATTGATGATAATGATGCCAAATGATGTTTGGGGACCGTTTGGGCCTTAAAGTATCCTGACATTTGTCTTACAGGTGAGGAAAACCCCCGAAAAACAACCTCACCCAGGAAACTTGTCCCGAGCGGGGTTCGAACCCGGGCCCGCTGCGTGACAAGGCAGCACGCTACCTCGAGACCACAGCGGTGGACTTGCTATTCATTATTTCCCCTGTTTTATTTCTTGTCGCTTGTACATTCCACGTCCTAGAAGAGGATAAATAAAGGCAAGTCTGCAAATCAAAATTAAATGGCGTTTTATGGGATCAGAATATATGTTCTAAAACAAAAATAATCATTTTAAATACAATAATAAGTACAATGATATACTGTGCAGGAACATGGGAATTACAATCTAGACCAACACTTATATTAAATTCTGCAGAAATTGATTTTTTGGGGGCGTTCTAGAAGAGATAAAATAAGAAACACTGTGATTAAAACATGAATGTAGAAACTTCAATTGTAGATTTCATAAAACAAATAATTTATAATTGTATGGTCTTGTAAAAAGAATGACAGAAGACAGATTCCCAAGAAGAATTCTAGAATGGGTAGAATAAAAAGAGGACGGTCAAAATTAACCTGAATTGATGGTGTTTTGTGTGGCATGAAGGGAAAAAGGATTGAACCATGGAGATTGGAATGAAAGCGAGATATGGAGGAGAATGACAGGGCCTAACATGCCTATGATTAAGCCTCTAGAAAATATGAAATAAACAACACATTGAGAAATAATCATATTTCAGTTAGTTCAGAGCGGAGAGGGCGTGTTCACGTTTATTTTGATTTTTTTTTGTAGGAGTCACTGAAACGAATTGTAATACCCGCACTAAAAATTTCCCTGAAAACAAACCGTGTCTCCCAGTTTCCGTCATGTGTCAGACTTAGGCCTACATAGAAATGTTCTTAAGAAAATTTTTCGGCCAAAGAGAGACGAACATACAGCTAAATGGAGAAGACTGCATAACAGTGAACTACGTGGTCTTTATAAGAAACCAGATATAATAAGAACAGTTAAGTCTCGTAGACTGCGATGGGCAGGACATGTGGTACGAATGGGGAATGAAAGACGTACATGGAAGCTTCTTATAGGAAGACCAGAGGGACGCCAGTTGGTAGAGCAATAATGAGGTGAGAGAATAATATTAATTGTGATTTGAGGGAAGTAGATTATACAACGCAAACATTAGCTCAGGATAGGGATGTATAGAGAGCTTATGTCAGTGCGGCCATGAACCTACGGGTTCGATAGTGTCAATGAGTTAGTTACTTAGTTACTAGGAGTTGTCTTGATATTTCGAGGGATAGTTAAGTTCGTAAGTTGCTATTCCTTGCATACGAAATCGTTTAAAATCATTGCACTTTATAATGACTTTGAAAGAAATATTAATTACACTGGTCAACATGATTTTTTGTCTCATGAGTACCAATAGTTGTACTTAATGCAGTTTTTATCGTGTTTTCAAATGTGTATTCCGAATTTCTCCATCACCCACAGTTTTTTATTTCAATTTCAATTAATGGATTTAAATAATTATTTTTTAATAAACTTTTTTCGTCCATTTGTCCATTGTAAAATAAAACTAAATGAGCTAACTCAGGAGATTTCAGCTATGGAAAAGAGATATCAAGGCAAATGGAATCCTAATATACAGGCCGATTATTGGATCATCAAGAGGGATGCTCCACAGGCGAAATATAGCAGAAAATCGTCATTTCTTACTTTCTAGGCGAGTCCGAATGTTCGAATATTGTGTAGTTACAAATGTAGAAAATATTTAAGTGTTTGAAATTATAAATGCCTGTCTCTCGGAAACCTTGCGTGATGGAGAAAAACCGATATCATATTTGGATTTAGGAGAAAATATACTATCAGAATCACATATTTATCTTTCAGAAACAAAAAAAAATCCTTTTTTGTTGCTCAGTGTAATTTATTTCCATTAACTGCGTTACTTAACGTACGTATTTGACTCCCATCTCTTCTATTAGTGACCTTGAACTCATCCACGGTCGCACGTAATTCCCGAGGTTTGTATCCAAGAAAGCAGTATTAAATGAGCATGGTGTGTTTCAGAAATTATTTTGTTGTCATTGAAGAAAGGGTGTGTATTATTGACGTACAAGTATGTAACAACACTGAAACTTCCTCTTTGCGATTCAAACAAAAATTAAGTGCTGTATTTTAATTCGATAACATAAAAATAATGATTAAACTCGAAATCGTAATAGATAGATCATCGGTTGATTAATGTCTTTGACATCGTCCGATTCCTAATAGCCAATTTTGTCGGTCCATCCAATCTCCTGGTTGTAGATGTTTCTGCTTCATATATAAACATATTCCCTGATTCCAGGAGGTTATATATTACGAATATATGGAATTAGTGAGCATGAAAATTATTTAATAAAAGATACATTTTATAGTACATTAAATTCTATTATGGAAGAGACCGGGACCTCAAGAGAAATTATATTAGCTGGCGATTTTAACAGCAGAATCGGCAAAGAGATAGGTAATGATGTAATCGGACCATATGGAAAATTGGAGAAAAATTACAATGGTAGAAGATTGATAGGACTGTATGAACAATATTCAATTAAAATCCTAAATGGGTTTTACCAACATAGAGATATTCGTAAGTATACTTGGCACTAAGATACTCTTAAACTACAATCGATAATAGATTTTGTAATAATTAAGAAGCATTCAATTTTAAAGACCCACGATGTAAGGGCATACAGAGGATTATGCGGAAGTGATCACTATTTACTGAATGCAAAAAATAATATTTCCATTCGAAATCGTAATATTTTCCTATATCATAAATGAATTAACCACTTTCCTTTCCTCCTATCCTTAAGAAAGTATTAATTTATAAATTTTAATTTATGCAGATTTCAGCACTTTTTTTTTCTCAATGCACATGCTGTACAATTTTTAGAACAGGGCCTAAAAAATTTCAACAGCTCATAGATAAAATTAAATACTCGTATATTATTAAGGATCTGCTACGTTAAAAAAAAGTAGAGAAAATATTCATTAGGATGTTAATGGAATATATAATCTTATGGTGCTCCGCAGGGGGTTAATGATTTATTTAGCTATTAACAATTCTCTACACAATGTAAACGACAGAATCTTTTGAAAGATTTCAAATTATTAATTTGCGAAATAATGCTTAGGAATTAATAGAGGAACATAAATTCATGTTAAACACAAGAGTTGCATTCGCAAGACCTAGATTAAATCGTTCTGTCTAAACGCACGGAATCAACTACTTTTTATTGACGAAATGGCCTAACCTTTCCTTTCTTTAAAAAAAATATATTTAGTAATCCTACACCACAATTTTCTTGTCTAAGTGAAAATAATAAAGTCTAGTCACCAAACAAGCAATCAATGCAACAAGTTCCATAATAATAACTGCATATGAGGTAAAACTGGTAAATCAATATTAGCATCACAGAATGTCACATTTTGATCCGAAAATAAACATTATTATTATTAATTATTATTATTAATCATCACTCCAGGGATTAGGCAATTGCCCGTTCCGACTTCATAATACATCAGCCCAACGTCTTCTAAGGTCTTCCAACATCACGTCTTCCTCTTGCTTGATAATTTCTTGCTATCAATGGATATCTCTCCTTACTCATTCCATCCATATGATCTATCCATTTCTGTCTGTAATTCGTGACCTTATCCAATAAAGGCTGTACTTTCAATTCTTCTCTTATATCCTCATTTCTTATTCTATCAAGTCTTTGTACATCCTTTAACTTGTCGTAGGAACCTCATCTCCACCGTCTGTATTCTATCCTTCTGTTTTTTCATTGGAGCCCAAGTTTCACATCCATACAATATTGTGGGAACCGCCATAACATTATACATTTTTATCTTGGTTTCTTTTATTATTATTATTATTATTATTATTATTATTATTATTATTATTATTATTATTATTATTATTAATTATATTGATTTTTAAACTAACACCCACTAAAATGTTTAACTAATTTCAGGTTAAATTGTATGTTAATTCTACTTAAATAGTTGGCAATAGTGTACATGATGTTAGCTAGTTTATGTTATAAAAATTACTTTAATACTGTATTTATAATAACTAGAGCCCGAATTTATATGCGAAATGCATGTTTTGTTTTACGCATTAAAAAGTATGCGGAAATGATTTACATGTTAAATGGTCCCTTCACAGACAATTTGAGCGATATTTGATAATGCATAGAAATGCATATTCCGGAGGAAAATGCTTATTTTAGATTTTTAATGCATAAATGCATATTATACTCCTAAATGTGGTATTAAATTATAATTTTCCCTTCAGCTAATTGCTAGTAATTAATTAATTATTAATTAATATATTTGAAATAATAAATTCTCTGCAATCCATCGGATATAAGCGTAACTACATCTGTGTAAGAAGCGTGAGCCTAGAGAAATAATATTATAGTGTTGCTAAATCGCATTAACTAAGCTTTGTGGAGTATTAAATAAAAATCCTCGCTACAATAGAATTTGTCAAATTACAAAATGCTCTCTGGCATAATGAAAAAACTGTAACCGATGAGGAATTCACTGATGAACTGTGGTGTTTTTCACATGAACCTGTTTGTTATATGTGATGTAGAAAGGATATTTTCATTGCATAAACCCTTCTTCACTGACAGACGAAGGAGCTTCACTCAGGAAAACCTTCCTTATCTACTGTAACAGCCAGGAATAAGCTAAGATTACCCACAAAGCAAATGATTTATCTGATTTTTACACGCTTTATATTAACTTGACCTGTATCTATCTATGTAACTGAATATTTTAACGCGATTTTCGCCCACTTAAAATCATTGGATCGACTTGAAACTTTGTATACTTGTAAAAGACCCATGACAATACAATAATTTCATATTTTGTTTCTAAAATCATGGCCAGAATAATCAGAAAATCAAAAAAAGTGTCCTTGTATCTATGTAACGGAATTTTGAACACATTTTCACCCACTTAGAAACATTGTATCGACTTGAAACTTTGTGTACTTGTAAAGGATCCGTGGCAATACAATAATTTCATATTTTGTTTCTAAAATCCTGGCCAGAATCATCAGAAAATAAAAAAAATGAAAACTGGTATAATAGGTAGCGGACTTGTCGACTTTTTAGTCAATCGTTGTAACAGCTCAGATGGTAGAGCGGTGAACTCTAATGGTATATAGTTTCAGTTATCCATAGGTCGCTGGTAGAGTATTATTTTAGCCCATACTAAATTAACTATTGAGTAACGAATTTAAAAATACTTACATTTTTATCTTATTCTGTAAAATATTAAAACTAAAAAATAAAAAATAAATAATAGTTTTAAAAAACTAAAAAATAAATAATAGTTTTAAAAAACTAAAAAAACACGCTTTATTAGAAAACCGAACTAAAAAATTGAAAAATAATTTTAATTTCCAACACGCTTGGGATAAATAATTTTACCATCAAAAGCGTGGGGTGCTTTTTATGATTTTTACATTTTCTTCTTAGAGACTTTACTTTTACCAATATCTGTTTATTATCAAATACATTAATTGGTAAACAGCACCCCACGCTTTTGATGGTAAAATTATTTATCCCAACCGTGTTGGAAATTAAAATTATTTTTCAATTTTTTAGTTCGGTTTTCTAATAAAGCGTGTTTTTTTAGTTTTTTAAAACTATTATTTATTTTTTTAAAACTATTATTTATTATTAAACCTGTTTTTGCATGTTTAAGGTGCATATTTTCTACATTTTTCATATATATTTAGTACTTTATGTTGCATACAAATGCGGGCTCTAATAATAACCTATACATAATACTGTACACATGCTATTTTTACACGCTTTATATTAGCTTGACCTGTATCTATCTATCTATCTATGTAACGGAATCTTTCAGCGCGATTTTCACCCACTTAAAATCATTGGATCGACTTGAAACTTTGTATACTTGTACAGGACCCGTGACAATACAATAATTTCATATTTATTTTTTAAAATCCTGGCCATAATCATCAGAAAATCAAAAAAAGTGTTTTTGTATCAATGTAACGGAATCTTTCAACGCGATTTTCACCCACTTAGAAACATTGGATAGACTTGAAACTTTGTATATGTGTAAAGGACCCGTGACAATACAATAAATTCATATTTTTTAAAATGCTGGCCAGAATCATCAGAAAATAAAAAAAAGTGTCTTTATATATATGTAACGGAATTTTGAACACGATGTTCACCCACTTAGAAATATTGGATCGACTTGAAACTTTGTGTACTTGTAAAGGACCCGTGACAATACAACAATTTCATATTTTGTTTCTAAAATCCTGGCCAGAATCATCAGAAAATCAAAAAAATGAAAACTGGTATAATAGGTTGCGGACTTGTCGACTTTTTACTCAATCGTTGTAACAGCTCAGATGGTAGAGCGGTCAACTCTAATAGTATATAATTTCAGTAACCCATGTCGCTGGTTCAAATCCGGCTGGGGAGTTTTTTTAAAAGAGTATTACTTTTTGCTCATACTACAATAGTAGCCTATCGAATTTAAATATATTTACATTTTTATCTTATTCTGTAAAATATTAAAACTAAAAAGTAAAAAATAAATAATAGTTTTAAAAAACTAAAAAAAACACGCTTTATTAGAAAACCGAACTAAAAAATTGAAAAATAATTTTAATTTCCAACACGCTTGGGATAAATAATTTTACCATCAAAAGGGTGGGGTGCTATTTATGATTTTTACATTTTCTTCTTAGAGAATTTACTTTTACCAGTATCTGTTTATTGTCAAACATATTAATTGGTAAACAGCACCCCACGCTTTTGATGGTAAAATTATTTATCCCAAGCGTGTTGGAAATTAAAATTATTTTTCAATTTTTTAGTTCGGTTTTCTAATAAAGCGTGTTTTTTTTAGTTTTTTAAAACTATTATTTTTTTAAAATGTAAACGTTGTATCTGATTTAGTAATATGCATTCCTAACTGAAATTAGGGCTACTTCTGTGCTCTACTTTTTAGGTTAACTTATTTCTCCGTTCATTTATTTCATTGTAAAATTGTTATATAGTGCATCGCCGTGGCGTAGTCGGTAGAGTCCCTACCTTCCACTCCGGCGACCCGGGTTCGATTCCCGGCGGGGTGGAGATTTTAAAAAATCTCCACTTTGGGTCTGGGAGTGTGTGCTGTCCCTAATGCTCACCTGAGTGCACATTTCCTTTAAAAAATGTTATATATTGAATTCCAGTAGTCTATGTCCTTAGATTAACCAGCTGGATAACAGCGGGTTACACCAGATGGGATCGGAAAAGGAACACCGATATCTTAAAAGAATTGAAGACTACGCCAATTTTGGAATATATTAAACAGTACGAACTAAATTGGAAAAACCATGAGTTCAAATCGGATCCCCAAAGCTGTTTATAATTATATACCAAGAGGACGAAGATCTCTGGGCCGTCCTATGAAACGCTGGAGGGAAAATTTTCTATAGGATCGTAACGGGCCTTGGCCTAATACTTTGGAAGGATGAAGAAGAAAGAATAATAACCAATACGTATTACAGCATACATGTTATTTTTAAAGTAAATGTTATAGGCCTATCTGATTTAGTAGTACGTAGGCCTATCTAGAATTAGGGCTACTTCTATGCTCTACTTTTAAGGTTAACTTATTTTTCCGTCCATTTATTTCATGTATTGAGTTCCAGTAGTCTATGTCCTTAGATTAACTAGTTGGATAACAAATATAGTTTGAACTTACCATATCGTAGACCTCTCCATCCAGAGAATCTGTCGGTATATTTAGGAACAAACCTGCCTCTGTCTTGAGCACTACCACGATTAGCACAATTCCTCACTACACAATTTGTCCTACGGGGCGCACACAGAGTGACGGTGGGCACGCACGTTACAGGATGGTAAGTGAATGCAATGCTGGCGCTCTGACGAGGTGAGCCGCCGCGAATACAAGACACGGCCACGAGGAGGAGCACGAGAGATGCGACTCTCCTCTCCAAGCATCGCGCCATCTCTGCTGGGACCAGCATCACGAGCGCAACAAGTACGTGACCCGGCACGGCGCGGCGCAAAACTTATCATAACACTCATTCATCTTCTTCACTACTTCAAAACATACTACAGTTTTATTCTGTCTACAGATAGTCTCCGTTATTTGTAGTATTCTCCTTACACGAAAGGCAAACGGCGAGGAGGGAGTGCGTGGGAACGCTTTCCTCTGCTTTTTCTTCAATATGTATATTTGAAACATCAACTTACAAATAATAAATAATAGTTTTTAAAAACTAAAACAACACGCTTTATTAGAAAACCGAACTAAAAAAAAAAAAAGAAAAATAATTTTAATTTCCAACACGCTTGGGATAAATCATTTTACCATAAAAAGCGTGGGCTGCTCTCTATCAATTAATATATTTGATAATAAACAGATTTTGGTAAAAGTAAAGTCTCTAAGAAGAAAATGTAAAAATCACAAAAAGCGCCCCACGCTTTTGATGGTAAAATTATTTATCCCAAGCGTGTTGCAAATTAAAATTATTTTTCATTTTTTTAGTTCGGTTTTCTAATAAAGCGTGTTTGTTTTAGTTTTTTAAAACTATTATTTATTTTTTTAATTTTTAGTTTTAATATTTTACAGAATAAGATAAAAACGTAAATATCTTTAAATTCGATACTATTGTAGTATGAGCTAAAAGAAATACTCTTCTAAAAAAAACTCCCAGCTGGATTTGAGCCAGCGACCTACGGATTACTGAAATTATATACCACTACAGTTCACCGCTCTACCAACTGAGCTCTTACAACGATTGACTAAAAAGTCGACAAGTCCGCAACCTATTATACCAGTTTTCATTTTTTTGATTTTCTGATGATTCTGGCCAGGATTTTAGAAACAAAATATGAAATGATTGTATTGTCACGGGTCCTTTACGAGTATACAACGTTTCAAGTCGATCCAATGTTTTTAAGTGGGTGAAAATCGTGTTCAAAAATTCCGTTACATAGATACAAAGACACTTTTTACACGCTTTATATTTTTATTTTCTAATGATCCTGGCAAGGATTTTAGAAACAAAATATGAAATTGTTGTATTGTCACGGGTCTTTTACAAGTATACAAAGTTTCAAGTCGATCCAATGGTTTTAAGTGGGTGAAAATCGCGTTGAAAGATTCCGTTACATAGATAGATAGATAGATACAGGTCAAGCTAATATAAAGCGTGTAAAAAGAGTTACAGCAAGCAATTCGAGAAAACTCCGTTGTTATTAAAATTTTATTTTTTGTACCATACTAATTTAGTTACACTTGTTTTCGTATAGATGTCATTTGAGTGGTCCGTGGTCAGCGTTCCGCCTCATACTGACATTTAAGAAACCAAGGTAGTACTAGGACTGAAAAATTTGGTAAATTTAGCTTAAAGGCCTTTTCATTCAGGCTTAAGGACCTTTCACGAGCCTGAAAATCATCAGACTCGGGACTCACGGCTTAAAGTCCCTCCCGGAGGACTTGCTCCTTGGATTTTTCCATCCTAAAAAAATCCATCGACCCCGGCCGGGTTTGAACCCGCGAGCCTCATAAACCGGTAATTAAATAGCCTAAATACTGATAGTATAAACTTATTTGTTTCTACATCATTCAATACAAGCCAAGAGGTTCAAAGAATGTAGGAAGGCCAGTGAAAAGATGGACAGAACAACTGTGAGGCGGCACAGGCAATTTGCCTAGCCCGTGAAGTGAAGAAGAAGAAGATCACTCATATTATGTGTCCTTGCATATTTAAATTGTAAATTACTAATTAAGTTTGTGTCATGCTACAAATGTCTACTAGAAACAAACTCACTCTGTCACAGAGAGAGACGGGGGGAGAGGGGAAAATAATGTGGTCCTATTTCATAATTCCATATAAGATGACTTGATGTCTGTCTACTTTTACCCTAATTAAAAATTATAATTTTTAGAGAGAACGTTTTGGTGAGTTACCGATAGGCCAGTTCGTAATAATTTAGAGTACACACAGTTCATTAAAACATAAACCGGTAGCACGTAAACAAGATGTGTTTCAGAAAACTTAAGTCATTAACCCCTTCTCCAAGTTCAAATTCAAAGGAAATATTATAATATCATGATAACAAAAATTACTTAAATCTGCAAGAGTGAACATTTCTATTTAATTACTAGCTAATACCCGGCGTGCGCTTCTACGCCTAAATAAATGAAAATTGTGCCTTTATGTTTAGTTGAATAGGTAAAAGGGAAAATAATTCTTCTTCTTCTTCCTTCCAAGTATTAGGCCAAGGCCTGTTACGATCCTATAGAAAATTTTCCCTCCAG
This sequence comes from Diploptera punctata, assembly GCA_030220185.1. Classification (NCBI taxonomy): domain Eukaryota; kingdom Metazoa; phylum Arthropoda; class Insecta; order Blattodea; family Blaberidae; genus Diploptera; species Diploptera punctata. The sequence continues at coordinate 929,745 of JASPKZ010001215.1, read as the reverse complement.
CGTTTCATAAGACGGCCCAGTGATCTTCGTCCTCTTGGTATATAATTATAAACAGCTTTGGGGATCCGATTTGAACTCATTCTTTCAAGATGGTGTTTCCAATTTAGTTGGTACTGTTTAATATATTCCAAAATTGGCGTAGTCTTCAATTCTTTTAAGATATCGGTGTTCCTTTTCCGATCCCATCTGGTGTAACCCGCTGTTCTGCGCATGAATCTCATTAAAAATAATTACAAATTAATATTTTTTAGATAACCGTGCTGTTTACCCGGCGTTGCCCGGGAATCTACTCACCCCGATCGTCTTGGCACAAATGAGCTGAAAGATGAAAATGAATGTACTTCTTATGATTAGTTGAATAAGTGAAATGAAAAATAATTATAAATGTATATCGCAATTATTTTAAGATTCCCCGTGCTGATTACCCGGTGTTGTCCGGGAATCTATTTACCTCGATCTTCTTGGCATAAATGAGCTAAAAGATAAAATTCGTTATTTTGAGTTATCCGTAAAAGAATATCCGCCATTTGCTGCTACATGCTTGCACAGGAATCTATATATTTGTCTCGATCTTCTTGGCATCAATGAAAGACAAAAATGGTTATTGTGAGTTATCCGTAAGAGATAGACATACGCTTTCGGGGAATTTTTTGTAGACCTTTTTGAGATATTCAATTCTGTGTAAATTAATTTTGTGTGTTTGTTATGGTTTAGGCAGCGTAAGCCATTTGAGCGTCCAAAGAGCTATTTTCTCACGTTTTCCACTACAAAGGGCAATTTTTAAGGGTGTAGGAGTTGAGTATCACAACTCTCTTATAGCCTATGTTCATCCCGGGAATCTCCTGAACATTTTGCAAAAAGCCCCTTCACAATCGGATCAACGGTATGGCCGCGCATAAAGTACAAACAAACAATCATTCATTTTTATATTAGATATACTGCATTTTCCATTACAATAAGTAATAATTAGGGCTGAAAAAAAAAAGTATCGGTATCAGGGTATAAGTCATTCAAACTATCTCTGCAGGCGGAAGAATTACGAAGCTCTGTTCGTTGCTACACGTGATGTCATATAAGGCAGTGTATACTGTCAGCGTCCCACGTCCCATTCCCCTCTGCCCTCATAGATAGCAGTGTCACGTGGTCTATTCCTGCATAAACACGACTGCAGTGCCCTCCGTCAACAACTGCACTTACTCCTTAAACGGGTAATAGTAAATAATTTCAATACTCATTGTTTACAAAATGCGTGTCTTTGTAGAGCGTCTCCACTGCCTACTCGGAGCGGAGAGTGTGTATGTTCGACTCTCCTCAGTGTTTACGTGACGTGTGGTTATATCAAAATGCCGAAACAAAAATTATGCAAAGATGAGTCCATTACTACACAAAGCGGACTGTACTAGAAGTGCATGTCAACATGCAGTTTGTAAACACAATGGTCTAAGTAGTTAGTAGTAGTAGGACTTTATTAGACAAAAAGTAAGATATTTACAATATTATTTACAAATATGGGTCGCACGGGCAGTAAGCCGTACGTGCTGTTGACAGTCCGTTACAATAAAGAAATAATTGCTACTAGTGTGAAGAAAAATTAACAACAAAAAAAAACAATAACATTATAATTACATAAAGAAAACGAAATAATATTACAATTAAATAATAACACAATAGCATTATACACTAAAAAAACCATAACATTAAAATTAAATAAAGAAAACACATTTATATTACAATTAAATAATAACACAATAGCATTATACACTAATTAATTTATATATAATTGTTAAGAATTAATGTTATTGCATTTTGATAACATATTTATTCATGAATGAGTGTTGTTCTTATTTTCCGCGTTTTGTTCAGAAATTTACCCAAGTTTATCCAATTTTCTGGATTTACCAATAACTCGTAGCATGCCAACCTTTCCCGATAGCGGTCTAAGTATGATGCAGCCTAGCCTGTAACCCATACTTTTTTCAGCCCTGGTAATAATACTACCTGCATTATAAACATATTTATGAAGTTATGTGGAAAGCAACGGGAAGCTACCACACCTATAATTCCCTAGTAAAGCTGCAGCGCATAGCATGAAAATGCTATGATTGCAGTGAAAGACCTGGCCTCGGGCAGAATTATTACGGATGGATGGATTATGAAGTTATAGGTACTGTGTCAAAGCATTTTAACATATGGTGCTGAAGTGTGGCAAATTCCTACCAGGAAAATGAAAATAATTTTAAGTGCGGAAATGGATGTTTTAAGAAGAACAGCTGGAAAATCTAGAATAGATAGAATACGAAATAAAGAATTAAGGGAAATTATGGGTGTACAAGAGGAGCCGGACATCACAGACATTATAGAAAAAGAAAAGATTACAGTGGTATGGCCATGTCAAAAGAATGCCAGAGCAAAGATTGTCTAAAATTGTTATGGAATGGATCCAAGTGGAAAGGAGGAAGAGAGGAAGACCGAAGAAAACTTGGCTAGAAGGGGTACAAGCGGCTATGAATATCAGAGGATTGGAGGAAGATCAATGGATGGACAGAGAGGAACGGCGTTTGGTTTCCGGAAGACGGCGGCAGCTGCCATGATACCGGATGATGAGCTACTGTGAAATAATATTAGTTTACTTCTTCTTCTTCCTTCCAAGTATTAGGCCAAGGCCTGTTACGATCCTATAGAAAATTTTCCCTCCAGCATTTCATAGGACGGCCCAGTGATCTTCGTCCTCTTGGTATAGAATTATTATATTAGTTTACTCTCTGATATACGTCTTTATAACGCCTTTTCTGTTTAGCAATTATTCAATGTGAAACCATTGGTTGATTATTCTAGATCAACTATCTGTACAAATATTATAAAGTGTTTTTTGTACTTCTTAAGCAATTTTCTTTTCGCATTAGTCCATGTACTATCAATATACGAAAAGCCATTCTGAATAAGATATAAACTGATAAGAGTGGCAACAGCTGTGTAGCGGATACGCAGGAAGTCGTTGCCCCTGTATATTATGATCTTAATATACCAATATGATTCCAATCCCTTCCCATTAAGTTCTCGCAAGAGACCTAAAACAGGTCTGGGGAAAAGAATCGTATATACTCAACCTAGGATTTAAAGAGAGATCAGGGCTTGCTTGGTTTAGGCTAGGGGCATGGAAATTTCAAAAAATTAGCGACGATCACGATATGCGAAAATGCCCAATGTGCGGGAAATTTGAAGATGAGATACATATATTAGGACAATGTAATGATTTAGAATATTGGAGACGTCAGTTATTACCGGAAAGATTTCTAAATTCAAATCGGGAAAGATTGGGATGCTACGAGTTATTGGTAAATCCAGAAAATTGGATAAACTTGGGTAAATTTCTGGACAAAACGGGGAAAATAAGAACAACACTCATTCATGAATAAATATATGTTATCAAAATGCAATACCATTAATTCTTAACAATTATATATATATTAATTAGTGTATAATGCTATTGTGTTATTATTTAATTGTAATATAAATGTGTTTTCTTTATGTAATTGTAATGTTAATGTTTTTTTAGTGTATAATGCTATTGTGTTATTATTTAATTGTAACATTATTGTGTGTTCTTTATGTAATTGTAATGTTAATGTTTTTAGTGTATAATGCTATTGTGTTATTATTTAATTGTAATATTATTGTGTGTTCTTTATGTAATTGTAATGTTATTGCCTTTTTTGTTGTTGTTTATTTTCCTTCACACTAGTAGCAATTATTACTTTATTGTAACGGACTGTCAACAGCACGTACGGCTTACTGCCCGTCCGACCCATATTTGTAAATAATATTGTAAATATCTTACTTTTTGTCTAATAAAGTTCTACTATTACTACTACTAAAAAAAATTCTCGCGGTAGTATATACCTAAATACAATTAAATGAAATGAAGAAAAACTTAGAGAAAGAATAGGCCTAATGAAATATTTAAAAAAAGTTAGGACAAATATATGATATTGATATGAAACTAATGAAATTATAGTTCCAACTCATTACGTTTTAAAACGGAAACATAACTCACAATATGGAGATAAATTACGCCTCCGCTTACATGTTAACTAGTTCCAATGCACCGTTAATCTGTCAATTTAAACCTACCAGTATGTCTGCGAATCTAACATAGTTATTGTCGATCATTAAATGATCAATACATAAATAAACATGATATTATACATACACACAACGTAAGATATATATGTATATATACTCACTTACTTACTTACTCACTGGCACTATCGAACCCGTAGGTTCATTGCCGCGCGGACATAAGCTCTCCATATATTCCTATCCTGAGTTAATGCTTTCCAATTATTCCCTGTATAATCTATTTCCCTCAAATCATAGTTAATGTTGCTCTCCCACTTCATTCTTGGTCTACCAACTGGGCGTTTTCCCTCTGGCTTTCCTACAAGAAGCTTTCATGCAAGTCTTTCATTCCCCATACGTGCAACATGTCCTGCCCATCGCAGTCTACGAGACTTAACTGTTCTTATTATATCTGGCTGCCTATAAAGACCATGTAGTTCATTGTTATGTAGTCTTCTCCATTCACCTGTCTGTTCATCTCTCTTTGGTCCAAACATTTTCCTAAGAACTTTATTCTCAAATACACCGTATATATATATATATATATATATATATATATATATATATACTATACGTCCACCGCTGTGGTCTCGAGGTAGCGTGCTGCCTTGTCACGCAGCGGGCCCGGGTTCGATCCCCGGTCGAGGCAGTTTTTCTGAGTGAGGTTTTTATCGAGGGTTTTCCTCACCTGTAAGACAAATATCAGGAAAACTTTAAGGCCCAAACGGTCCCCGAAATCATATGGCCATCATCATCATCCTTCACCAGTCTGGAAATCAACGGGAAGCTACTACACCTACAATTCCCTAATAAAGCTGCAAGCATAGCATGAAAATGCTATGATTGCAGTGAAGGACCTACCTTCGGGCAGAATTACTATGGACGGATGGATATACTATACATATATATGACATAATATGAAAAATAAATGCCTCAACGGGATTTGAATCCGGATCTCTGGGTTGGTACCCAGCCTGCTAACCATTACAACACCGGGCAAATCCAATACAAACATTTATCTTTCTTAAAGTAAAGTAAAAGTGATCCCACAACAGGCCCGGAGGCCCTTGGGGTAGTAGGAGGTTAAGGCTCCCACTTTTTCTAGACAATCGGCACTTTATGTCAGCCGGGTTGTCAGCCCTGCGTGACGGCCGTCTTTACCCCAGAACAAGCGTCTGGTACTCATTTTCGTTAGAGGCTGAGTCGACTCCAGGACCATAGTGCCGCCAGAGGGTTTGGGTCAGTTTAATAATCCTGACCGCAACGGGACTTGAACCCTCGACCCTCCGGCTTGTAGCTCAGTGCCTTAACCACTACACTACGGCGTGCCCCCAACATTTATCTTTCTTACCGCTTCTAATGGCCGGATTTAGCTTATTTTTAGACAATATATGCCTCGGTTTATTTTAATAGCATATACTGAGTTTCGTTGTGAAACATCAAACATTGCTCCCTCCAAAAGGATTTTTTAAATGTTCGTTTCAAGTAAACTCGTACACCTAATGTTTTTAGAAAACGATAGATAGCGGCTAAACAGTCTCCGTGCATGAAAACCTGTACATACTAATTTTCATAACAATCGACCAACTACTTTTCAAGTTTTCCGAGCACAAATATACGCAGGCTTAATTTTCATATGTAAAGATTCAGAACTTTTACTTAGGATTAGAGCTAGGGGTTTGTTCTGTTTTTACTGGACGTTTAACAAAATTACTCTATTATAACAGGTTACATTAATAAATATTTAACATATTTCATTTAAGATCAATCAAATCCTTTTAAGACCTATGATAAAATAAAAACTTTCTACAAAATATTTGAAATCTGTTCAAAATCAGTCACAAGTGTATAAATATAACTTGAAATTGTGTAGAAATATGGATATAATTTATTTATTGTCTTTCAAGCAAAATAGTATATTACGATGCAAGGTTGGGTAGTGTATCTACAGAAAGGAGGAAGATGTTTAAAAACCGAGCTATAGCGAGGTTTTTAATTTCCGAGATTCTGTAAAACACTTCACAAACGTGCGTTGTACATTATATTTTGCGCGATGGTGTTTTCAAAATAATAAATAGTAGTAAAATAATAACATCTTTGTTGAAAATATGTACGTTCATTATAAACAATTGAGTAACGTTAACAGTGTGGGCAATGTTTATTGGTAAAAAGTACAGGAGGCCGTGACCATTATTATTGATACAAATGGCCGCAAGTACGTATTTATTGTTTTATATTGTTTCAAATAAAGTTCAGTTAATTTAAATAGCAGTGATTTTTTTCGTATAATCTATATTAACACTATATTTTTGATATTTTTTGTATACACATTGAACATCGTACACATAGAGGGCAGTGATTTTACTTCCCGCACATGGGTATAAATGTAATATTAGATTATAGTTATTTAGGTTGACAATCCCGAAATGTAGGAGGTTGAACTTTCTCAGTTTATATCTAGAAAGACAAAAATACTCATGTATAAAGTTCTCCTTAGACCAGTGTTAACTTACGCATCAGAAACTTGGACCATGTTGAAATCTGATGAGAAATTATTAGGGCGTTTTGAAAGGAAGATACTGAGATCCATTTTTGGTGCCTTGAAAGAAAATAATGCATGGAGAAAGAGATACAATAATGAATTGTATAAATTGTACAATCAGCCAGATATTTTGAATTTTGTTAAAGTTAATAGATTGGCATGGGCTGGACACATTATTCGCATGGACAACAAAAGGATTACAAAAAGAATTTACAATGAACAACCACTATTGGCCAGAAAAGTTGGAAGACCTAAATTAAGATGGGAGGATGGTATAATTCAAGACATTAAAATTTTAAAAATAAAAAACTGGAAGAATGAAGCGCAGAACAGGGAAGTCTGGCATAAGTTTCTGAAGGCGGCCAAGGCCCACATGGGGCTGTCGAGCCAATTATGATGATGATGATGATGAACTTTCAATCATGGTCACCATTGCTATAAGTACAACAAAACACACTATCGCGCAAAAATATATTTTCACTATTAAACTTCTGTCGCCTCATCGCATGAAAACTGCAAAGGATCCAATATTATGTCCTGAGAATTATCAGAATATCCGAGTATCTTAGATCAGTTTAGAAGCGTCTCTGGAATTAGTTATAACATGTGGCTGTGAGCGATTTGTTTGAATAGTAATGCACGTAAATCCAGCAGGAGGTCTATTTTGAAATGAAGAAATATGGAGACGCATGGAGACAGGACGTTGATTGCGTGTCCTCATGATGAGGGGTGATGTTGAAGAATCACACGCAAGGTGTTTATTCCATACACAGGGTGACTACTATTACAAATATACCCTTACTCATATAAGTCAGAAATATGGAACTATCTAGCGAACTTTATGTTGTACACAGGACGACTGTTAGATAAACCACGCTTCTACAAATCTACTATTTATTATTCTACACGTTGTCAGCAATATGGAATTTACTGATGAAACTCGTGCAAATGGAGATTTTAGTCATAAATAATTTAGCGATATAAATTATAGTTATTTTATATTCCAGTACCGGTACCCAAACTGGTATTTTCGTAGCCTAATATTAAGGATATCGGAAAAGCTAAAAATTAAATTTAAAAATATGTAATCATATAAAAGCACGATTTTCGCGATGCAAATTCAATATATATTTTCTAATTCTATAAGCTAGTTGGGAATCATAAACTGTAGAAAATGAATATATAAAAATCAATGTTTGTTTGTTTGTTCGAATTCTATGCGTGGCCATACCTTAATCGGATTTTGATGTTTTTTTTTTGCAAAATGTTCAGGAGATTCCCGGGATGGACATAGGCTATAAGACAGTTGTGATACTCAACCTCTTCGCCCCTGACGTCAAATAAAATCCCTATTTTAATGCTTAAATGGCTTACGCTGCCTAAACCAAATTAATGTACACAGAATTAAATATCTAAAAAAAACTATACAAAAAAGTCCGCGACAGCATATATTTATCTTTTACGGATAACTCACAATAACCATTTTTGTCTTTCATCGATACCAAGAAGATCGGGATAAGTAGATTCCCGGGCAAGCGTACTCTGCCATACCGTTCATCCGATTGAGATGGGGCTTTTGAAAAATGTTCAGGAGATTCCGGGGATGAACATAGGCTATAAGAGAGTTCTAATGCTCAACCATTTCACCCCTAAAAATAACCATTTGTAGTGAAAAAACGTGAAATAAAGTCCCTATTTTGACGCTTAAATGGCTTACGCTACCTAAACCATAACAAATACACCAAATTAATGTACACAAAATTGGATATAAAAAAAACTCTACAAAAAAGTCCGCGACAGTATATGTTTATCTGTTACAGATAACTCACAATAACCATTTTTATCTTTCATTGATGCCAAGAAGATCGGAATAATTAGATTCCCGAGCAAGCGTACGCGGCCATACCGTTCATCCGATTGAGATGGGGCTTTTTGAAAAATGTTCAGGAGATTCCGGGGATGAACATAGGTTATAAGAGAATTGTAATACTCAATCCCTTCACCCCTAAAAATCACCCTTTGTAGTGAAATAAAGTCCCTATTTTGACGCTTAAATGGCTTAAGCTGCCAAAACCATAACAAATACACCAAATCAATGTACACAGAATTGAATATCACAAAAAAAAAACTCTGCAAAAAAGTCCGCGACAGCATATGTTTATCTTTTATGGACTATTTAACTCATGCCCCAAATGGGAGTTAATGACCAATCACATTTCAATGATTTCTATTTTAAAACCAATCAGAGTCGTGTTTCACCAAATATTTATCAGTGTTATAATTACCATATTAAAGAAAGCTCCTCCTTACAATATTGCGTTCCTTTGGCAATAAATAGTATGATCTGGTTGCAGTGATGAACAAAAGAAGCAGTAGAAGCGTACCTATAGTTTCTCATTTGTTTTCAAACATCGCCGTTTACATTAAATATATAAATATTTTAAAATAACTATAGTTAAATAATGATTTGTGAGTAAACAGCTTAATTTTATTCGTTAAATAGTCCTAACAAATGCCACTCTTGATTTCCAAATTCTCTAGATAAATTCACTCCTCACTTCGTGAGTCGTGAATTTATCGATAATTTGGAAATCACTCGTGGCATTACTTACGATAACTCACAATAACCATTTTGTCTTTCATTGATACCAAGAAGATCGGTATAAGTAGATTCCCGGGCAAGCGTACTCACCCTAGTGGAGAACTAATGATACACATCAAACTATATATTATAATCAACATTATAGGTTATTAATTTATTTTTTTAGTAAACAACTCAGTAAAATCCATGAATCTGTTCATTATTTGCTATATTCAATGTATTTGTTGGAGAAAAATAATGCTCTGAGCTGTTCAGAACATTAAAAAGGAGGAGCTTTCTTTATCACAAAAGAAGTTATTTTTTTAGTAAACAACTCGGTAAAATCCATGAATCTGTTCAATATTTGTTATATTCAATGTATTTGTTGGAGAAAAATAATGCTCTGAGCTGTTCAGAACATTAAAAAGGAGGAGCTTTCTTTATCACAAAAGCAGTTATTTTTTAGTAAACAACTCAGTAAAATCCATGAATCTGTTCATTATTTGCTATGTTCAATGTATTTGTTGGAGAAAAATAATGCTCTGAGCTGTTCAGAACATTAAAAAGGAGGAGCTTTCTTTATCACAAAAGCAGGAGCTGATAAAGAGAAATCGATAAAGAGCCAGGTGAAACACATCTGCCATTGGTTGCAAAACAAAATCCATTGAAACGTGATTGGTCATTGACTACCATTTGGGGCATGAGTTAAATAGTCAACAGAAGCTCATAAAGAAGCCATCAAGGCATGAGTAATTATAGTGTACAAAATTTTACTTTTCATTAGGAAGTTATTAATTATTAAATAAATACAGTGGCTATTAAACGAACTAATGAGTAGGAGAGGATCTAAAACTTGAATATATTTTCTGTTTATAAAATTCACCGTTATAAAGCGGTATGATCTTAGAAAATAAACCGACGGCTTAAGTTTACATAAGAACATATTATATGAAAAGGCCATTAATTTAAAATGTTTATTAATAATTACAAGAATGTATTCAAAAGTTTAGTAGAAGGCGGACACCCTTGACCTAAGGCTACTAGAAACGTGGGGTCCACCTTCGTGCTGTGGTATGTGGCATTCTTCCTCTATAAGAGAATGACTCGGCATCGGTGTCGAAAGGGTAAGGAAGTTCAAACTGTGCCTTCAATCACAATGCTCTTCAACTTTCAATACCTCGTATGAAATATTTCCACGATTTTATTGTTAAATTAGAGCATCGTCCCGTGACCAATGGTTATACTTTTGTCCCCCACCCCAACTTTATCTATCTATCTTGTCGGTTCTTGTAGTCCAATGGTAACAAAGCTCGCCTATGGTTCCCAGGTTTGCGGGTTCAAACCTGGTCCGAACCGTTGTTGTTTTTTTGTTTTTTGTTTTTTTTTTGTTTTGTCTTGTAAGCCCATGTTTCCCTTAACAGAGATTTAGGCGCTCTCCCCCTACAGGGAAGAATTTGAACCACACTAATTTAGTTACACTTGTTTTCGTATATATCATTTGAGTGGTCCGTGGTCAGCGTTCCGCCTCATACTGACATCTAGGAAAGCAAGAAAGTACTAGGATGGGAAAAGGTAAATTTAGCTTAGAGGCCTTTTCATTCAGGCTTAAGGATCTTTTAAGAGCCTGAAAATCTTCAGACTCGGGACCCACGGCTTAAAGTCCCTCCCGGAGGACTTGCTCCTTGGATTTTTCCATCCTAAAAATCCATCGACCCCGGCCGGGTTTGAACCCGCGACCCTCGGGACCAGAGACAAGAAGCATAACTACTAGTCCACCGCGGCCGATTGACTTTTTTTTAGGATGGAAAAATCCAAGGGGAAAATTCTCCGAGAGAGTCTTTCAACTGTGGATCCCGAGCCTGCAGATTTTCGTGTTCGTAAAAGAACCTCAAACATCTGAGCAAAATATAAACGTCCTTTCCATTCCAATTAATAGTATCTTAGTTGCCTGCTAGATAGGGAATTCCTTTGAGCCCATTAGTTAACACGTATTACTCGCTGTCGACATCTGTAGAGAAATGAATATACCTAAATTAGCTTGGTGTTCACCGCTGTGGTCTCGAGGTAGCGGGTTGCCTTGTCACGCAGCGGGCCTGGATTCGATTCCCGGTCGGGATGGTTTTTTCCCTCCCTATAAGACAAATGTCAGGAAACTTTAAGGCCTAAATGGTCCCTGAACATCATCTGGCCATCATTATCATCAATAACATATTCATTAAGTTTAGGATTAAGGCCTCTCCTGGTGCACCATTACCATCATCATCACCTATCATATTATATCATCGGGGAAGATGTATGGGTATATACTTACTTACTTACTCACTGGCACTATCGAACCCGTAGGTTCATGGCCGCGCGGACATAAGCTCTCCATACATCCCTATCCTGAGCTAATGCTTTCCAATCATTCCCTGTATAATCTACTTCCCTCAAATCATAGTTAATGTTGTTTTCCCACCTCATTCTTGGTCTACCAACTGGGCGCTTTCCCTCTGGCTTTCCTACAAGAAGTTTCCATGCACGTCTTTCATTCCCCATACGTGCAACATGTCCTGCCCATCGCAGTCTACGAGACTTAACTGTTATTATTATATCTGGCTTCCTATAAAGACCATGTAGTTCATTGTTATGTAGTCTTCTCCATTCACCTGTCTGTTCATCTCTCTTTGGTCCAAACATGTTCCTAAGAACTTTATTCTCAAATACTTGTAATCTCCTCTCCTCCCTTAAAGTAAGAGTCCACGTTTCGCACCCATATAATATAACTGGTAGAATAATAGTTTTATATATTTTCAGCTTAACGTTTTTTGAAAGGAGTTGGGACATCAAAAGTCTCTGCAATGCATAATAGTACGCATTTCCAGAATTGAGCCTATGTTTAATTTCTTTGTGCGTCTCATTCCTATTTGTGATTATTGTTCCTAGGTATTTGAATTCAGCCACTTCCTCAAAATTTCCCTCATTTGTCATTAGCTGTCCATTTCCATTATATACTGAATTTCTACATGTGACCACATATTTAGTTTTACTGATATTTACTTCCAGTCCTAATTTCTTAGTGTTACTCAATAGTGTGTGTGTGTGTTGGCCTTTAGTATCTCCTCGCTATCGGCCAATGGGTATATACAGAGAGAAAACAAAATCAAGCCCAAATAAACTAGGGTGTTACGGCTATTCCATGAGAGTTAGACACTGCAATTTAGAAAGTACTTCAACTCTGTGTATCTATTATCGCTGCAATGTGCAAATACCTTGATCAAAAGAGAAACTTACATTCAGTGTTCAAGGGTGCGGTCATTTTCATTTTTTGCCATCTGTACATTAAATTCTCAAAATAAATTTTGTATCGATTTCCTTAGCAATATAGTAGAGAATCGTCCAGGTAGCGTGCTGTCTTGTCACGCAGCGGGCCCGGGTTCGATTCCCGGTCGGGGCAGTTTTTCTGGGTCAGGTTTTTATCGGGGTTTTTCCTCACCTGTAAAGCAAATGTCAGGAAAACTTTAAGGCCCTAACGGTCCCCTAAATCATATGACCATCAACATCATCCTTATCATTATTATCATCATCATCCTTCACCGGTGTGGAAAGTAACGGGAAGCTACCACACCTATAATTCCCTAGTAAAGCTGCAAGCATAGCATGAAAATGCTATGATTGCAGTGAAGGACCTGCCTTTGGGCAGAATTACTATGGATGGATTGTAGAGAATGATCAGCGTTCTTCCTATATATATATATATATATATATATATATATGCGTCACTGCTATAAAATAAAAAATATTCTCTTTAATTTGCTTACTTGTTATAGTAGCTACCAGGTGGCAGTGGAGACCGAGTTCCCGCTACATCTGGTAATAATAGAGAATATGTATAAGAAAAATAAATGTTTGTTCTGGATTCGCCTGGTAACGTAGGTGGTAGCGCACTGAGATAAACTCAGAGGTCAAGGGTTCAAATCCCGTCGAGGCATTTATTTTCTTAGTCATATATATATATATATATATATATATATAGGGCGAAAGAGTGACGATCTTTCGCCGTAAAAATACAACCGTCAAGAAATGCGGACATGGGTTCATCTGGGGTAAAATTTTCCGGAGGTCAAATAGTCCCCCATTCGGTTCTCCGTGCGGGGACTACTTCAGGGAACCCATGCCAATGGAGAGCTTATGTCCGCGCGGCCATGAACCTACGGGTTCGATAGTGCCAGTGAGTAAGTATATATATATATATATATATATATATATATATATATATATATATATATATATATATATATAAATCTTGCATCATATTTAATACGGCAACTATAACTAAACTTCCACGATTAGTCTGAAAATGTGGCGTACAAATAATTCAGCTGCAGCAAATGTTGTTCGATATATTATGATGACAAAAAGACGAAACAGTGTGTAGTGTTAGGAACGAGTCCACGGTAGAAGTTAGACACGGTTGTCTGTCATCACACTGTCTCCACTCTCTCGACACTCTGCAATCCATCAACACTTCGAAATAATTTAATTAAAATGGATGAAATTCAAAACTACATTAAAAAAATGTAAGCTCAATATGTTCCAGTCTCCAATGCACTGTTAACTACAGTACTTACTTACTTACTCACTGGCACTATCGAACCCGTAGGTTCATGGCCGCGCGGACATAAGCTCTCCATACATCCCTATCCTGAGCCAATGCTTTCCAGTCATTCCCTGTATAATCAACTTCCCTCAAATCATAGTTAATGTTGTTCTCCCACCTCATTCTTGGTCTACCAACTGGGCGTTTTCCTTCTGGCTTTCCTACAAGAAGTTTCCATGCACGTCTTTCATTCCCCATACGCGCAGCATGTCCTGCCCATCGCAGTCTACGAGACTTAACTGTTCTTATTATATCTGGCTTCCTATAAAGACCATGTAGTTCATTGTTATGTAGTCTTCTCCATTCACCTGTCTGCTCATCTCTCTTTGGTCCAAAAATTTTCCTAAGAACTTTATTCTCAAATACTCGTAATCTCCTTTCCTCCTGTTAACTACAGTGCAAAAACAAACTCTACTTCTACACATAGAATGAGTGTTACGTGAAATTTTAAACACGTAAGCTTTTTTTTATTATTACGAACTCAATGGTACATTTTTCATTATCATTATTCTTGTCTTGTAATCTATTTCGCGTATTCCTATAGGAGGAAAAGTACTGCATTCATTGTTGTTTGCAGATGATCAAATAATTTTTGCAGGGGATGAAGATGATATTAAATATATGCTAAATAAACTAATGGAAGAATATAAAATATGGGGACTGAATATAAATTTACAGAAAACAGAATATATGTGTTTGGGAAAGGATGTGGATGACCTCATACTTGAAACAGGGAAAATAAAAAAAAGTGATTTTTTTAAATATCTTGGGTCAATAATTACAAGTTCAGGTACCTGTGAGAGAGATGTACAGACTAAAATTGCAATAGCAAAAAATGCAACTAAGACATTACATGGAATAATTCGGAACAAAAAAAATTACAAAGGAAACTAAAATGAAAATTTATAAGAGCACAATACAGAATATTTTGTCATATGGAAGTGAAACTTGGTCTTTGACGGAATTACAAAAGAATAAAATTAGAACAGTTGAATTTGATTATTTTAGAAGAAGCCTCCAAAAAACAAGACAGGATAAAATAAGAAATGAATTCCTTTGGAGAGAAACGAATGTCACCACATCTGTTGTTAAGAGGATTGAAAATCAAACGCTTAAATGGTATGGCCATGTACAAAGAATGAAAAATTAAAGATGGCCAAAAAATATATACCAGTGGTCACTCCCTGGAAGAAATAAACGTGGCAGACCAAGATGGAAATGGAAAACCTATGTCAGGACTATAATGGATGATAGGAATTTGGAAGAGGGAGATTGGAATGATAGAGATAAATGGAAACTGAAGACGGCAAACCTATAAGTGGAGGAAAGCCGAAGAAGAAGAAGAAGAAGTAATCTATTTCCATTAGGCAAATGTATTTTGTTTTGTAATAGATTGTTGTCTAATTTATCTCGTTTACTAATTTGTATCTTTGCTCTCCTCTGAGCTTTATTAATTAATTTTGCCCACTCTATAACTTTTTATTGTCATTTCGATTGATTTTTCATATTATAGTAGTAAATTCAACAGCTATTTTATTGTTTTATTTTTTAGATATTCTTATAATATTTCCTCTTTCTAGGACATATCATCTCGTGGAACTTGCAAGCCATTATCCAACATGGGTATGAAATAGAAGCAGTATTCGCACCAGCCTTCCAGTGAAGACAGAACAGGACTATAAAAATCAATTGGACACATACTCACACTCAAATTTGAAATTTAAAATATATTATCCCGCTAGGAATCGATTCTGGGACGCCGAAATCAAAGTTAGTATCCATATAGGCCACTCCAGATATTTAAATTAGAGAATATAAATGAATCTTGAGAATAACCAGATTTATGAGTAAGAAAGTTATTGATCAGAAGAAACTATGTATATAATATAATTTCGTGTCACGTTGTTTGTCCGCGATGGAATCCTAAACTACTAAACCGATTTTAATAAAATTTTGCACACTGTGTGCAGTTTGATCCAACTTGAGACTTAGGGTAGTTTATAACTAAATTTATAGTCTCATTATTTTTTTATTGCAAATTATTTGTTTATTATTTAACAAAGAGTTATACTTATCTGTGAGTTCCATACGATTCTAACAGATGGCGGTGTAAGGCAAATTGGTAAGGTAATTGGTTTATTATTTAACAAACAGAGATCCAGATGGCTGTGCTTTTTGTTGCAACGCGAATCTAAATTGAATTACAAATATTGATTATTTCATAATTTAAGTGTGTTCAGTGTTTATTTTATTTTCAATATTATTAATTTCGTGTGTATTAGTTTTATGTAATCTGGCTGAAAGACAGCAACTTAATTTAAATTTTTAACGTATACCTTAGTCACAGCAACGCGTGTCCGGGACTTCTAGTATATATATAAGCTAGCGTACCCGGCAGACTTTGTCCTGACCGAACGTTCAATTCTCGTGCCATGGCCAGACGATACAAATATAGGTTACTTTTTTACCATAAAATTCACTAATTAAGACGTGATCATATATTATTAAATACGTTCGCAAGAAAACTCCTCACTGCCATCTGTTGTGGCTCAAGAAGCGTGCATGATGACGTCACATCGCGCGGAATATGCCGATAATGCAGATGACTACACATCAGACATAAAAACAAATCCTATAACCACCTACCGAGTCCAATTGTGAGTATAAACCATCCAGGGACCCACTCAAATCCACACAAAAAAAATCAAAATAGGTCCAGTCGTTTAGGCAGTTTTTAATTTCGGATTTCAAATAAACTTCCACTTCTAATTGTCGTATTTAGCTCATTTTTGGACAATACACACCTCGATTAATTTTAATAGGATATACTGAGTTTCGTTGTGAAACATCGAAAAATGAGACCGCAAGAACGATTTTTCAACTTTCACTTAAGGTGAACTCATACGCCTAATGGATATAGAGGGTCCGGTTGTGAATCTACACTATCGAGGGATTCAATCAAACACACACAAACATTTTTCATCAAAACCGGTCCAGTCATTTAGGACGAGTTCAGTGAAAAATACACGTACAGAAGAATTATGTATATAAAGTAACAATTCAACGATTTCTTTCAATATTACATGAGAATTTTATTAATTTTACGTAGATATGTTTTATATTTCGTTTTTCGTATACAGTGATTTGTTTACCCCTTACATTAACTTCTTTTATTTACTTTTCTCCGATTGAGGGTCTTTCCACTTTTCAGCGGTTGCCCTTTTACCAGCCGGCTGCTGGCCCTTCACATCCACATGTGTCAATCACAGAGGTAGATGATCAACAGCCAGTGTAGGGGTGACATGTGGTTAGCATGTCGAGTCCCCCAGCCGTTATAGCTGGTTCCTCAACCTGGAGCCGCTACTTATTGTAGCTACCCAATTGCCTCACGATGCTGGGTGGGCACCGGTCCCATACTGGCCGAAATACCATGAGAAAATTGCTTCCCCCATGGAGACTCGAACCAGCGCAAGTCCCGTAGCTCTGCGCCAAGGCTTCCTACCATAACCACTCGGCTACGGCGCGGGACATTTACTTTTCTCACTTTTTTAATTTCCCTTCTTCTTCTTCACTTCACGGGCTAGGCTAATTGCCTGTTCCGCCTCACAGTTGTTCTGTCCATCTTTTCACTGGCCTTCCTACATTCCTTGAACCTCTTGGCTTGTAGTTGAATGCTGCTCTTGGTAATCTTGTTACATTCCTTCTTTCCACATGTGTAAACCATTTCTCTCTATATTCTCTGATTTTCTCATCCAAATTGATATATATTTAACTCTGTTCTTATATCTTCATTCCTTATCCGATCCAATCTTGTGCAGCCTTTTGTTCTTCTAAGGAAGTTCATTTCTGCGCTTTGTATTCTACTTTGCAGTTTTTTGGTAATTACCCAAGTTTCGCTTCCATAAAGTAATGCAGGAACTGTCAATGTTTTATAAAACTTCAATCCACTATCTCTTCTTGTTTTATTCTTTAATGTTTTGTGTATAGTTCCGCATATAATTTGAAATTTCGACAGTTTCATATGTATGTCTCTTTCAGTTTTTTTGTTTATAGTAAAATTACAACCCAAATATTTAAAATTTGTCACTTGTTCCAGAGGTTTGTTGTCTATTACGATTTTTGATCATATATGATCCTATCCCCAAAATGCCATTATTTTTGTTTTTTCTTTCGATATTTTGAATTATATTCTTGGCATAACTGATTTAATTGATGTAAAGAGTACTGCAAATCATTTTCTTTTACTTGAATAATAACCACATCGTCAGCATACATTAAAACGTTTAATATTTTAAAACGGTCCATTCTTATACCTATATTAACAATACTTTTCCAGTTTTGGATGATGTCATTAATATATAGATTAAAAAGGGTAGGTGATAAACTACACCCTTGTCTTACACCTCTATTTATTAAAATAGCTTCGGTCTTTGATGTGCCTATATTTATTATAATTTGAGACTTTACATACAAACTTTTTACCACATAAATTAATTTTGCGGGGTAGCCATGTATTTCCATTATTGTGGTAACAATTAGACCTATTCAATATATTGAGATAGTTTTTATTTTCTTTCTAGTTACAATAAAATCAAATGCCTCGCATTTGTACATCATATGACTGTACTTTGCATGTAGGTTGGGCAGGTAACAAGTTATCCAGAACGTGTGGCAACTTTCTCATCATCAGCGCATCGGTAGCATCCAACTCCTTGTTTGTATGGGTTATTATAGTCCCTCATCACTTGTTTATATAACAATTATCCGAGATACCGTCCCTCTAAACAACTTCATGACTGGAACATTGAAGATCAGCCTCATAAAAAATGTAAATAAGAGTTCAGTGCTCTGTTATAAAGCTCAGGGACAAACTGCTGGCCGCCAGGCATGGCGCTGTATTCATCCTGTCACATTAGATAGCCCAAGATCTCGTTCTTGGTATAACACTTTGTAAACAGATACTTAACAAATTGATTTCATCTTACACAATTATGATTATCTTTATTGTATATCAAAGATACCTACATTGATTTCCCATGATCAATAATTATGCCCTTTAGATTATTTAAGCAATATCCGCATATATAAAACGACCAGTTATCGTATATGAAGCAGAAACTAGAGCTGATACAACAAAAACTAAACAAATAAAAAGCACATGTGAAACTAAAATCTTAAGAATTATTCAGGGGAAAACATTATTTGATAAAATACACAACACAGAAATTAGGGACAAATATCATATTCAAGACATAACCAAATATATTACAGATAGACGAAAATATTGGAAAAGTCATATTAGAATGAATGGAAGACAACCGACTTGCAAATAGAGCTAAAGAAGATAGACCAATGGACAGGAGAAGAACAAGAGGAAGACCAGCCAAGAGATGGATAGACAGTGAATGCACATCCAATACGTCTTCCTCCGAGGAGTGATTTTGGAAATAAACAGGATGAAAATCCTACAAATTATGATTAAGAAGAAGAAGAAATTATTTCTATAGAAATATAATTCAGCAACACAATATATAAATTACATTCGACGGAAATTTACTTCTGGAGAGAGAGAGAGAGAGAGAGAGAGAGAGAGAGAGAGAGAGAGAGAGAGAGAGAGGAGAGAGGAGGGAGAGAGAGAGAGAGGAGAGAGGGGAGAGAAGAGGAGAGAGAGAGAGAGAGAGAGAGATAGAGATAGAGAGAGAGATAGAGAGAGAGAGAGAGAGAGAGAGAGAGAATTAGAAATAACATTGTAAGAGAAAATATGAAAGTACAAGGATCCCTGACTGAAACTATCGAAACATCACAATTAAGATGGTTTGGGCATTTGAAAAGGATGATGGAAGATAGATTACCTCATTAATTGACTCCTACGAGAAGAAGGAAGACCAAAATTAATTGGACATAAAGAGTAGTCAGAGTAATGGAAGAAAGATATTTGGAGATAAGGGCGTTGAAAAATTGAGTGGAATGGAGATTGTGTTTAGAAACATGACACGGTCACTTGGAGATTTCTAAGACAATGTAAAATCTGATAATAAATAAATAATTCTGTAAATAGAATTTTAGGTTTTGTATTATGAAGGGAAACGTTGGCAGTACCGGTACTGCTATATAGTTCAGAAGCCTGGATACATAAAAAAACAGGATCTAAGTAGGATAACGGCGGTAGAAATGAAATTTTTGAGATCTGTTAAAGGGTGCACAAAGGAAGACAGAATCAAGAACACAGAAATAAGACAGGAACTTGAAATATCTGCAATAACTGATAAAATAGATACATATAGACAAAAATGGAAGCAACACATAGACAGAATGAATGAAGATAGATATCCAAAACAAATAACAAAATACAAACTTAAACACCCGAGATGTGGGCAGACCTAGAAAGAGATGGGCTGAAGTCGGAACGGGTCAACAGACCTAATCCATGAATGCAGATGATGATGATGATGATATTATGAAGGGACTTCCTCCCCCTACTTTTTTTTCAATCTTCCGTCTATGAATCTCTAACAAAATGCAATATTCTGCGATAAATGCATGGTAAGAGTGATGGATGCATCAAACGAGTGACTACATTCTGAAAATAGTTCGCCGTGCTGGCTCGGGTGATGGCATGCCCGCAACCCGGCAAGGTTGAAAATTCTAACTGTTAAAGTAGTTTAAATTAATTAATTAAATTTCAAAATGTTAAATCTCGGGGCCAGTAGAATTGGTGATTATATTTTTAATTGTTACTTTGTACGCCAGATTTCTGCATTGCAAACCTCTCTGCAGTAATATGTTCAGAAAGCATGTGATACTGTGCATAGCGATTCATCAGTCAGATGGAAACGCTAAACTTGTCCCCCCTGATGCTTTTCAATAGGAGTGCTAACGTTCCGGCATCCAGTTTCATCAACTCCCTTCTCTTCATCATCATGTCTCATACAACACACTTTACACTACACAAACATAAACATACAATTATCCTACACTCCCCCATGTACACAATACAAGAAAACATTGTCTATGTAAAATGGTCTGTCGAAGTGGTGCATAAATTGAAAATAGACCACACTAACGCTATCTATCCGCCCAACCCGAAGCACGTGAAATGCAGTGGGTGGCATTAGAAAACACACACACACACACACACACCGACATACACACATTCTAAAAACATCTACATCAATGTTGTCAACACTATCACCAACATGAACACTGTAAAGACGCTACGGTTATTTTTATCTACTGATTACACTGAGAAAAAAATACTTTTTTGTCTCAGAAAGAAAAATCTGTGATTCTGATGGTACTTTTTCTCCTGAATTCAAATATGATATCGGGTTTTCTCCATCACGCAAGGTTTCCGAGAGACGGGCATTTATAATTACAAACACTTCAATATTATCTACATTCGTAACTACACAATATTCGAACATTCAGACTCTCTTAGAAAGTAATAAATTACGATTTTCTGCTATATTTCGCCTGTGGAGCATCCCTCTTGATGGTCCAACAATAATCGGCTAGCATATTAGGATTCCATTTGCCTTGATATCTCTTTTCATTAGCTGAAATCTCCTGATGAAAGTGTTTCCCGTTTTATTTTACAATGGACAAATGTACGAAAAAACGTTTATTAAAAAGTAATTATTTAAATCCATTAATTGAAGTTGAAATAAAAAAAAAAACTTGGGCGATGGAGAAATTCCGAATACATATTTGAAAACACGATAAAAGACTGCATTAAGTACAACTATTGGTACTCATGAGACAAAAATCATGTTTACCAGTGTTAGGAAGCAATAAAGTAATCACTAATGTCTTTTAGAACACTGAACGAATATTAAAGATGATATATTTTGAATTAATTCTACAGTACAATATAAATTACTGCAGGGGCAGATGTAAGAAAAACATTAAGTGTGTCCTCATTTTAGCCAGAGGCAGAGTTGCTACTGAAAATGCTTCTTGAGTTTTGAGGGATTAACCTTCATGGCTTTTGTAACTCGTCGTTTAATGAGAGACTGCAGGCTAACATTAATGGGACGTGGGTAACATGATAATGTCCTGGAACAGATTCGAACCTTGAGTACATTTACCTACAACGAATCTTCTGATGACCATGTTTTGCATAAAATGATTGAGATGCTTAAATCTATGCTGTGCCTCTAGGAAGAAGCTAAAAAAACAAGATTAATTACAAGATATTAAATCTTTTTTTTTGTAATTAACAGTTTTTATATTATTTATAATTCTTTCGAACATAATTCGTTATATCACGAATTTTAATCATGTACAATTGAACTATTGATACTAGAGAATGGCTCGGCACCTCAAAAAGGGACACGACGAAAGATGAAGAAAATGAAGGGTGCATCTTTGGTGCGGTCAGGAATTATTACGAATCATAAATCCATCGATCTGGGTAAGGTTTTACCAGCGATCTTTTAGTTAACCAACAAGCATATTAATTGGGAACTATATTATATGTAATCCTGTTTTAGTTTCATATATAAGTAGAGGGCGGATTTCAGCATATTTGTATGTTTTATTCCTTCAAAGATAAACATATGCATGGAAGAGGATAATGCGTTTTATGCCATTATGTCATTTGGAATCAATTGGCAAAATTTTATAGTGCTTATAAATGCATATATAATACTTTTTTCACTATTTAATATTAAATTATCAGTTTGTAATTCCATAAATTGGCAAGTTTATGCTTTATTGTCACGTTTTTGCAAATTAAGACAATTTCGTTTTCATAGAAAGCCAGAATCCCTATCTCGCATTTTCGCACAACAGTGACAATGCCGAGCAGGGGTCTGCAGTTTTAAATCTCAACAGGTCAATAAATCAATCTGGACTAAACAATTTCCTGAAAGGAAGATTTCGGAAGAAATTAACGTGCTGGTCAACAATGGACAGTTTTGATCTTGATGAAGATTTTCGGGCTGTAGGCCGTGGTCGTGAGGCTTGTAACTACGTCTGGCATCCTCAAGGGTTGTCTCAGACGCAGTCTTTGGCGAAACGTCGGTGAACTACAAGCCTCACGACCACGGCCTACAGCCCGAAAATCTTCATCAAGATCATCATTGCAACTCCGGCCGTGAAAATCTACGTGAATAGAATGGACAGTTTATTCGTGGAATTTCCTTGTTTTCGTTTTCATCATCATCATCATCATCTTCTTCAAGGTATGGGTCTGTTGGCCCGTTCCGCTCTCCGGTGCACTATATGCTGCAGGTGCAGGTCGTCTTTCAAACGACGTTTTGGTCTTCCTACATTTCTTCGGCCTAGAGGTTTATAATGAAGCAGCTGTTTTGATAAAGGATCATTTGGCATTCTTTGTAATTGGTTAATTACATTCATTTTTGTGTATTCTCTCGTTTATTATGTATTTGTAATTCATCTCAGATATCTTGACTTCTATTTTGATCTTCGTTTTCAACCAGCGATATTCTTTGAAGTTTGAACATCAGTTTTATTGAGACTGTCGGCATACACAATAAAGACTGAAGAATCATTCCTGAAATATACTTTCATGTGTGCAAAATATACTTAATTTCACACAAAGGAAGCCTGTTGTACATTACTGACCACGGTGACATACAAATTGCGAGTCGAAGTTTAAATTCTTTTCTCAAATACCATTTTGTGAGTGTTAGTGGACCAAGACAAGTGTTTTCACATTACAGACAAGATAATGAGAATGACACTATAAAATACAATTATTAACTTCAATTAGGAGCCAAAAATGAAAAATATTACAATTGTTGCTTCATAAAAAACAAGTAAAATGATGTGAGAAAATAGTGTATTTTACTATAGGAAGAAAATTAATTTTTGTGCATATTTTTTTAAATTTTAAGAGCATATTTTCAACTTTTTTACTGCATAGTTGCATGCATATATTTATGGTTTTAGTGCATATAAATCCATCCTCTAATTATGAGTAAAAATCGACAATTTACTATCGACTGGTTTAAGAGAACATAACTTGCTTTCAGTTATCTGTTGATTAATTTATTATATTTTATTCTTTTCCTAGACTACTTTTCAAATTGTAGTTATGTTTATCTTCAATTACGATCATCGATGTCCTCTTCATCTCTTTAAATGTTTAAATGTTAAATAGTAGGAAGTATTTGTTTATATAGTGGGTTCGAAGATCGGCGCGGACAGCTCCGCAGCGGCCCTGCGCAGGAAGTTCGTCACCAAACAAAGAACTACCGAAAACTGTAAGTTGAGAATCTTGAACTGTATCTATCTTCGGGTTTTTACAGCTGCTGCCGTCATCCCGTGCCAAACCTCCAAAGCCTACGATCTTGGGCATCTTCAATGCTTAGCCCTCTTGCTTGCATTACTTTCTTCATGTTTTCCTTCCATGTTAATCTTAAACTACTAACACTTGAAAATGTTCAATTGACCTCACTTGAAAATAATAAAGCAATTACTACAATGTTAATATTATTTCAACAACTTATTTATAAATACGCTTTTTCTTCTTCCTTTCCAGGATTAGGTGAATGCGACCTGTTCCTTGGCCTTGGCCGTCCCAAAGATCCGTTTCCATGTCGTTTGTAGGTGTTGATCTTTTTGGGTAATCTTGTATTGTCCATTGTGTCTAAATGTTCTTTCCATTGGCATTTGTGATCTTCTAGTTGATCGATTATTGAAAATATATCCAGTTCATTTCTTATTGATTCATTGTGTAATCTATCCATGCGTGTACATCCTTTCACGGATCTTAAAAATTTCATTTCAGCGGCTTGAATGTGTAAGATATATATTTTTTTGTAAGTACCGAGGAGTCAGATCCATATAAAAGAACAGGAACAGCCATAATTTTATAAAACCTGAGCTGAGTTTCTCTACGAGTCTTTCGGAGAGTTCTTCTTATGGTCTCTGAGATGTAACCGTGAATCACGAGTTTTTGCTCATTTGAATTTCTTACAACCAAACTCCCAAAATCCAAAAACTACCTTGAAAATTCTCCCAGAGTAGCGTTCTGATGTACCTAGGCTCTCTCCAAAAAAATAATCTGCCGTTTTTAACTGTAAGGCACTAAAATCTTGAGTCAAATCCATAGTGTAAACGCTTCGTCCTTGTTGACGCATGCGCATGGTGTATGATTGGAACATTGAAAAAAAATCGCGTCACATGTCGTAAAGAATCCACAAAAAATATATTTGGGAAATAACAGAGAAATCGATAGGAGTCTCTTATCGATAGTAGTAAAACCAAGATCCGGATTATTTAAAAATACATCCAGTCAACATATCGGCCTACATTTGAAAAAATTAGAAAGTTTACCAGATGATTTAATGTTTATTGTCTATAATTCCCATTGTTAGAATGAATATCGAATTATAATCTTTGTGCAATTGGAAGCTATATAATATGGTTGGAGTGTACTGAATGGATTAGCAGAGACGTCCCACATGAAGCTGGGTGACAGGTGGTGAACATGGGAGACACCTTAGTAAGATGAATATGTCAATGCTAGGAATTGTCTGACAGGACAACAACTGACGGATGAGGCTGTTTTGTCACGCGCGTGGGCAATGGGGCTGTTTTCTCATCACTTTTTTTCTCTCAACACGTGCTATTTCATGTCAAACTTATTAATTATATTAAATGTAATTGTAATGTTAATGTTTTTAGTGTATAATGCTATTGTGTTATTATTTAATTGTAATATTATTATTGTGTTTTCTTTATGTAACTGTAATGTTATTGCTATTGTGTTATTACTTAATTGTAATATTATTGTGTTTTCTTTATGTAATTGTAATGTTAATGTTTTTAGTGTATAATGCTATTGTGTTATTATTTAATTGTAATATTATTGTGTTTTCTTTATGTAACTGTAATGTTATTGCTATTGTGTTATTATTTAATTGTAATATTATTGTGTTTTCTTTATGTAATTGTAATGTTAATGTTTTTAGTGTATAATGCTATTGTGTTATTATTTAATTGTAATATTATTATTGTGTTTTCTTTATGTAATTGTAATGTTATTGCTATTGTGTTATTACTTAATTGTAATATTATTGTGTTTTCTTTATGTAATTGTAATGTTAATGTTTTTAGTGTATAATGTTTTGTGTTATTATTTAATTGTAGTATTTTTATTGTGTTTTCTTTATGTAATTGTAATGTTATTGCTGTTTTTGTTTATTTTTCTTTACACTAGTACCAATTATTACTTTATTGTAACGGACTGTCAACAGCACGTACGGCTTACTGCCCGTGCGACCCATATTTGTAAATAATATTGTAAATATCTTACTTTTTTGTCTAATAAAGTCCTACTACTACTAATTATATTAATAATTATTTAGACCTGCTCCCTACGTTTCAGTAACAGACATTTATATTATTTCCTTTTAATAATGTTAAAATAAAATCTATTATCATTTACTTACAGTAAGATATATTTTAACTGACATGTATTATCCACTTTCATACTTACAGTAGTTGCTATAACAACTAACTAACTCAATGGCACGATCGAAGCCTAGGTTCGTGGCCGCGTGGGCATAAGCTCTCCATACATCCCTATCCTGAGCTAATGTTTTCCAATCATCCCCTATATATAATTAATTTCTCTTTATTTATTTAAATGTATACTATGTCATTAATAATTTTTTCTCGTTTTTTTTATATCTTGTACATATTATATATTTAACTCGTTAAATTTAGAGTAAATCAAAATAGATTATAAATATTGATTGCATTGTACTGTTTTATAACATGTAATTGTTTATGTAGTTGTAAGATTATTTTTTTTTGTATTTTGTATTTTTTAAAAACCTGGTTGAGTGGCAGACAAGGCCTTAAGGCATTAACTCTGCCAGGTAAAATAAAGCTATTATTATTTATTATTATTATTATTATTATTATTATTATTATTATTATTATCTAAAGTAAGTACAGATCATAGGAGACCCTTGCGGTAGTAGGAGGTTAAGGCTCCCACTTTTTCTAGACAACCGGCACTTGATGTCAGCCGGGTTGTCAGCCCTGCGCGACGGCCGCCTTTACCCCAGAACAAGCACCTGGTACTAATTTTCATTAGAGGCTGAGTCGACCCCAGGGTCATGATGCCACCAGAAGGCTTGGGTCAGTTTAAAAATCCTGACCCCATCTTGACTTGAACCCTCGACCTTCCGGTTTGTAGCGATCTGCCTTAACCACTACGCTATGGCGTGCCCCCCAATATAATCTAATTCCCTCAAATCATGGTTAATGTTATTCTCCCACCTCATTCTTGGTCTACCAACTGGGCGTTTTCCCTCTGGCTTTCCTACAAGAAGCTTCCATGCAAGTCTTTCATTCCCCATACGCGCAACATGTCCTGCCCATCGCAGTCTACGGGACCTAACTGTTCTTATTATATCTGGCTTCCCATAAAGACCATGTAGTTCATTGTTATGGAGTCTTCTCCATTCACCTGTTTGGTCATCTCTCTTTGGTCCAAATATTTTCCTAAGAACTTTATTCTCAAATACTTGTAATCTCCTTTCCTCCCTTAAAGTAAGAGTCCATGTTTCGCACCCATATAATATAACTGGTAGAATAATAGTTTTATATATTTTCAGCTTAACGTTTGCATATCAAAATCTAAATTGAAATTTCTCGCAGAGAAGCGTTGTGGTATACCAAGGCCGTGTAAAAAATTGTATGTGCTACATTTAACAGCAGGGCACATAAATAGAAGTCAGAATCCAGTAATGGCGATCCCTGCTTAAATAGAGCGGTATGGTGTGAGGCGAGGGGCGACGCAGATGACAGGTTGTGAGGATTAACCAATCTACCAAATCACAAGTTGTATTACTTCCCTGCAGTTTTAATGACATATTTGGCGCTGGGTTTAATGTATTCCAGTTAAAAGTCTCAGATAATTTTTTGACACGCCCTTGGTACATCACAGCGCTTCCCTGGGAAAATTTTAAGGTACGTTTCGATATGCAATGGTTGTCAGTTCCCTTATGAAAAATAAACTGATAAATTTCAAAGTAGTTTCAAATCTCACATTTATAAAATACGCTGTAAGAGATGAAGAGAGGGCCAAAAGTGTAGTATGCGGTCTCGAGGGGGTGTAACTTGCCGACAGTTACACTCCACCTAAAAGCTCGAGAAATGCCATTTCTTCCTACAAAGTCCTATGCAAGTACGTCTTGCCATGATCCCTGGGTAATGCGTTACATGCAAGGGCGAAAAAGCGAATTCCCGACGATTACATTGGGACCTGTCAGCTAGGGAAGAAAATCCCGACAGAAAACATCGTCCCCTCAGGATTGCTGGGTGGTTGGGCATGGGGTTAACAACCATATTCCGTAAAAATAAAATTGTTCAGAAACCTCAAAGCAACTGCCGGACCGATAAGTTGGAAAAACTACCTAGCAAGTGCAAAGGTGGAGACAGAAAGCCAGTACAGTAAAACCTGTCTTAGCAGGAACCTTTATCAGAAGGAAACCTGTAGAGACGGATAGAAATCTACAGAGCGGGACGATTTAATATGTAAAATCGGCCTTTATAACCCGGAAACCTTCATAATGCGGAAACGTATTGGTTTTTAAAGTACGAATAGTTAATTTTTACCTCAGTAAACACGAACATTATTCTTAAGCACGTTCTAATTACAGTATTAATGACCACACGTGAAAATTCTGCATATGACGCTACCTCATTATATCGTTTTACCTTTTTGTATTGCCATTGTATTGCGGGGATACCCTTGTTATGTGTGACAGCGGGGAATCCCTTGCTTTTCCTTGCCTGCTTACGTTACCTGCGAGGGAGTTGGGAAATGTTTCAGTCCTCCTGTAGTTGAGTTCTTTCTCGTTTTTGTGTAATAGAGTTGTTTTGTTTTGCCGTGCAAACTGTACTGTGTTACATACACTATTTTGTCCCTATTTCAGTTCAATATGTTATGTCTTTATATAAAACCCTTACACTGCGAGAGAAAATCCAAGCTTGTAATTTGGGAACCCTTTATAAGAAGGAAAACTGCCAAGACGGAAATATATTTAAGGGACCGTCATGTTCCTTCATAGACAGGTTTTACTGTAATACAGAATGGGCAGTTGTTACGAAGGAGGCCAAGGTTCTTAGAGGACCGTAGAGCCAAAGGAAGAAGAAGAAGGAGAAGATATGAAGAAGAGAGTAAAATGTGAGCTTGTTTACTATGGAATTACCAAATGCTAATAGCGGTCATTTATCTTGAGAAAATGTTAAATAGAGTAGTCAGTAACACAGTTTCCTACACAAGATTGTATCTGGACATCTGTGGTCTGGGCTGTTATTCATTAGTAATGAAAATACGAGCAGCCCCAGGATTAAATTGTGCAAGATCCGCAATCCTTGCTTTGCACACCCACATCAAATGACGTCCTAACACAGTTAAACGAATGCAAATGCGTTCTGGATACAAAGACTACTCAACTATTCCAAATAATGATCTTATTATTATCAGTAAGGGCGGATTTCTATTACCTAAAAATGGAAATTCACTTTTAACCCTTGCAATTATTCTAATTATATATTCTTTACAGATCTCTTTTACTAACCAAACCTTTTTAATTAATAATGAAAAAAATAATAAAAATCTTACTGTTCCTATCCCTTCTATCTTTCAAAATATGCATACATTTATGACCTAAAAAAGGTTTAAATATGACCTAAAAAGACAAAAATATGACCTTATAATTGAATGAATTTTTTACCCATACTATATCAATTGTTCATTCATATATATTTTCAATTGTATCATAAGAAAAAGGAAATCTTCTTCTATTGTCCAGTACAAACGTGTGCTACCTGTTAACAGAAACCTTCCAAACAAGTGAACTGTGAAACTGACGATTTTTATACAGATACAATGTTGGTTATTTACAATCGCCTGATGACTAGGCTATTAAAAAACCAAAATATGATTTTATCGTAAGTAATGCCACGAGTGATTTCCAAATTATCGATAAATTCACGACTCACTTCGTGAGTCGTGAATTTATCTAGAGAATTTGGAAATCAAGAGTGGCATTTGTTAGGACTATTTAACGAATAAAATTAAGCTGTTTACTCATAAACCATTATTTAACTATATTTATTTTAAAATATTTATATATTTAACGTAAACGGCGATGTTTGAAAACAAATGAGAAGCGATAGGTACGCTTCATCTGCTTCTTTTGTTTATCACTGCAACCAGATCATACTATTTATTGAAAAAGGAACGCAACATTAGTAAGAATGCTCTCTAGTGGAGAAAAAATGAAACACATCAAACTGTATATTAATTCATTTCTGATGTCGTATGATGTAAATATGACAATTATATTTTTCTGGATTGTTACCTGGGAAAAAATACATTTAAGAAAGAAAGTGCAAACAGTGGTTTCTTTTTTTGGTGGTATAATCAATTGCTACAAATGTTTTTATATTAACTCCTGCAAGCGCTATGTGTTGATATTCATGCACTATATATACAATCTGGTAGCCGTATTTCTCACGGGCTCAGACACTACAAAATAAAGGTCAGACCTGTTCAGAATATTAAAAAGGAGGAACCTTCTTTAATATGGTAATTATAACACTTATAAATATTTCGTGAAACACGACTCTGATTGGTTGTAAAACAGAAATTATTGAAACGTGTTTGGCCATTGAGTCCCATTTGGGGCATGAGTTAAATAGTCATAGAAATAAGCAGAAGTATGACCAAAGATCTGAAAAAGTGAGAAATATGACTTTTAAGACCCAATAAAAACCACTTAATCTTAATAAGGCATATATAAATGTTTTTACTCACTTGAAGCTTACAATATAGGCTTTGGTAAAAATATGACATGTCATAGGAATCCGCCCCTTACTTAGCAGTATTCCATTATTGTGTTTTTTTTTCACTAAAACTAGTTTCTTTTATTCTTATTCGGTGGATAACATTTAAGGGGTATCGGTTGTGAGGAGGGGGTTAATTCTAATAAATTATATCTCTGATAATTACCTAAAATAATTATATTTTTTGTGTTAATTAAGAATAAATTTAGCTTTAAAAACCACTTAGCCTATACTTTGCAGAATTGAAACCAGCCAGTCTAAATTAATTTTAATCAACTGAAGTTTGGCCATCCCAGACCTATATAGAGAAACAGTTTTATCTTTTTCTATAATAAATTAGTGCAATTGCAACTATATATATATATATATATATATATATATATATATATATCCATTATTTTCATGTAAATAAAACAATGAGTGTGAATTTGTTTGGCCTTTATGGACTAAAAACTACTTGACCGATTTGAATTGGGGTTTTTACCATCATTTAGAAATTTTTTTCTGGGACATTCAACGTAGGCCTATATAACACATTAACGTAAATAAAACTATTATTCTACCAGTTATATTATATGGGTGCGAAACATGGACTCTTACTTTAGGGGAGGAAAGGAGATTACGAGTATTTGAGAATAAATTCTTAGGAACATTTTTGGACCAAAGAGAGATGAACAGACAGGTGAATGGAGAAGACTACATAACAGTGAACTATATGCTTTTTATAGGAAGCCAGATATAATAAGAACAGTTAAGTCTCGTAGACTGCGTTGGGCAGGACATGTGGCACGAATGGGGAATGAAAGACGCGCATAGTAGGAAAACCAGAGGGAGAACGCGCAGTTGGTAGACCAAGAATGAGGTGGGAGGATAACATTAACTATGATTTGAGGGAAGGAGATTATACGGGGGATGATTGGAATACATTAGCTCAGGATAGGGATGTATGAAGGGCTTATGTCAACGCGACCATGAACCTACGGGTTCGATAGTGCCAGTGAGTTAGTTAGTTTAACATATTACCGTATGTAATATAGGCCCATTGCTTAAAAAAAGGCATCTCCTTATGACATGGGAAATGGGCATTATAAAGTTTACATCATTCAATAATTTGAGCAGCGTTCGATGTTAGAGATCCATGTTTTTTTTTTTTGTAATCAGTAAATCTACACAAACCTCCGGTGGAATTACATTTCAGTAACTAAATACTCATCCATCTGACGATTGTACTCATTTAAAAAAGAGGAATCCGCCACTGAAACTGCTACACTCGTACGATGAACAGAATACACTTTTATACTCGTCTTCATAAAATTGTGTACGAAATAGTTCAAACAAATCACGGCCACCCAATGGGCCATTAACACCAGAAGTTTATTGCTTGCTGGAATATCTCGTATTTACAAGAAACGAGTAGGAGGACCAGATCACAAATTTAACGTAATTTCAAAACATTTTTAACAACCTTTAATTATAATGTAAGCTTAGTGATTTCATATACTATTAAACGTTCAATTGATGTTTTATTATATATATATATGTGTGTGTGTGTGTGTGTGTGTGTGAGTTATTTAATTCGTAGGCACATACACACATTCAGAGATATGGATCTGCAAAGCAGATCAAATTGGGGAATTAAATAAGAATCAAAGATTGGCAAACACAGCCAAGTAAAGATTTTAAACTAGGAACTACCACTGTAAACACAATTATGTTTGCAGATGATCAGGTCAGATGTGCAGAATGAGAAAATCAATTACAAAAAGCCACACAACTGTTCAATAAAACCATGGAGAAATATAATCTCAAGATTTCAACGAAACAATGGCCTTTCGGAGAAAATATGCAGTTCGATCGAAAATAGTTTTGAACGATGAAATTATCCACTAAGTTACTTACTTACTTACTCACTGGCACTATCGAACCCGTAGGTTCATGGCCGCGCGGACATACGCTCTCCATACATCCCTATCCTGAGCTAATACTTTCCAATCATTCCCTGTATAATCTACTTCCCTCAAATCATAGTTAATGTTATTCTCCCACCTCATTCTTGGTCTACCAACTGGGCGTTTTCCCTCTGGCTTTCCTACAAGAAGCTTCCATGCAAGTCTTTCATTCCCCATACGTGCAACATGTCCTGCCCATCGTAGTCTACGAGACTTAACTGTTCTTATTATATCTGGCTTCCTATAAAGACCATGTAGTTCATTGTTATGTAGTCTTCTCCATTCACCTGCCTGTTCATCTCTCTTTGGTCCAAAAATCTTCCTAAGTACTTTATTCTCAAATACTTGTAATCTCCTTTCCTCCCTTAAAGTAAGAGCCCATGTTTCGCACCCATATAATATAACTGGTAGAATAATAGTCTTATTTTGTACTGAACCAGTGGTCTCAAATTTAGTCACAAGATGGTGGATTGTCGATCTGGAAGGAGGTAATTGTCCAGGGAAGTTCCGAATAAATTCCTCGCGAACGCGACGAGCTGATTCGTATTTATAATGACATTTACACACATAAATGCGCTGCTCTAATGTCAGCTGACGTCTCATCTTGTCGAACGATAGTAAACTGACTAGTTCAAGGACGAGCGGCTGGCAGAGTGAAATGCGGACGAGGAGAGAGCGCTGCCTGACGGGTGAAACCCCGTGAGGCCGGTCCGGGTTTATATTGTAAGCCCGTTATAAAAGAAAGGGATCTTAAATTATAGTAACAAAATTAATCTGTATCACATCCAAGGAAAATAATACAAAACGATACTCTTATAAAAAGGATACAATACACTTTCATGATTTTTATTATGAAATATTAATTAAATGTATGCAAGATTTGCATTAATAATTTATTTATAATATAAATTATATGATAACTTGGGAATTTATTTTAACCAAATATTGAATGTATGCTAAAATGTTCTCAGGAAATCTTACTTCAACTAACGCAACAGAAATGCATAATTCTCACTAGTTGATAACGGTGCCGAAATTATAATGGATATCGTGAATTTTTTTGAGCGATTTTATATTTGTATTTCTCTACTCTTGTTATATTTAGCTACAAGTTATACAGCAATTTTACATCAATATATAATAACATTTTTATGTGAAACTAGCTAATACCCGGCGTGCGCTGCTATGTATAAATAAATGCAAATTATTATGCTTTTATGTTTAGTCGAATAAGTAAAGGGAACATTTAATATCTTAAGTATTTTTAGATACCTCCTGCGGTTTACCCGGCGTTGTCCGGGAATCTACTCATCCCGATCTTCTTGGCATAGCTGAAAGATAAAAATTAATGTCGGGCTTCTTATGATTAGTTGAATAAGTAAAATGTATATCGTAACTATTTTAAGATTCCACGTGCTGATTACCTGGTGTTACCCAGGAATCTACTTATCTCGATCTTATTGACAAAAATTAACTAAAAGACAAAATTCGTTATTGCGAGTTATCCGTAAAAGAATACCCGCCATGTGCTGCTATGCTTGCATAGGAATCTACTTACATGTCTCGATCTTCTTGGCATCAATGAAAGACAAAAATGGTTATTGTGAGTTATCCGTAAGACATAAACATATGCTGTCGCGGACTTTTTTGTAGAGCTTTTTGAGATATTCAATTCTGTGTACATTAATTTTGTGTACTTGTTATGGTTTAGGCAGCGTAAGCCATTTAAACGTCCAACGAGCTACTTTTTTCACGTTTTCCACTACAAAGGGCGATCGTTAAGGGTCTAGGAGTTGAGTATCACGACTCTCTTATAGCCTATGTTCATCCCGGGAATCTCCTGAACATTTTGCAAGAAGCCCCATCATAATCGGATCAACGGTATGGCCGCGCATAAAGTACAAACAAACAAAAAAACAAACATTAATTTTTATATATTGGATTAAAATAAA
Source organism: Diploptera punctata (assembly GCA_030220185.1). Classification (NCBI taxonomy): domain Eukaryota; kingdom Metazoa; phylum Arthropoda; class Insecta; order Blattodea; family Blaberidae; genus Diploptera; species Diploptera punctata. Next base: position 895,124 of record JASPKZ010001215.1, on the reverse strand, counting down.
AAAAGCCGTGACACTACAAGTCCGAAGAACAAAAAACAGACTGAAATCCTCATTTTATTGGAAGTAGAAGACAGTACAGGTAGATGCAGATCGCAAGCTCTCAACCTTAATTTATTTTTTCTTACCATTTAAATATAGCGTAATTATCTCTGCAATTTAAATAATTGTATTTTATTTTATTTAATGACAAATTTTAACAACTTAGACCAATAACGGCGCTATTTTAATATGGACGTCAATCGGCTGACAAATGTTGCTCATAGATGTCCTATTTTAGACCTGAGATTATTTTACGTCCAGTAATTCTACTCCATAGAACCCACAACAGTAGTTTCCTTCCGAAGGAAGTCATACTCAGGGTTTTTTACACTTTTAAAAATCTACCGAGATCCTCGGGACCAAAGGGAAGTATAGTAGGTCTACCATTAGCTCACCAGAACATACAGTTTCTCAATTCTTAAAAAGAAAAAAAAAAGTCCCGCGACGTAGCCGAGTGGTTAAGGTAGGAAGCCTTGGCGCAGAGCTACGGGACTTGCGCCGGTTCTCCATGGGGGAAGAAATTTTCTCATGGTATTTCGGCCAGTATGGGACCGGTGCCCACCCAGCATCGTGAGGCAATTGGGTAGCTACAATAAGTAGCGGCTCCAGGTTGAGGAACCAGCTATAACGGCTGGGGGACTCGACATGCTAACCACATGTCACCCCTACACTGGCTGTTGATCATCTACCTCTGTGATTGACACATGTGGATGTGAAGGGCCAGCAGCCGGCTGGTAAAAGGGTAACCGCAAAAGTGGAAAGACCCTCAATCGGAAATATGTTCACTAATTATAAAAGATAGGCCTGCTTACTTACTTACTCACTGGCACTATCTAACCCGTAGGTTCATGGCCGCGCGGACATAAGCTCTCCATACATCCCTATCCTTAGCTAATGCTTTCAAATCATTCCCTGTATAATCTACTTCCCTCAAATCATAGTTAATGTTGTTCTCCCACCTCATTCTTGGTCTACCAACTGGGCGTTTTCCCTATGGCTTTCCTACAAGAAGCTTCCATGCACGTCTTTCATTCCCCATACGCGCAACATGTCCTGCCCATCGCAGTCTACGAGACTTAACTGTTTTTATTATATCCGGCTTCCTATAAAGACCATGTAGTTCATTGTTATGTAGTCTTCTCCATTCACCTGTCTGTTCATCTCTCTTTGGTCCAAAAATTTTCCTAAGAACTTTATTCTCAAATACTCGTAATCTCCTTTCCTCCTTTAAAGTAAGAGTCCATGTTTCGCACCCATATAATATAACTGGTAGAATAATAGTTTTATATATTTTCAGCTTAACGTTTTTTGAAAGGAGTTGGGACATCAAGAGTCTCTGCAATGCATAATAGCATGTATTTCCAGAATTGAGCCTATGTTTAATTTCTTTGTGCATCTCATTCCTATTTGTGATTATTGTTCCTACGTATTTGAATTCAGCCACTTCCTCAAAATTTCCCTCATTTGTCAAAGATAAGCCTGCAGTTGGATAAATTAATTCTTTTCTGGCACATTCAATAGAATGTACTATAAAGGTTGTTCTTGTGAACATATTTTAATTTTTTTACAAATCTTCATCGATAATTATTATTATTATTATTGTTATTATTATTATTATTATTATTATTAAGAACAGAATAAATAAAGGTAGATCAATAACAGCAATGATGAATGGAGTCTTATGGAACAGACATATAACCAGGAAAAATAAGTTACAAATATATAATTCAATAGTGACAAGTACTGTCACATATGAAGCTGAAGTTTGGAAATTCAACAAAAACTTATGTCGATGGAAATGGATTTCTTGAGGAGAGCAGCAAGATATTCAAAATTATAAAAAATAAGAAATACTGTCATACGAGAAAAAAATGACTAAGATATTCAATAGTAGATTATACAAAATATAAGCAATAAAATTGGTATTGACACGTACGACGAATGCAGCAAAAAAGGTTACGCAGGAAAACATTGGAATGGTGTCCCACCTAGAAGAAGAAGGAAAGGAAGACCTCGAAACTCGTGGTTGCGAGAAATAAGAACTGGAATGAGAACAAAAGGACTGAAGTGGATGGATAGAGACGAGTGGAGAAGAAAAATAAAACTTTAGGCACAGAAAGATGTGTAAACATTAAAAATCTGTATATAAATAAATAGAGGAAGACCGAAGAAAACTTGGATAGATGGTGTACAAGCAGCTATGAATATCGGAGGATTGGAGGAAGATCAATGGATGGACAGAGGCGAATGGCGTTTGGTTTCCGGAAGGCGGCGGAAGCTGCCAGGATACCGGATGATGTTGAAAATTATTATTGCTAATGCTGTGTGTGCCACACTCAAGGGTTAAAATCTGAGGAAATAATACAGTCATGCTGACTATTTAACTCATGCCCCAAATGGGAGTCAATGACCAATCACGTTTCAATGATTTCTATTTTACAACCAATCACAGTCGTGTTTCACCAAATATTTATCAGTATTAAATTTACCATATTAAAGAAAGCTCCTCCTTTTTAATATTCTGAACAGGTCTGACCATTATTTTGCAGTGACTGACTCTGTAAGAAATACGGCTACCAGATTGTATATATAGTGCATGGATGTCAACACATAGCGCTTGCAGGAGTTAATATAACAACATTTGTAGCAATTTATTATACCACCAAAAAAAGAAACCACTGTTTGCACTTTCTTAAATGTATTTTTTCGCAGATAATAATCCAGAAAAATATAATTGTCATATTTATATCATACGACATCAGAAATGAATTAATATACAGTTTGATGTGTTTCATTTTTTCTCCACTAGAGAGCATTCTTACAATATTGCGTTCCTTTGGCAATAAATAGTATGATCTGGTTGCAGTGATAAACAAAAGAAGCAGATGAAGCGTAACAATAGTTTCTCATTTGTTTTCAAACATCGCCGTTTACATTAAATACATAAATATTTTAAAATAACTATAGTCAAACAATAATTTGTGAGTAAACAGGTTAATTTTATTCGTTAAATAGTCCTAACAAATGCCACTCTTGATTTCCAAATTCTCTAGATAAATTCACTCCTCACTTCGTGAGTCGTGAATGTATCGATAATTTGGAAATCACTAGTGGCGTTACTTACGATAAATATCAAGTATCAGAAGTCCATCACTCTAAATTCAGATTATGGACCTGTTACTGAGTTAGAAGTATTTTGTTTTAAATAATATTCAAAAATTTCCCTCCAATGTGACAAATATTAGACATCTGCCTTGTCTAACTAAAATTCTCGTAACCTTATGTATGAATAAATGAATAACAATTGAGTCATCTATTATGGTGTCTTAAGTGTATAGCTTTATTTTCTCTTTGTGTATTTTTTAAATATAATTAAATTTTCCTCAACCTTCAAGACAAACGTTGGACTAGAAATTTATTATAAGGTTCCAGTTCATTATAATTAGTATTTCGTAATATCATTAATGTTAATATAAATTAATTTATTTAAAAAAGCACGTAACAAAAGGAACAATAGAACAGAGTCTACAGGATACACCTAAATATCCTACACGCAATATAAACATACATGTTAGAGCGTCAATAAATAAGAATTTATTTAATAGATTTAAACAAATTTTGAATTAATTTAATAAAAAGAGGTATAAAAACAAGCAGATAAAGCGGCACAAATATCAGGATATATGAAAGATTTAATTTGGTGCAACAAACATATGTCAATAGAAAGCAAAACCCGCATATACAAAACCATAGTTCGGCGAGTTTCGTATATGGAGCAGAAACTAGGGTTGATACAACAAAAACTAAACAAATAATAAGCACATGTGAAATCAGGATCTTAAGAACTATCCAGGGAAAACTTTATTTGATAAAATACACAACACAGAAATTAGGGACAAATGTAATATTCAAGACATAACCAAATTTATTATAGATAGACGAAAATATTGGAAGGGTAATATAGAAAGAATGGAAGAAAACCGACTTGCAAAAAGAGCTAAAGAAGATAGACCAATGGACGGGAGAAGAACAAGAGGAAGACCAGCCAAGAGATGGATAGACAGTGAATGCACATCCAATATGTCTTCCTCCGAGGAGTGATTTCGGAAATAAACAGGATGAAAATCCTACAAATTATGAATAAGAAAAAAGAAGAAACAAATTTTCATAGATTTGATGTATTTAGTATTTTATTTTTACGAATAGGTCTACTATTCGAATGACGCTCTTTTTTTTTCTATCTAGTAATTTAAAAAATAGTTCAATTCTAATATTATTTGAAACCTATAGAACTGGATACGCAAATTTAACAAAACTAACATTACGTTAGTTGGCATTCCTGTGCCGTGACGTAAATATACAGATTCCCCTGAGGCATTTACATCACACACGACCAGGCTGTACATCATGGTTGCATAAATCAAATACATGATTTTTCCAGTACTGAATTACAGTTTCTCGTAAGTTATGAACGAGTCTATTTTCAGCGCTGGATAATTGAGATGTTGGCAATATGAGTCATAACATCCCGCCAACACACTAACCATCAACCAACCAACTAACTGTATTGTTTATGGAGCCTGTAGTTCATTTCAGGATTTACTTAGAATTTCCACCATTTGAATCCAGTTCATATAGTTCATAATATCCAGTTTTTTTAAACTCCATCCGAAAATTATCCTCCCATCTACACCTTAGAATTTCTTAATAGTACTTCCTAAAGGGTTTCACCAGGAAAAAAAAGCATTGAAAGTATTTATATCGTCATCCTTTCGAGCTATATGATTTGCTTACCTCAATCAGCAACCTGACTATATTAGGACAACGATATAAAGGATAGACTTCCTTGAAAATCTTACTCAAAATCTCATACCTTACGGGGCTGAATATTCCACTTATTTCAAATTCGAACGTCATTTTTGTTACTGCATGACTTTTTCATCCATTTTTACAACAAATCCATCCATCCAATGCCTGATTGGCTAAAATTCGAGCTTTGGCCTCCCTTAACTTCTGCCTCCAATCATTTATATTTTGTGCAGCAAGCCTCCAGTTACCATATTAAAGCAGGTTTGCAGCATCTTCCTTAAAACCATTCTCCCATCGTTTTTTCGGTCTTCCAACTCGTCTATTCCTCATAAAACTTGCTGTAAGCACCTTTTTTGGTGCTCGGTCTGTTGAGAGGCGTTGTACATGGCCAGCCCATTCTAATTTCTTTCATCATCATCATAGTACATTCACGAATTTAGGCCATTTGTTGACCTGTTTCGGCCTCAAGAGAAACACCATCCAGAAGTCTTTTGAGTGGACGTCCTGCTCTTCTTCTTCCTGCAGGTTGATATCTCAACATTTGTTTGGGTATTCTGTGATCTTCCATTCGATGAACTTGTTGCATCCATCTTGACTTATAATCAGAAATTTTGTTTTCGTGTTGAGACTTGAAAGTAGTTTTGAAGTTCCTTAGGACAGGTTACTGGCCCGACGCTAAGTAGTCCAGTGGTAGGGCTGCTACCTTTTAGTCTCTGGACAGACATTAGGATACCGCATTTACTCAGTACCTGATGGAACGGTTATACCGCCGTGACTCGGTCATTTCTTTAACTTAATAAAATTGACAAGGTCAGGTTCATTGCATTTGTCATACAGTTCCTTGTTGTATCGTGTTCTCCACTGACCATTAATATTTATTGGTCCAAATATTTTTCTGAGTACTTTTTTTTTAAATTATTTAGGTCTACCTCTGATCTTTTAGTGAGGCTCCATGTCTCACTACCATAGGTTAAAACTGATCTTATTAAAACTTTACATAGCCTCATTTTAGTTGCTGAGGGTATGTTATTACTCTTCATTATTTTATGAAGTGAGTAATAAGCTTTGTTGACCAGTTTCAGATTTTTAAAACAAACACTATAATAAAATAAGTTAATCATTTTCAACTTTACAAAAATACATCTTATTTCAATTATTTTCAATTAACGTTTTACGGTAATCAATAAATTGGGAAGATATTTTAATAACATAATTTATTAGTTCATAATAAATTTGGTATAGGAATGAGATGCATAAAGAAATTAAACATAGGCTCAATTCTGGAAATGCGTGCTATTATGCATTGCAGAGACTTTTGATGTCCCAACTCCTTTCAAAAAAACGTTAAGCTGAAAATATATAAAACTATTATTCTACCAGTTATATTATATGGGTGAGAAACATGGACTCTTACTTTAAGGGAGGAAAGGAGATTACGAGTATTTGAGAATAAAGTTCTTAGGAAAATTTTTGGACCAAAGAGAGATGAACAGACAGGTGAATGGAGAAGACTACATAACAATGAACTACATGGTCTTTATAGGAAGCCAGATATAATAAGAACAGTTAAGTCTCGTAGACTGCGATGGGCAGGACATGTTGCGCGTATGGGGAATGAAATAGGTGCATGGAAACTTCTTGTAGGAAAGCCAGAAGGAAAACGCCCAGTTGGTAGACGAAGAATGAGGTGGGAGAACAACATTTACTATGATTTGAGGGAAGTAGATTATACAGGGAATGATTGGAAAGCATTAGCTCAGGATAGGGACGTATGGAGAGCTTATGTCCGCGCGGTCATGAACCTACGGGTTCGATAGTGCCAGTGAGTAAGTAAGTAAGTAAGTATCAGGCATGTACAAATAGGCCTAAATACATTATTCCATAAATAAATTTCATTAAATTATTGTTAATATATTTATACCAGTGTTCGCCAAGTAGTCGAAATTCGACCATAATCATAATTTAATAATTTTTATACCTCACAGACATATATATTTATGTTTGGTGCAACTGATGAAGAGGAGGATAGTATTCTAAATTAGCACCAAGCATCACGAGTAATTTTGGTAGCTACAATAAGTACCTGCTCCAGGTTCAGAAAACAATGCTACAACGTCTGGTGGTCCCGACATGCAGACCACATGTCATCCTTACACAGGCAGGATGATCGTCTACCATTGTTCATTATCACATGTAGATGTATTTCTTCCCTATAGTTTAAATGGAAGCTTTGGCGCTGAATTTTAGAGCCTAGCAATTAAAAACGGCATATATATTTTTGGACATGGGCTTTGTACATCACATGCTCCAATGGAAGAAATTTTACTCTTGCATCACGGAGATTTTCCATAAATATTCCCCTGCAATTAAAAACGGCAGAACTAACTGTTTCTTAATGTTTTTTATTGATTCACTAAAGCTTGTCAATAGCTATTAAGCAAAACAAAGAAAAAGAAAATCGGTTGACAAACAGAGGAGAAAATGGTACTTACCTGTTTTGTCTTTGCCTACGTATATATATACATACTTATTTCATTACTTTGTTTGTTAACACTGACTATTTAATTCATGCCCCGAATGAGAGTCAATGACCAATCACATTTCAATGATTTTTTATTTACAACTAATCACAGTCGTTTTTCAGCTCGATTTTATCAGTTTAATTTTATCACTGTAAAATCAAGCTCCTCCTTTTTAACATTCTGAATAGGTCAGAGCATTATTTTGCAGTGACTACATGTGGCTACCAGATTGTATATATAGTGCACAAAGTGCTAATATAAAAACATTTGTAGCAATTGATTATCAACTTTTATAAGATTCATGATGTGTTCCGTTGAGGTTTATTCAAAATTAATATAAAACTATGGAATATTCACCTGAAAGGTCCGTCTCCTCAACTTAATTAATCATTTAACTGTAAAGTCCCGAAAGCGCTACAGTCAAATGATTAATTAAGTTGAGGAGACGGACCTTTCAGGTGAATATTCCATAGTTTTATAGCAATTGATTATACAAAAAAAACACTGTTTGCACTTTGTTAAACGTATTATTCCCAGGTAATAACGTTCCCGAAAAATATAATTGACTTATTTACATCATAGGACATCAGAAATTAATTAATATACAGTTTGATATGTTTGATTTTTTTCTCCACTAGGGCGCATTGTTACAATATTGCGATCCTTTGACAATAAATAATATGATCTGGTTGCAGTGATGAACAAGTGAAACATAACGTTTCTCATTTGTTTTCAAACATCGCCAATTACATTAAATATATAAATATTTGAACATAACTACATATAAATAATGATTTGTGAGTAAACAGCTTAATTTTATTCGTTAAATAGTCCTAAAATATGCGAGTCTTAATTTCCAAATTCTCTAGATAAATTGGAAATCACTCGTGGCATTACATATGATAAAACCATTATAACCCTCTATAGCATAGAACACAATAACATATTGTTTAATTCTGATTATAGTAATTTACTTAAAAATCTATTAATATAATGCACATCAAGATCTAGGATAAAAATAGCAAAAATATTTCAATTTCATAAAAAGAAATGTTATGTCTTGAGAAAGGCGAATGGAGAAGACTACATAGCAATGAACTACATGGTCTTTATAGGAAGCCAGATATAATAAGAACAGTTAAGTCTCGTAGACTGCGATGGGCAGGACATGTTGCACGTATGGGGAATGAAAGACTTGCATGGAAGCTTCTTGTAGGAAAGCCAGAGGGAAAACGCCCGGTTGGTAGACCAAGAATGAGGTGAGAGAATAACATTAACTATGATTAGAGGGAAGTAGATTATACAGGGAATGATTGGAAATCATTAACTCAGGATAGGGCTTATGTCCGTGCGGCCATGTACCTATGGGTTCGCTAGTGCCAGTGAGTAAGTAAGTAAGTATGTCTTGAGACTAATCTAGGTTTTTAAAGCATTGTCTAAATTTTAAAAATAATTTCTGAAGAAAGTTTTGCTTTTAAAATAATCCTAGATTTCCTTATTCATTTCCAGATTACAATAAAAATCCTTGTGCTTTTCTTTAGGATACCAGAGATTTATTTTTTATTTGGTTGGAACGTTTTTAACATCTAATACCGTTGCTACAAACGTACAATGAAATGCTATGTCCTGCATATCTCTTATAATTTTCTGATATTTCAATGCATTACTGTATTACAATAATTATATTTCTTTGTTAATGAATAATCTTTTCTTTTAATCGATATTTTTCTAAATACAACTACTATATAAATCAATTAACATAAAATTATTTTTAAATATTTTTTTACCATGTAAATGTTTATGAGTTAATAAAAAGTCACACGCTCAGATTACCACTGATTTAAAAAAAAAACTATTATATTTTAACCTAAGGGGGCACGCATTAGCGTAGTGGTTATGGCACTGAGCTACAAGCCAGAGGGTCGAGGGTTCAAGTCCCGTTGGGGTCAGGATTTTTATACTGACCCAAACCCTCTGGCGGCACTATGGCCCTGGGGTCGATTCAGCCTCTAACTGAAATGAGTACCAGACGCTTGTTCTGGGGTAAAGGCGGCCGTCACGCAGGGCTGACAACCCGGCTGACATAAAGTGCCGATTGTCTAGAAAAAGTGGGAGCCTTAACCTCCTACTACCCCAAGGGCCTCCTGAGGCCTGTTGTGGGATCACTTTACCTTTAGATTTTAACCTAAGCGAAAGTCATACAATCCTAAAAAGATACAATTTATTCTTATTAATGTACTTGGACTCTTACGCTATATATTGTATTTAGATACTAGTAGACTGCATTGTCATTATTGTGTATTATCATTATTAAAAAAAATTATTATTGATTCTTAATCAATATTTTAATATTTTGAAAAGATTAATCACCACCATCATCCGGTATCATGGCAGCTGCCGCCGTCTTCAGGAAACCGAACGCCATTCCTCTCTGTCCATCCATTGATCTTCCTCCAATCCTCAGATATTCATAGCTGCTTGTACCCCTTCTATCCAAGTTTTTTTCGGCCTTCCTCTCTTCCTGCCTTCCATTTGGATCCATTTCATAACAGTTTTAGGCAATCTTTGCTCTAGCATTCTTTTGACATGGCCATACCACTGTAATCTTTTCTTTTCTATAATATCTATGATGTCCGGCTCCTCTTGTACCCATAATTTCCCTTATTTCTTTATTTCGTATTCTATTCATTCGAGATTTTCCAGCTGATCTTCTTAAAACATCCATTTCTGTGCTTAAAATTCTTTTCATTTCCCTGGTAGGAATTTGCCAGACTTCAGCACCACATGTTAAAATGCTCTGAATTATGGTTTGATATATTTGTAATTTTCTATTTTTTGTAATATTTTTGCTCCACCAAACAGAGTTTAAAGCATTTATTGTTTTTTTTTTGTTTGTGCGATTCTATTTTTAATTTCCACTGTTATCGCCTGGATGATCTAATTTTGTTCCTAAATAAGTGCATTCAAAACTAGGTTTTAGTTCTTCTGCATTGTTGAAATTTATATTTTCCATTTCTTCTCCTATACGCAGATATTTAGTTCTCTCAATGTTTATATAAAGTCCTCATTTTTCACATTCTTGAAGATTAATAATGTAATAAATCTTGTTATGGTAATGCAAGTCGGAATTTGTCTTGGGAAGAAAGAAATAGGCGATCAGAATAGCTAGTCCAAGGTATCGAACAATGGATCCGATCTAAAAGATCTTTATTGACAACTCTCCATATTTTATTACCTGAATTTGCATATGTTAAGGTGTTAGTAGTATTTGAAATTGGAACAAAGAGAGAATCATATGAACGACACTTTCCAGTTCCACCCTAAGGTTCATTCATTCATAAAAGAAAAAAGAACTTATTCTACTATGATAAAACTTGGTTCATTCACGAGCAAGGATCGTGCACGTGGGTTTATCTGTCAGAAGACGCACGGGTTCATATTGCATATGTTATTACCTCTCTTCTGAATATTAAATGAAGGTCCCTATGTATATTTTCTCTTTCAATGCCTGCGCCAACTTGTCTGTGTTCATAGAAAATAGCTAGAGGACTTTTATTTCTTTTCACAGGTAACATTAAGTCAGAGCAAGTGAATTTATAGACTTTTTTCTTCTTCAGCTCTAGCACTGAAGGATTTCTTTATGCTACCATCAGGTTTGTAATAAGATATGGGCAAATCTCCAGGTACAATAATGATTAAGCACTATTTCGTTTATAAAAATTAGCTTGGACTTCTCAGTTTTTGCCATGAGGTAGAAAGATGAATGTAATCAGGTCCATGATTTGTTTAACAAAAATAACACTGGTCAACATTGATTTTTGTCTCATGAGTACCAATAGTTGTACTTAATGCAGTTTTTATCGTGTTTTCAAATATGTATTCGGAATTTCTCCATCACCCACAGTTTTTAATTTCAATTTCAATTAATGAATGTAAATAATAATTTTTTGATAAACGTTTTATCGTCCATTTGTTCGTTGTAAAATAAAACCAAATGAGCGAACTCAGGAGATTTCAGCTATGGAAAAGAGATATCAAGGCAAATGGAATCGTAATATGCTGGCCGATTATTGCTGGACCATGACAGGCGAAATACAGTACAAAAGAGTCATTTCTTACTTTCTAAGTGAGTCCGAATGTTCGAATATTGTGTAGTTACGAATGTAGAAAATATTAAAGTGTTCGAAATTATAAATGCCTATATCTCGGAAACCTTACGTGACGGAGAAAAACCGATATCATATTTGAATTCAGGACAATAACATATTTTTCTTTCTGAGACAAAAAAAAAGTTTATTTTTTGTTGCTGAGTGTAATTAGTATCATAAAATTCAAGACAGGGGATTTTTTATCGGCATTTTGGTTCGAAATCAAATGTATATTTATTTAGTTAGTTTCTGAAGTGACCTTTACTAATATTTCAAACTAAAATTAAATTAAAAAACTTTACAGGTCAATGCGACATATAAAGTACGGTACTACTAAGAGTCAAAATAAAACTTTTTTCAAGGAGTTGCGGAATAAATAACTGAACTGTGCCCAATCAAAAACATTTGTTCTTTTACATATTTCACAATAAAATTGTATTTTCTGATCTATACAAGTAGCGTATTGGGTGAAGGCAATACGCTACAAGCAGGAATGTCGGAGATTCGAGTCCCGGTGGAGTAAGGATTTTTATACTGGCCTCAACTCTCTGTGTGCACCATAGCCCTGGGGTCGATTCAGCTTCTAACAAAAATGAGTACTTTTTATGAGGATATAGCCGTCACACAGGGATGACACCCGACTGACACCTGATGCCGATTTTCTAGAAAGATACGAGGACCTTAAACCCGTATTGTCCCAAGGACCTACTAAGAGTTGTAGTGGAATGACTGTGCCTTTACCTTTTATATAATAAAAAAATTATAAATAAATAAATTTCTGCATGTAGTATCATCATAAACATGGTTATCGTGGAACTTAAGATCTTATCGGCACGCTTTGCTTTCTGTACACATTTAAAGGGAGGTTTTAAGGGACCGACTGGGGAATTTTAATTTTTTTACCAGATTGTTTTTAACTTTTTATCACATACATTATGTGCTAGTAGAAGTGTTTCTGTGAAGTTTGGTGTTTATAAGTAGAATAAGGGGTCCTCATCTAGGGGATATGTGGATGGCGGCCACAAGGTGCCCAAGCTGAGCAAAACATTTCTTCCACTTACTTGTGTTTTGCACTCTTTTAACTTTACTATCTAACCTCTCTTGGTTAACTCTTGTTTTTTTGACTCCGACGCTATTAGGGCATCCGAGGGCTAGGGAGTCTTTCCTTTCTTCCGTTTCTTCTTTCCTTTATTTTCTTTTCTTCTCCAGAAAAGCCTGGCAAGAGGCTATAAGATGGCAGCCCCATCACTGGTCTTGCCTTCCTTTGACCAGCAACCAATCGAAGGGACTATTATTATGCTTTCAAGTCTTATACGAGAATTTCCCGGAAGGATCAAAACGCTGGAGGGAAAATTTTCTATAGGATCGTAACAGGCCTTGGCCTAATACTTGGAAGGAAGAAGAAGAAGTTATAGAATTATGATTTTTTAATCTATTTTTAAATATTAAAAAAAATGCTCCTCACGATGCATTTTTAAATATTTTCTCATGAAATTTGAGATTTAGAGTCTTTACGTTTTCACTAAACACATTTGCTATGCAAAACAAATAATAAAAGGAGGATACTGCTTATTTTCCATTTTTTGAAAAAAAAAATATATCTTATGCATTTCCATCTCAATTTAAAAGAACGCATATTTTTTATCTTAGACTAATAACTGCATAAATTGGGAAAAACTCCCCACAAAAAAAATATATATATGTAAGTTTAACTAGTAATGCTGACCACACGTTCAAAGGTATTTAAACTATCTCACTGGCACTAGCGAACCCATAGGTTCATGGCCGCACGGACATAAGCTCTTCATACATATCTATCCTGATCTAACGTTTTCCAATCATTCCCTGTATAATCTACATCCCTCAAATCATTCTTAATGTTATTCTCCCACCTCATTCTTGGTCTGCCGACTGGGCGTTTTCCCTCTGATTTTTCTACAAGAAGCTTCCATGCACGTCTTTCATTCCCCATTCGTATCACATGTCCTGCCCATCGCAGTCTACGAGACTTAACTATTCTGATTACGGCAGGCTTTCTATAAAGATCATGTAGTTCATTATTATATCTATCTATCTATAGTAATTCTGCCCGAGGGCAGGTCTTTCACTGCAATCATAGCATTTGATGCTATGCTTGCAGCTTTATTGGGGAATTGTAGGTGTGGTAGCTTCCCGTTGCTTTCCACACCGTCGAAGGATGATGTCGGTGTGATGATAAGGATGATGATGGCCATATGATTTCGGGGACCGTTTGGGCCTTAAAGTTTTCCTGACATTTGTCTTACAGGTGAGGAAAAACCCTGATAAAAACCTCACCCAGAAAAACTGCCCCGACCGGGGATCGAACCCGGGCCCGCTGCGTGACAAGGCAGCACGCTACCTCGAGACCACAGCGGTGGACCACTATTATATAACTCCCCAAAATGAAAGAAATTTAAAAAATGTTCGCCTTCTTAATTTTCTTTATATTTGTGACATTTTAATGTGATTTATTTGAAAACTATAGAATATATGGGTAAAATGCAATAAATGGTCCAACTTGGCAATGCGGAATTTGGGATATTGGATCATGCATCTGTACACACAACGTAAAACTTGCTACCAGCTGTACTTTAAAATGGTAAATTTTCAATTTCTGATGGATAGAGACAAGGATATAAAACACCTACACGGGTGGATAAAAATATGGCTATTATACCAGCAGCGATCGCGTATTTAATTTCAAAAGTAGTCAAGGAAGATAGATTCACTAAACGATTATTTCACGGACTGGCATTTAAACGCATACATAATGTGAAAAAAAGTAGCAGTTGCACAATTTATGATATCATCCTATTGTTCCTGAAGATAAAACGAGAGCTGTTAATTGAACGCGTTTCTGGGTGGTCCACTGTGCCGACGGGCTCCCTGCAATCTTTAACACATACTGCGAGTTCAACTGCACTGTTAAACACTACAACCTGATCTCATAATGATGCCCGTAAAATATCACTAATAAATATCTTTAAAAAAATGGAATTTTGTCCACATTCTTGCATATAAAAAACGGCACGAAGCTTTCCTTTTTTCATTGACTATTTAACTCATGCTCCAAATGGGAGTCAAAGACCAATCACATTTCAATGAATTTTGGTTTACAACCAACCACAGTCGTTTTTCACCTAGATTTTATCAATTCAATTTTATCATATTAAAATCAAAATCAAGCTCCTACTTTTTAACATTCTGAATAGGTCAGAGCATTATTTCGCAGTGACTGACTCTCTAAGAAATACGCTGAATATAACAATTTATATATTAAAATGTAAGAATTCTAGAATGTAAGTGGCTGCCAGATTGTATATATAGTGAACGAATGTAAACCGATACTGCTTGCGGGATATAATAGAAAATAATTTGTAGCAATCGATTATACCACAAAAAAAAAAGAAAAAAGAAACCACTGTTTCCAGTTTCTTAAACTACTATTTCCCAGGTATTTACGTTCCAGAAAAATATAATTTACATCATAGGACATCAGAAATTAATTAATAACCTATAATGTCGGTTATAAACAGTTTGATATGTTTAATTTTTTCTCCACTAGGGAGCATTCTTACAATATTGCGATCCTATTTTGCAATAAATAATATGATCTGGTTGCAGTGATGAAGAAATGAAACATAACAATCGTTTCTCATTTGTTTTCAAACATCGCCGTTTACATTAAAAATGAAATATTTTAAAATAAATATATATATATATATATATATATATATATATATATATATATATTGATTTGAGAGTAAACAGCTTAATTTTATTCGTCAAATAGTCCTAACAAATGCCACTCTTGATTTCCAAATTATCATAAGTAATGCCACGAGTGATTTACAAATTATCGATAAATTCACGACTCACGAAGTGAGGAGTGAATTTATGTAGAGAATTTGGAAATCAAGAGTGGCATTTGTTAGGACTACTTAACAAATAAAATTAAGCTGTTTACTCACAAATCATTATTTAAAGATAGTTATTTTGAAATATATATATATATATATATACATATATATATTTAATGTAAACGGCGATGTTTGAAAACAAATGAGAAACGATTCGTACGCTTCATTTTTTTTCATCACTGAAACCAGATCATATTATTTATTGCCAAAGGAACACAATATTGTAAGAATGCTCTCTAGTGGAGAAAAAATGAAACATCAAACTGTATATTAATTCATTTTTGATGTCCTATGAAGTAAATATGACAATATTTTTCTGGAATGTTATTACCTGTGACAAAATACATTTATGAAAGTGGGAACAGTGTTTTTTTTTGTGGTATAATCAATTACTACAAATGTGACAGTCATGTTTCGCCTAGAATTTACCAACTAAAGTTTATCATAATAAAGAAAGCACCTCCTTTTTAACATGCTGAATAGGTCGTAGCATTATTTGGTATGCGTTCATCTTTCATTGTTTGGATATGTTATTTCCAGTTTTTTCTACATTGTCATTGTTTTATTGTATCTAAATGTTTAAAAATATTTAGCTCATTTCTATTATCTTAATTTCTTCTTTTTTTTTATTGATTTTGAGAAGGCATTTGATCGTGTTGATAGAGATAAGTTATGGAAATACATGGCTACCCCGCAAAATTAATTTATGTGATAAAAAGTTTGTATGTAAAGTCTCAAATTATAATAAATAGGCACATCAAAGACCGAAGCTATTTTAATAAATAGAGGTGTAAGACAAGGGTGTAGCTTATCACCTACCCTTTTTAATCTATATATTAATGACATCATCCAAAATTGGAAAAGTATTGTTAATATAGGTATAAGAATGTACCGTTTTAAAATATTAAACGTTTTAATGTATGCTGACGATGTGGTTATTATTCAAGTAAAAGAAAATGATTTGCAGTACTCTTTACATCAATTAAATCAGTTATGCCAAGAATATAATTTTAAAATATCAAAACAAAAAACAAACATATAAGATCAAAAATCGTAATAGACAACAAACCTCTGGAACAAGTAACATATTTTAATTATTTGGGTTGCAATTTTACTATAAACACAAAAAACTGAAAGAGACATACATATGAAACTGTCGAAATTTCAAATGATATGCGGAACTATACATAAAACATTGAAGAATAAAACAAGAAGAGATACTAGATTGAAGTTTTATAAAACATTGGCAGTTCCTGCATTACTTTATGGCAGTGAAACTTGGGTAATGACCAAAAAATTGCAAAGTAGAATACAAAGCGCAGAAATGAACTTCCTTGGAAGAACAAAAGGCTCCACAAGATTGGATCGGATAAAGAATAAAGATACAGGAACAGAGTTAATATATATCCATTGAATGAGAAGATCAGAAAATATAGAGAGAAATGGTTTACACATGTGGAAAGAATGAATGTAACAAAATTACCAAGAGCAGCATTCAACTACAAGCCAAGAGGTTCAAGGAATGTAGGAAGGCCAGTGAAAAGATGGACAGAACAACTGTGAGGCGGAACAGGCAATTTTTGCCTAGCCCGTGAAGCGAAGAAGAAGAATATCTAGAAGTTTGCAGCCAGCTACACTTCTCAGAAATCTCACTCCAATATTGATTTATTTAAACTGAAAGAGTTAAGGCCATCGGACCTTATCTTCCATTTAAGAAGTAAAATAAGATGATCACACTTTTTAGGAACTCTGATCACATTGGTAGGCAAGGTTTTCTTCACAAGAAAACTGATTAGTGAATCTAGTGCAATTTTTCATACTGAATTCAGATATATAGTCAGAATGTTTCCATCAGGCACAGTTTTTTTTGTGACAGCTACTTTTTTAAAATTGATTTTAGCACTCACTTTGACCTGTCATAGAAACCTTTACCTTATATGTAGCGATTTTATTCAAGCTGTATTTAAGGAAAGTATATGTAATGTCATAAAGCTGAAGTAGATAGGTTAATACAAGCACGAAGAGCCATAAAAATGTTGTGGAGTAGGACCATGTCAAACCACACGAAGAAGAGGATTTTGAAGTCTGTTGTGGAAAGCATAATGACTTATGGTGCTGAGGGATGGGCTTTGGTAGAGGGACAAAAAACTAAGATCTTGGCAGTGGAGATGGATGGAATAAGACGCAGTGCCAGTGGAAAGAAGAAGAAATGAAGAAGTGAGGCAGATGATGGATATGGAGGAGACAGTGGTGGAAAGGATCGAAAGACGAGCTCTTCAGTGGTATGGCCATGTCAGGAGAATGGAGGATGATAGGTGGCCCAAAACTCTTTTGGAATGGTCACCTTCTGGTAGAAGGAAACGGGGCAGGCTAAGAACAACTTGGAGAGGAGAGATCCATAGATTGATGAACGACCGAGGTCTGGAGGAGGATGAATGGCGTGATCGGCAAGAATGGCGAATGGGAATACAGGGTAACCGCTGAAAAGTGGAGAGGCCCTCAAAAGTAAAAAAAAAAGTAATATGTAATGTCATGCTGAACCACCAAAAGACAACATTCTGCAAGGTTCATGCGTGTTTTAACATGCTCAGACCTGCTAATCTGCATTGCACTCTGTCAGTATTGAGCTGACTGTGAGCTTGTTAGCACGAATATCATTAGAGTTAGATGGGTTTTATTAAAAAATATAAAAATGTAAATGAATATCATAAGTAATGCCACAAGTGATTTCCAAATTTATCTAGAGAATTTGGAAATCAAGAGTGGCATTTTGTTAGGACTATTTAACGAATAAAATTAAGCTGTTTACTCACAAATCATTATTTAACTATAGTTATTTTAAAATATTTATACGTATATTTAATGTAAACGGCGATGTTTGAAAACAAATGAGAAACGATTGTTACGCTTCATCTGCTTCATTTGTTTATCACTGCAACCAGATCATACTATTTATTGCTAAAGGAACGCAATATTGTAAGAATGCTCTCTAGTGGAGAAAAAATGAAACACATCAAACTGTATATTAATTCATTTCTGATGTCGTATGATGTAAATATGACAATTATATTTTTCTGCATTATTGCCTGGGAAAAAATACATTTAAGAAAGTGCAAACAGTGGTTGCCTTCCTTTGGCCAGCAACCAATTGAAGGGACTATTATTATGCTTTCAAGTCTTATACGAGAATTTCCCTCAAACGCTGGAGGGAAAATTTTCTATAGGATCGTAACAGGCCTTGGCCTAATACTTGGAAGGAAGAAGAAGAAGAAGAAGAAGAAGAAGAAGCAAACAGTGGTTTCTTTTTTTGGTGGTATAATCAATTGCTACAAATATTTTTATATTAACTCCTGCAAGCGCTATGTGTTGACGTCCATGCACTATATATACAATCTGGTAGCCGTATTTCTTATAGGATCAGTCACTGCAAAGTAATGGTCAGACCTCTTCAGAATATTAAAAAGGAGGAGCTTTCTTTAATATGGTAAATTTAACATTGATAAATATTTGGTGAAACACGACTGTGATTGGCTGTAAAAGAGAAATCATTGAAACGTGATTGGTCATTGACTCCCATTTGGAGCATGAGTTAAATAGTCACAGAAAACTCTTGCCTGAGAGGAAAAAACTGAAATTATATTTAAATTTAGGATGAAAAATACTTCTAAAATCTCATAGTTTTATTCTTGTCAAAGAAAAAAAAAAGTTAATTTTTATCGACCAGTTTCATTAGCGTTGAATTCAAAACTGGGCGGGACCTACATATTTTACAGATACCTCTTATTTCAGACTTGAGGTTCTATTACGTGCCTTAAATGTACTATACTATACTATACCCACGGCCTTACTTATCTTCCGATGGTGTAGATTACCTCATTCCGGATATAATATGAACGAATGGAGAAAACATCTAACTATATAGAAGGTGGAATTTGAACTTTGTGCTGATGAAGAACGTGAAAACTAAACAGAACAAACTTGAACCCTCGAGATGAAACTAATGGATGATGAGCAGAGAGCGTGACGCGTTATATCACGATGTGAGATTTTCAAATGTCAAAAATCATCAAAGTACACATGGAAGAAGTGCTGTGGTCATACAAGCCATCCTGTCATGCACTTCTCATTTTCTCTTGTGTACAACACACCTGAGATCGACATGCGCTCCGTGCTTTCGTTAAAAACAGAGGTGTGCGCTCAAAGGCGTTACATTTTGTAAAAAAATAATCCCTGAATAATATGACAATCCTTTTTACACGCTTTATATTAGCTTGACGTCTATCTATCTATCTATCTATCTATCTATCTATCTATCTATCTATCTATCTATGTAACTGCATCTTTCAACGTGATTTTCACCCACTTAAGATAATTGGATCGACTTGAAATTTTTTATACTTGTACAGGAGGCGTGACAATACAATAATTTCAAATTTATTTCCTAAATTCCTGGCCAGAATAATCAGAAAATCAAAAAAAGTGTCTTTGTGTTTATGTAATGGAATCTTTGAACACGATTTTCACACACTTAGAAACATTGGATCGACTTGAAACTTTGTATACTTATAAAGGACCCGTGACACTACATTAATTTCATATTTTGTTTCTAAAATCCTGGCCAGAATTATCAGAAAATAAAAAAAATTAAAACTGGTATAATAGGTTGCGGACTTGTCGAATTTTCAGTCAATCGTTGTAAGAGCTCAGTTGGTAAAGCGCTGAAAAGTGGAAAAAAGACCCTCAATCGGAATATCAAACTGATGATATGAACATGGGCAACACTGATGTTTACATTTATGCTTTCTGGAGCTCTGAACTAACTACTCTACAATATAGTTGCGGGTCTGTACTGATATTGAGGAAAACACGAGGCAAGTGCTGATCAAATCTTAATCTTAATATATAAAAATTTCCTGTCACGTTGTTTGTCCGCGATGGAATCCTAAACTACTGAACCGATTTTAATAAAATTTTGCACACTGTGTGCAGTTTGATCCAACTTGTGACTTAGGGTAGTTTATACCTAAATTTATAGTCGCATTATTTTTTATTGCAATTTTTTTATTATTTAACAAAGAGTCATAATTATCTGTGAGTTCCATACGATTATAACAGATGGCGGTGTAAGGTAATTTGGTAAGGTAATTGGTTTATTATTTAACAAAGAGAGATCTAGATGGCTGTGCTTTTTTTTGCAGCCGCGAATTTCAATTGAATTACAAATATTGATTATTTCATAATTTAAGTATGTTCAGTGTTTATCTTATTTTCAAAATTATTAATTTCGTGTGTAAGTATTAGTTTTAAGTAATCTGGCTGAAAGACAGCAACTTAATTTAAATTTGTAACGTATACCTTAGCCACAGCAACGTGTGGCCGGGACTTCTAGTTGTATATAAATAATAGTTTATAAAAACTAAAACGACACGCTTTATTAGAAAACCGAACTAAAAATGAAAAAAAAAAATCCAACACGCTTGGGATAAAATTAAAGTGGTCAGCAAAAAAATCATCTCCAACACATCTAGAATAAAACTAGAGTTATCTACAAAAAATATATTTTTGCCATCAAAAGAGTGGGGTGCTATAAATCAATTAATATATTTGATAATAAACAGCTATTGGTAAAAGTAAAGTCTTAAACCAGAAAACGTAAAAACTATAAAAAGCACATCACGCTTTTGATGGTAAAATTATTTTTTTTGTAGGTAACTCTAGTTTTATTCTAGATGTGTTGGAGATGATTTCTTTTGTTGACCACTTTAATTTTATCCCAAGTGTGTTGGAAATTAAAATTATTTTTCATTTTTTAGTTCGGTTTTCTAATAAAGAGTGTTGTTTTAGTTTTTTTAAATTATTATTTATTTATTATTCTTTAGTTTAGTTTTCTAATAGAGCGTGTCGTTTTAATTTTTTGAACTATTATTTATTATATATATATATATATATATATATATATATATATATATATTCCACCGCTGTGGTCGCGAGGTAGCGTGCTGCCTTGCCACCCAGCGGGCCCGGGTTCGATCCCCGGTCTGGGCAGTTTTTCTGAGTGAGGTTTTTATCGGGGTTTTTCCTCACCTGTAAGACAAATGTCAGGAAAACTTTAAGGCCCAAACGGTCCCCGAAATCATATGGCCATCATCATCCTTATCACTATCATCATCATCATCATGATCATCCTTCGAAGGTGTGGAAAGCAACGTGAAGCTACCACACCTACAATTCCCTAGTAAAGCTGCAAGCATAGCATGAAAATGCTATGATTGAGTGAAGGACCTGCCCTCGGGCAGAATTACTATGAATGGATATATATAAGTACTTCAACAAGGGTCAACAAATACAGACCTAATTCGTTCTGCTGATAATGGGACTAGTCCCGAAAGACCTACAGAGTGTTAAAACATCTTAAATTGAGGAGACGGACCTACGAGGTGATTATTTTATAGTTTTTTATTCCTATATTCTATTACTGTGACTTACTACCTCAACGAAAACTTACCATGAATTTTACTAGTATTAATACTTACTTACTTACTCACTGGCACTATCGAACCCGTAGGTTCATGGCCGCACGGACATAAGCTCTCCGTACATCCCTATCCTGAGCTAATGCTTTCCAATCATTCCCTGTATAATCTACTTCCCTCAAATCATAGTTAATGTTATTCTCCCACCTCATTCTTGGTCTACCAACTGGGCGTTTTCCCTCTGGCTTTCCTACAAGAAGCTTCCATGCAAGTCTTTCATTCCCCATACGTGCAACATGTCCTGCCCATCGCAGTCTACGAGACTTAACTCTTCTTATTATATCTGGCTTCCTATAAAGACCATGTAGTTCATTGTTAAGTAGTCTTCTCCATTCACCTGTCTGTTCATCTCTCTTTGGTCCAAAAATTTTCCTAAGTACTTTATTCTCAAATACTTGTAATCTCCTCTCCTCCCTTAAAGTAAGAGTCCATGTTTCGCACCCATATAATATAACTGGTAGAATAATAGTTTTATATATTTTCAGTTTAACGTTTTTTGAAAGGAGTTGGGACATAAAGAGTCTCTGCAATGCATAATAGCATGCATTTCCAGAATTGAGCCTATGTTTAATTTCTTTGTGCATCTCATTCCTATTTGTGATTATTGTTCCTAGGTATTTGAATTCAGGCACTTCCTCAAAATTTCCCTCATATTTGTTCTATAATCTAAGAGTCAAATTCTGTACTTGAGGATGGTCTATATTATATACAATACACATTTCGAGACAGCGTATTACATTGTCAGTAGTTCCAGATATCAGTTAACATGGGTTTGTACACCGACTATTCTAATTCCTGTCATTGAGCTTCACATGTATGAGTACAGAAACTTTAAAACCCAACGAACAGGACAATGAGGAAACATAAAAAGGAATTTCTAAGAGTATGACAAGGCAATAAGACGTGAAATGGAGCTTGTCTGCACCATTACAAAATAATTCTATCGATTCATGACATCAGTTGACACTAGTACTGAAGCATGACCTCATAAAACGAACTGAATTAGTGTCAAGATTCAGTGTTGTACTCTATTTACACTTACATTAACTGTCATTTCCTTTCACGCATCTTTAATGTATTCTATATTAGGCAGCTTGTTACCAAGGTAACAGCAAATTTCCACAGGCGTCAGTCAGTCGCTAAGTCTAGGCGCTGCCATATTTTCTGTTATCCATTTGCACCAAACCAGTGGCGACTTGTGGCCGATAACAAAATAATCCGCAAATAAACCCATTTTATAGCTTTAAGAAATTGGGACTGGAAGTAAATATCAATAAAACTAAATATATGGTTACACGTATAAATACATTATGTAATGGAAATCGACAGCTAAAGATAAGTGGGTTGCATGGAAGCTTCTTGTAGGAAAGCCAGAGGGAAAACGACCAGTTCGTAGACCAAGAATGAGGTGGGGGAATAACATTAACTATGATTTGAGAGAAGTAGATTATACAGGGAATGATTGGAAAGCATTAGCTCAGGATAGGGATGTATGGAGAGCTATAATGTCCGCGCGGCCATGAACCTACGGGTTCGATAGTGCCAGTGAGTGAATAAGTAAGTAAGTAAGTAAGTAAGTAAAGACAAATGGGGGAAATTTTGAGGAAGTGGCTGAATTCAAATACCTAGGAACAATAATCACAAATAGGAATGAGATGCACAAAGAAATTAAACATAGCCTCAATTCTGGAAATGTGTGCTATTATGCATTGCAGAGACTCTTGACGTCCCAACTCCTTTCAAAAAACGTTAAACTGAAAATATATAAAACTGTTATTCTACCAGTTAAATTTTATGAATGCGAAACATGGACTCTTACTTTAAGGGAGGAAAGGAGATTACGAGTATTTGAAAATAAAGTTCTTAGGAAAAAAAATATGGACCAAAGAGAGATGAACAGGCAGATGAATGGAGAAGACTACATAGCAGTGAACTAAATGGTCTTTATAGGATGCCAGATGTAATAAGAACAGTTAAGTCTCGTAGACTGCGATGGGTAGGGCATGTAGCACGAATGGGGAATGAAAGACGTGCATGGAGGAACCTTCTTGTAGGAAAACAGCGCGAAAACGTCCAATTGGTAGACCAAGAAAGAGGTGGGAGAATAACATTAATTATGATTTGAGGGAAATAGATTATACAGGGAATGATAGTAAAATCATTAGCTCAGGAACGGGATGTATGGAGAACTTATACCCGCGCGGCCATGAACCTACGAGTTCGATAGTGCCAGTGAGTTAGTTAGTTATAATATACAATATCCGAGTGGAATATTAAACCAGACAATGATTGCGTCCACTTCTAGAACAGACGGAGCGAATTATGGAAATGTTTGCATACTATTCGAAATTAATTCCGAGATTTGAGATAGATCCTATCTTTGGTCCATAACAGTGTGTTTCTCTACCTCCAGAAGTTTCGAGTGTTTTTACACAATTGAAACGTGACACAGCAGATTCAGTGGTACCTGAAATAGACGAAAAGTTATTAATAACTGTCGAATCAGATGGTACCGGTACTGATTTTGAAACTGGTGGAACTTTCTCTTAATCTGTAGCACTTTTTTCAAAATGTTGTTTCCCCAAGAACGAAAATATATTGCTAAAGATAAAGAAGCTTGTGCTATTGTGGAATCCCTTCGAAAATGGAGACAATTCCTTACTGGAAGAAGTTTCAACATAGTTCTTGGTCAGATATCTCTGTTTTATGTTCAACAACTATGCTAGCAATATAAAGAAACAACACTTTTGAAACTCATATTACATCACCGTTGAGGTTATGTAACAAGATGTTAATTACAACATTTTTACCTGGTAAGTCAGTCGTCCTCGACTAAATTATTAAACTTCATCAAGTTATTCCAATGTGGAGGCCTTTCGAAAACAATGTTTCATCTTGTGCATTTGAACCGGAACTGATGATCAGTTCCAGTTCAAATGCAGAAGATGAAACATCGTTTTCGAAAGGCCTCCATATTGTAATAACTTGAAGAATTTTAATAATTTAGTTGAGGACGACTGACTTGCCAGGTAAAAATTTTATAATTAACATCATAATATATAAAAATTTCGTGTCACGTTGTTTGTCCGCGATGGAATCCTAAAACTACTGAACCGATTTTAATAAAATTTTGCACACTGTGTGCAGTTTGATCCAACTTGAGACTAAGGGTAATTTATAACTAAATTTATAGTCGCATTATTTTTTATTGAAAATTATTTGTTTATTAACAAAGAGTTATAATTATCTGTAAGTTCCATACGATTCTAACAGATGGCGGTGTAATTATCTGTGAGTTCCATACGATTCTAACAGATGGCGGTGTAAGGTAATTGGTTTATTATTCAACAAAGAGAGATCCAAATGGCTGTGCTTTTTGTTGCAACCGCGAATTTCAATTGGATTACAAATATTGATTATTCCATAATTTAAGTGTGTTCAGTGTTTGTTTTATTTTCAATAATATTAATTTCGTGTGTAAGTATTAGTTTTAAGTAATCTGGCTGAAAGACAGAAGCTTGATTTAAATTTTTAACGTGTACCTTAGCCACAGCCAAGCGTGGCCGGGACTTCTAGTTCTATATAAAGAATGATAAAATTAGGTGGAACCGATAGAAGTTATAAATATAACATTGTATTCTAGAACTATATGGCTCGATTTTCCTAGAAGGGCCATGGCATATCATCCGGCGGCTGGCTTCACATTCACTTGTCATTAAATATAAGGCCATTATTTTGAACCCCACAACCTTCAAGTCTCATGAAATGATGTTCTACTATCGAAATGTATCATTAAGTGGACATGCATGGCTACAGAAGTCTGGTACTGTGTTAATAAAAAAAGTACCCTCTAAGAACACTGAGCAACAAAGAAGAAACTTTTTTTTTATTCAGAAAGAAAAATATGTGCTTCTGATAGTATTTTTCTCCTGAATTCAAATATGATATTGGGTTTTCTCCATCACGCAAGGTTTTCGAGAGACACGAATTTATAATTTCAAACACTTTAATATTTTCTACATTCGTAACTACGCAATATTCGAACATTCGGACTCACCTAGAAAGTAAGAAATGGCGATTTTCTGCTATATTTCGTCTGTGAAGCATCCCTATTGTTGGTCCAACAATAATCGGCCAGCATATTAGGATTCCATTTATCTTGATATCTCTTTCCCATAGCTGAAATCTCCTGAGTTAACTCATTTGGTTTATATTTTACAATGGACAAATTGATGAAAAAACGTTTATTTAAAAAATAATTATTTAAATTCATTAATTTAAATTGAAATAAAAAAGAAACTGTGGGTGATGGAGAAATTTCGAATACATATTTGAAAACACGATAAAAAACTGCATTAAGTACAACTATTGGTACTCATGAGACAAAAATCATGTTGACCAGTAAAATTAACCAGTTGCACAACAGATTGAACTCAATCTCGATAACTCTGAGTGTGTAATAGTAAAATTAGCAGATGGAAGGAAGACCACACCACTTCTCTCAAATGTCCATTTCCGTATGAAAACTTCCAGATGGAAGTGAGGCAGAAAAACAGAAACTCCTAGGTTAATTGAAATTACTTTAAATGACACCCTAGAAATTAATGTTATGATTTATTATTATTGTAACCATGTTTTTGTTTAATAGTAGATTCACATATTATAAATGCAATGCTTTATTGCCATCAACAACTACTATCTTGACCATTAAATAACAGTCAGTCATTATAGTATTTTTTACACGCTTTATATTAGCTTGACCTATATCTGTCCATCTATCTATGTAACGGAATCTTTGAACACGATTTTCGCCCACTTAAAACATTGGATCGACTTGAAACTTTGTATACTTGTAAAGGACCAATGAATATACAATAATTTCATTTTTTCTAAAACCCTGACCAGAATCATCAGAAAATCAAAATAATAAAAACCGGTATAATAGGTTGCGGACTTATCCGACATTTAAGTCAATGGTTATATCAGTTGGTAGAGCGGTGGACTGCACTGGTATTTAATTTCAGTAATCCATAGGTCGCTGGTTCAAATTCGACCCGGAGGATTTTTTTAGAACAGTGCTAAGCGATTAAATTTCATGGGATTCCGGTTTATGACAATGAATTAAACTAAAAATAAAATAAAAGTTTAAAAAACTAAAACAACGCGCTTTATTAGAAAACCAAACTAAAAAATAAAAAATAAATAATAGTTTAAAAAAGCTAAAACAACATGCTTTATTAGAAAACCGAACTAAAAAATGATAAATAAGTTTAATTTCCAACACGCTTGGGATAAAATTAAAGTGGCCAACAAAAAAATTATCTCCAACACATCTAGAATAAAACTAGAATTATCTACAAAAAAATAATTTTACAATTAAAAGCGTGGGGAACTTTTTATGATTTTTACCAATATCTGTTTATTATCAAATATATTAATTGATATATTTTAGCACCCCACGCATTTGATGGTAAAATTATGTTTTTGTAGATAACTCTAGTTTTATTCTATATGTGTTGGAGATGATTTTTTGTTGACCACTTTATTTTTTATTGTTTAGTTTGGTTTTCTATTAAAGCGTGTTGTTTTAGTTTTTTAAACTATTATTTATTTTTTTAATGTTGAATAAAGTGTTCGATGTGTTTTTAAGTTTTATTTATTACAGTGTAAAAATAAAAAAAATGGTTTTCAGTAAAAAATTAACTCTTCTAATCTAGTTATTTTTTTATGTGCAAATTATTCAATCTAGAGTAAATTATTTGTTCGTTCTAGCCCTTACACTCTTTTGAAACGTATATAATGAAAGTAGAACGAGCCTCCTCTGCTTATCCAAATCAAATGAATCAGAGATATCTAAAAACGGTAACCTATCATTTCGGCGTATACTCGATTTGAACACACCCATAAATAAATTCATTCGTAAAGTTCAGAAACCCGAATCAACATTAAACAGCTTATTTTTAACAAACTCTGCTTCAAGTATTTTAACCGAAGAAACTTTTTAATTAACGTTATTGCAAACTAGGAATAAATTAAATTATGCATTATTCCCCCATGTTTATACAGCTCGTATTCTCGCATATTTTAGCGATTCGTTCGTTAATGTTCCAATACAACAACATGTTTATTAAATGAAACTCTATATTCTTTTTCGAGCAGTTTTCATTCAAACTTGCACAGAGTGGAGATAATAGGCCTATAAGCGTACATATTTAAAATATGTACATTATTTTTATCATTCGTTTCCTCTCCATTTGTAGATATTTTTATGAGATCCACGCACTCTTTGAAACTTGCAGTTTCCTCACAGTTGTCTTACACGTGAGGAAAAACAAACTTCTCCAGGAGAATTCTCTGGGTCAGGAAGCGAGTCCCAGACCTGCTGCTCTGAGGAAACGAAGTCACCGCGAGACCAAGCGATTGAGATAATACATGAATTATATAATTTTTCACTTTGGCTTGCAAATGTGTGAAGAAATATCTATACAGAATTTCTTAACCGTGCATTAGTTTAAAATTATGGAGAAATTTGGCCATAATTTCACACAGAACACGTGGTGAAATTTGACATGTTTTTGCTCCAACGGTACTTTTTGGTACTATACTTAATACATGGCTCTAATATTAATACTTCTCCTTAGATAAATTCATTAAAAAATGTCCATTTCTTTTTTTAATTTAAGGTATACTGAAACCAGTCATTAGTCTATTCACTTAGTCTTGATCAGAATTTTAACATGTACTACATATTACAAAAATATGATACTATAAATGATTAAACTGTTCAAAGCACGATTGGAAACATCTTATATACTATACTATCTAAACACAATAGATTATACAGTAAAACCCGTCTTAGCCGGAACCTTTGTAAAAAGAAAACCTGTAGAGACGGAAAAAATATGTGTGTGTAAAATCGTCCTGTATAAGCCGAAAACCTTCATAAGCACGGAAACGGAATGGTTTTTAAAGTACCAATAGTTAATTTTTACCTCAGTAAGACGGAAAATTATTCTTAAGCACGTTCTAATTACAGTATTAATGACCACACGTAAAAATTCTGCATATGACTATTTCTGCATTATATCGTTTACCTTCTTGTGTTGCCATTGTATTGCGTGGATACCCTTGCTTATGTGTGATAGCGGGAAATCGCTCGCTTTTCCTTGCCTGCTTAGTTATCTGCGAGGGAGTTGGGAAACTCTTCAGTCTTCCTGTAGTTGGGTTCCTTCTCGCTTTTGTGTAATAAAATTGTTTTGTATTACCGTGCAAACTGAGCTGTGTTACATACACTATTTTGTCTGTAGTCAATACGTTATTAGATTTTTTTAGATTAGATTTATTTATTTAGCCTGATGGAGTTAAGGCCATGTGGCCTTCTGTTCCACTCACCAGGGCAAATATATTACATCAGAATATAACAATCTCAATTAACTCTAATATTAAATATTAAGTAAACATTTGATCAAAAAGATAATATCTATTATATTACGATCTATAATACAACCAGTTAATGTTAGTTAAAATTAAGACTAAAACTAATAATAAAATGTATACAAGCAAGACATATTAAATTGTCCCTGTCTAGTGTATATAAAAACAAAGGAAAATAATGAGATATAGAAAACTAATTTTACGATTGTACAATATTTAAAACAAAACAAATGAAAATATTTGTCATTCTTAATATTATTTTCATAAATAATTAAATTTATTAATTGTCAAAAGAATATTATCAGTGAGGTGTATAAGTTAGTTTGTTATTAAATAATTATTTAGTTTGTTTTTGAAAGATGTTATAGTTTTGGCAAGTGAGACCGTAAAAGATAATGAATAATACATAGTGTGATGAGGAGGGATATAAAGGACAATGTGCTGATGGGATCGAATGTCAAGATTATGTGTGTCGGATAGTCTGATGAAGCGGCGTGATAAATAATTAGGCGATGATGTGTGAAGTATTTTATAGAGAAGGGATAAGGAATGGCCAGTTCTACGATCTCTTGTATTTAAAGGGTGCATATAAAACCCTTACACTGCGTGAGAAAATTCAAGTTTGTAATTTGGGAACCCTTTATAAGAAGGAAAACTGCCAAGACGGAAATATATTTAAGGAACCGTCATGTTCCTTCATAGACACGTTTTACTGTACTATTCCATTCATTAATTCATTCAAAATTCACTCAATCATTCACAGCATTGTTTATTATAAAACGTTTTGCTTGGCATTCTGGAAAAGTATGTTCAGGAATAATAGATTTGGAAATGAGTGCCAAATTAAACAAACAAGAAATCCAAAGTCAGTCTGTTGAAATTAAAAGCTTGTTATTGGAATCATGAGGGTCAGTCACTCGTTACATACAAAATGTTAAAACAACAAATATGCACTTAGACGTAGAGGCGTCCAGTTCTGGGAAATCGGCCAAACAGCTTCACTTACTCGTGTGAAGTTTAATGTTTCATAGTCAAACATTTCCAACTTCCTTATCGTCACGAATGAAATTACAAAACTATTTCCAACTCCAGAAATACATTTAAAAGTATAATAGGGGTGCAACATCGTTCATAAAAAACATCTATGGTTGAACATCCATGTTTTGAAAAGTAAAATATCGATGTTTATCGATGTTTTTGCGATGTTTTGGAAAAAAAAAAAGAATAAAAACGCTAAATAATGTTGAAAATGTCTATTAATTCTTTATTCCGCAAAATAGAATTTACTTACTTACTCACTGGCACTATCGAACCCGTAGGTTCATGGCCGCGCGGACATAAGCTCTCCATACATCCCTATCCTGAGCTAATGCTTTCCAATCATTCCCACTATAATCTACTTCCCTTAAATCATATTTAATGTTATTCTCCCACCTCATTCTTGGTCTACAACTGGGCGTTTTCTCTCTGGCTTTCCTACAAGAAGCTTCATGCAAGTCTTTCATTCACCATACGTGCAACATGTCCTGTCCATCGCAGTCTACGAGACTTAACTGTTCTTATATCTGGCTTCCTATAAGGACCATGTAGTTCATTGTTATGAAGTCTTCTCCATTCATCTGTCTGTTCATCTCTCTTTGGTCCAAAAATTTTCCTAAGTACTTTATTCTCAAATACTTGTAATCTCCTTTCCTCCCTTAAAGTAAGAGTCCATGTTTCGCACCCATATAATATAACTGGTAGAATAATAGTTTTATAAATTTTCAGTTTAACGTTTTTTGAAAGGAGTTGGGACATCAAGAGTCTCTGCAATGCATAATAGCACGCATTTCCAGAATTGAGCCTATGTTTAATTTCTTTGTGCATCTCATTCCTATTTGTGATTATTGTTCCTAGGTATTTGAATTCAGCCACTTCCTCAAAATTTCCCTCATTTGTCATTAGCTGTCCATTTCCATTATATAATGAATTTCTACGTGTGACCATATATTTAGTTTTATTGAAATATAATTTAAAAACAACAATTTTGACAATCTTGTGCCTAGTAAGCTGTATCTTTCTTGGGTAATCGTAGCCCCAGCCTCTGAAAACAGCCACTCACTGGGCACCGACGTTGCTACGATGGGCAAATATATCATCGCCAGTTTATACAGCCCAGGAAATAAACCTTTCATGTCATCCCACATTTCTAAAGCATCTGCTTTTATAGGAGCTACAGCAGACGACATAAACATGTGAAATTCTGATTCTTCTTTTGTTTTATCTGTTGTTTTATGTTTTTATATCGTTGTGCGGTAATTGTTTGTGTTAACTCCATATATGACGATCGAATTCATCCATTTCAGAATCGTCAGAAGACTCAGTAAATTGCTGCTTGCATACTGGTTAAGTAATTTTCATAAGTAATGCCACGAGTGATTTCCAATACAATATTATGAACAATAGCAGAATATCTATTCCTATTACTTACTTACTCACTGGCACTATCGAACCCGTAGGTTCATGACCGCGCGGACATAAGCTCTCCATATATCCCTATACTGAGCTAATGCTTTCCAATCATTCCCTGTATAATCTACTTCCCTCAAATCATAGTTAATGTTGTTCTCCCACTTCATTATTGGTCTACCAACTGGGCGTTTTTCCTCTGGCTTTCCTACAAGAAGCTTCCTTGTACGTCTTTCATTCCTCATACGTGCAACATGTCCTGCCCATCGCAGTCTACGAGACTTAACTATTCTTATTATATCTGGCTTCCTATAAAGACCATGTAGTTCATTGTCATGTAGTCTTCTCCAATCACCTGTCTGTTCATTTCTCTTGGTCCAATTAGCCCTCTTTTTTCATTAATTAATGTAAGTTAAAAGTGCATTGATTGATGTTTTATCTATGACGTAATTGATAAGGTGTATATACTTTTATACGTGCATTTAATATTCAGTCTTCCACTTGGCTCAGTCTTGATAATGGCTACATAGGAGCTGAAACGCGTTGACTTCTTTTTAATTGTTTTGGTCAATGGAGTGTGTTTCAACTTAATAAATCATTAGTTGTTATTTAATTCAGAATATGCGGCAAAAAAAAAAAAAAGACTTCGTGTTGAGAAGAAACACTGACTTTATCATAAGTAATGCCACAAATGATTTCCAAATTATCGATAAATTCACGACTCACGAAGTGAGGAGTGAATTTATCTAGAGAATTTGGAAATCAAGAGTGGCATTTGTTAGGACTATTTAACGAATTAAAATTAAGTATGTATTATGTATCTCACAAATCATTATTTAAATATAGTTACTTTTAAAATATTTATTTATTGTAATGTTAAACGGCGATGTTTGAAAAAAACAAAGGAGAAACGTTTAGTTTCGTTTCTCCATCCACTGCAACAAGATCATATAATGTTTGTTATATATTGCCATCTGGGGCACGCCGTAGCGTAGTGGTTAAGGCACTGAGCTACAAGCCGGAGGGTCGAGGGTTCAAGTCCCGTTGGGGTCAGGATTTTTAAACTGACCCAAACCCTCTGGCGGCACTATGGCCCTGGGGTCGACTCAGCCTCTAACGGAAATGAGTACCAGACGCCTGTTCTGGGGGTAAAGGCGGCCGTCACGCAGGGCTGACAACCCGGCTGACATCAAGTGCCGATTGTCTAGAAAAAGTGGGAGCCTTAACCTCCCACTACCCCAAGGGCCTCCTGAGGCCTGTTGTGGGATCACTTTTTTTTACTTTATATATTGCCATCTGGCGTGGGAAACTTGAAATATCATCGCAATATTATAAGAATGCATCCTAGTGGAGAAAAAATTAAACACATCAAACTGTATATTATAACCAAAATTATAGGTTAATTTATTTTTTAGTAAACAACTCGGTAAAATCATTATTTAAAAACACAATTATTGAACACAGAATTATCAAAAAGAACTCGGTAATATCATTATTTAAAAACACAATTGTCAAATTTGTATTTCGTCTATACCTTCATTTGAAGCACAGCCAAATCTTGTTTCTGCCATTTTGAACATTCAAATATGGCGGCTTTAGTGTTCCCTCAGTCACTGCAAAATAATGGTCAGACCTGTTCAGAATATTAAAAAGGAGGAGCCTTCTTTAATATGGTAATCATAACACTGATAAATATTTGGTGAAACACGACTCTGATTGGTTGTAAAATAGAAATCATTGAAATGTGATTGGTCATTGACTCCCATTTGGGGCATGAGTTAAATAGTCAATATAATTGATGACTTTATCCTTAATAATCGCATATTTAAAATTATATACTATATGTCGGTAGGCATAACAAAATATCGTTTCATAAAACATCGTTCATAAACATCGATGTATCGTCGATGTTACGGATTTTAACGTCGATATTTATGAACATCGATGTATCGTTTGCATCCCTAAGTATAATAAAACAATTTATTAATTAAATAAAAATAAAACCTAGTTTTATTAGATTTTCATATTTATTATATAATTCAGTGACAGCTGTTTCGGTACACTGTACCTTCTTCAGACATGTTAACATATATATTAGACATGTTAACATGTCTGAAGAAGGTACCGAAACAGCTGTCACTGAATTATATAATAAATATGAAAATCAAATAAAACTAAGTTTTATTTTTATTTAATTAATAAGTATGGATTTTTATCAAGTAAACACCAACTCAATTGATTATTTGAAACAATTTATGCATGTGATGAGAGGGCTATATTTTTACAGAAATAATTTCTTCTTCTTGTATCTTGTAAGTCCATGTTTCCGTTAACAGCGATTTAGGCGCTCTCCCCCTACAGGGAAGAATTTGAACCATACTAATTTAGTTACACTTGTTTTCGTATAGATGCCATTTGAGTGGTCCGTGGTCAGCGTTCCACCTCATACTGACATCTAGGAAACCAAGGTAGTACTAGGACGGGAAATTCAGTAAATTTTGCTTAGATGCCTTTTCATTCAGGCTTAAGGATCTTTTACGAGCCTGAAAATCGGGACCCGTGGCTTAAAGTCCCTCCCGGAGGACTTGCTCCTTGGATTTTTCCGTCCTAAAAAAATCCATCGACCCCGGCCGGGTTTGAAACCGCGCCCCTCAGGACCAGAGGCAAGGAGCATAACCACTAGTCCACCGCGGTACTGATTAAGTAATTTTTAATATAATTGACGACTTTACCCTTAGCAATTGCATATTTAAAATAAACAATATTGAAAAACCTCATAGTGTTATTTCCTATCTACATAACTTAATAATATACTATATGTTGGTAATTAATATAAAATTATAGAATATTCACCTGAAAGGTCCGTCTCCTCAACTTAATTAATCATTTAACTGTAGCGCTTTCGGGACTTGTCCCATCATCGGCAGGATTCAAAACTGGTGTTTCACTGAAGATCTGGTAGAGGGGGTTGCATGTATTGGGTTCGTTTTCGTTTATCAGGCTGTCGTTGTGAGCTGCTTTCATGATTTCCATCTCTTCGAGTACGTTTATCTTCGCTGGATTATTTTCTCTGTGCATTACTGTTAGGGTGTTTTCAATATTTAACATGCGATGTCCTTCATGGATAACGTGTTTTGCATAGCTTGATTTCCCTTCTGCGTGAATGAAGTCTCGAAAATGTTCTTTGAATCTGATGTTATAACTCCTGTTTGTCCTTCCTATATAAAATTTGTTGCAGTCCTTACATGTCAGTTTTATAAACTCTCTTTGAACTGTTGAAAATGTTATTTTCTTCAATGTTATTGTTTATTATGTTGTTTAATTTGTTATTGTTCCTCGTATGCTATTTTTTACGTTTTTATCGATCTTTCTTCTTTGGGGTGCCTTGGCTAATTTTGTCGTTTTCGTTTCCTGTGTATGTTTGGTAGGCAATAACAAAATAGCGTTCATACACCTCGATGTTTCGGTCGACATGTTTAACGGCACATGTTACGGATTTTAAAATCGATGTATGAATATCGATGTATCGTTTGCATCCCTAATTATAATAAAACAATTTATGCATGTGATAAGAGGGCTATATTTTTACGGAAATAATTTCAAGAATAAAAATATACTGTAAGTGTATTTAGGGTCAAAGGGAGTGTGATGCGTAGTAAGAGAATCTCATTAACAGAGATCCACTCCAACGCCTCTCTCACCTTAAGTGATGGACCATATTAAACTGAGTAACCCAGCCCAACTTTGCGGTAGCCAATCCCTTCGAAGAACTGGGTCAGTGAACTAAGGAGAGATAGCGGATCCGGTGAGGGTACTAAAGGGTGACTTTAGATCAGACCAGCCTGGATAGTAATATTTGGCAGCAGGAATAGTATTTAGGATGATGGCGGATATTTTTTATTTCTTCTTTAGTTATTCTTTATAGAGATGATTATACGCATGGAGATTTGAATATTACTCGATTTATTTTCCTTGTTCTTTTATTTGTTATATCAATAATATTTTTTTAACGGCAGCGCCCGAAGTCCAGTTAGGTGACTGCTGCGAAAGAGCTCTTTAATCGGGATGAAGGCAAATTCCTAGGAGTTGGGGTCTCTGAACCTCCAGGTCCAGGTTGTGGTTGATTCGTGGGACTGACATTTCCGCATTTGTAAAAACAAATGTAATTTGTTGAAAATCCTCTACGGATGCTTCGGAATTGGAACAGATTTAACAGGAAACGACTCTGGCAATGGAAAATGGTTTTCGAATTTGGCACATGTAACGTTAATGCCCTTTATATGACAGGGGTCTTATTATCTGGTAACAGCAGTGCAAAAGACTAGATGACATGGTGATAGAATTAATTTAGTAAAAGGACACACTGACCGAGCGATTAAGGTAAGATGTTTTGATAATTTTAGGATTTTCTAATTGGTTTTATTTGGAAATTATCCGTCGCAATTATCTCTGTCAGCAAATTCTACATCGCATACGAAGAAACATTCCTAAAACTTACCAATTTTAAAAATCGAATAATTAACATACCAATTTTAATTTTTGCTTTCAATAGAAAAAGTAATGTTTTTTTTTTCGATCCTAAAAATTACCAATTTTAAAATCGAATAAGTAACGTCCAAATTTTCATTTTTGATTATTGAATATAAAACAAAATAATAGAAAAAGAAGAGAAAAAATTAGGAACTCAGTTATAAGGAAGAAAATGAAGACTGAAGACACTATTTAGATTATATTAAAACTCAGCAATTAAGATGGTACGGAGATGTCCAGCGAATGGAAGAGGATCGACTACCAAAATCTGTTTTGGAATGGAAACCTGACGGAAGACGAGGCAGAAAAAACAAAGTGATCCCACCACAGTCCCGGAGGCCCTTGGGGTAGTAGGAGGTTAAGGCTCCCACTTTTTCTAGACAATCGGCACTTTATGTCAGCCGGGTTGTCAGCCCTGCGTGACGGCCGCATTTATCCCCAGAACAATCGTCTGGTACTCATTTCCGTTAGAGGCTGAGTCGACCCCAAGACCATAGTGCCGCCAGAGGGTTTGGGTTAGTTTAAAAATCCTGACCCCAACGGGACTTTAACACTCGACCACCCTCCGGCTTGTAGCTCAGTGCCTTAACCACTACGCTACGGCGTGCCCCGAAGACGAGGCAGAGGAAGACCTAAAACCTCCTTTAGTCAGGGAATATGTTTATACATGAAGGAGAAACATCTACAACCAGGAGATTGGATGGACCGACGAAATTGGCTATTAGGAATCGGACGATGTCAAAGACATTAATCAACCGATGATCTATCTATCTAATAGATTTTTTTTTTCAAATACTAGCACACACTAAAAATCTCAGCATTCTATCCAGAAAAAATTGTAGTACTCTTGTTTAGTTTCCAATAGGTTTTAAATCTGCATTCTTCAGCAATTTCTAAGACCTTCGGCGCCAATCATGCATAACTTGAAACACGCAAATACCTGTCTTGTCAGATCGTGTCGGCTTTTATCAAATTACTTTATTTTATTCAAATTCTTTATTCCCTTGGGCTATTAAATTCACATAATTGGAAGCGATTGAGCAAGTCAATGTGCCATGTCAAAATCTACCGGTAATAAACAACAACCATTTACCAGTGCCTAATGTCTATTTTATTCTGAACGACTTTGTTTACGTAAAATAAGAATGGGCAGTTCAATCATGTTTTGCTGAAGATTTTCAGTGCTTCCAAAAATTATATTCTTTGTCTTTCTTCACTATTGTAATTGTAAATAGACTATCAGTAAAATATTTGAAAGTGTTTTAACCATATCCTGTGTTGTTAGAATTATGCTGAATTTAGAGTAGACTATCGAAAATTCGCAACTATGAAGAGGCTTCATATCTTTAATATAATGTAGATTTGGCTCTATTATTAGGCGTTATCCGAAAATTTATTTATTCCAATTTTCTCGTCACAATCAGCTATAGTAAACAGGAAACTATGGATTTGACACTGTCTCGATCAATTTAGATATTCTATTTTCCACCCCTGCAGAAGATGGAAGATAACTTCCGAAAGCGCTCCAGTTAATTTTATATACAATATTTTAACAAAGTTGAGGACGACGGCAACTACCAACAGGTACAATTTTATTTTTAACTTTGATCATATACCAAGAGATGATGCAAATCACAACAAATTGTGAATAAATAATTTGCATTTTAGAGATGCGAGAATGTGATTCAAAGAGAAACGAAACGAGAGAACTTGATGTGTAGACGTGAGGAAGTAAAAGTCATGCACGAACAAGCTTGAAGTCATGGACGCATTTCTCACAATCACAGAAATAACTACACACTTGCCAGTAACTAAATCTTACGCAAACTTTCATTACCAATACATCCGGGTAAAACAAGCCCAGGAAGTCACATGTATTTTTTTCGGGTACGATGAAAATGATACAATTTAAAATATAGGGCTATTCAAAAAGCAGGAACAGACTTCAAACATTTATTTCTTCCAAACTACAAAGAATAGAACCACAATTCTAACGTTCCTGAAAATAGAAAAGTTCAAATTTCACTATTTTATGCATTTCATATAACCACCATGTGTTATACGACAAATACCAAAACGGTGGCTCATTTCTTGCCACACACGAATCAGCTGGTCTCTAGTTACCGAATTCACAGCTTCAACAATTCAACGCCGCAGATTTTCAAGAGTGCCAGGCATAGGGGGGATAAAAACACGGTTTTTTACGTAACCCCACAGATAAAAATCACATGGGGTTAGGTCTGGTGACCTGGGAGGCCACGGCGATAAAGTTGATCCAACAGCGCCAATGCAACCGTTATCGCAACAGCGACAATGCGTCCGTGATCAGAACTTCAAACATTTTGCCAATCCCGTGAAGTGAAGAAGAAGAAGAAGCAAGAGATGTTCTTAGTTCATGTAAAATTAAATCCAAGATTAAAAGCGCGTGAAGTCCGTACAATAACAGGAGAAATCTTGGGTAAATAAATATCGAATAAAACTGTACAGCGAGTCTCGTGAAAACTATTACCATGGTCGAATGTCACGAGAAAGGTCATTCTTCAATGTAAAGAACATAATGCAGATTTCAATTTGCTAAAGTGCATCAAAACAAGAACCACGCGTTTTGAATCAGGTCATGTTGTCTGATGAGACTCAAATTAAAGTGTTTGATTCTTATGACTATTTAACTCATGCCCCAACCAATCACAGTCGTCTTTCGCCTCGAAATTATCAAGCAAAGTTTATCATATTAAAGAAAGCTCCTCCTTTTTAACATTCTGAATAGGTCATAGCAGTATTTTGCAGTGACTGACTCTCTAAGAAATACGGCTACCAGATTGTATATATAGTGCACGAATGTCAGCACATAGCGCATGCGGGAGATAATATAAAAACATTTGTAGCAATTGATTATACCACCAAAAAAAAAAAGGAAACAATTCCTTGCACTTTCTTAAACGAATTATTTTCCAGGAAATGACGTTTCAGAAACATATAATTGACATATTTACATCATAGGACATCAAAAAATTAATTAATACCTATAATGTTGGTTATAAATGTCTCCACTAGGGTGCATTCTTACAACATTGCGATCCTTTGACAATAAATAATATGATCTGGTTGCAGTGATGAACAAAATATGCAAATGAAGCGTACCAATCGTTTCTCATTTGTTTTCAAACATCGCCTTTTACATTAAATATGTAAATATTTTAAAATAACTATATTTAAATAATGATTTGTGTGTAAACAGCTT
The DNA here is from genome assembly GCA_030220185.1 of Diploptera punctata. Taxonomy (NCBI): domain Eukaryota; kingdom Metazoa; phylum Arthropoda; class Insecta; order Blattodea; family Blaberidae; genus Diploptera; species Diploptera punctata. The sequence goes on along the minus strand of JASPKZ010001215.1, from coordinate 855,479 downwards.
AATTTTATTCGTTAAATAGTCCTAACAAATTCCACTCTTGATTTCCAAATTCTCTACATACGAGGGCGGATCGGAAGGTAACGCACAATAATTTTTTTCTGCCTTGGTATTGCAGCTAGAATGTTGCAATTTCACAGAGATACAGTTTGAAGTTTTCACTACAGATGGTATTTTTTTCTCAGGTGCACCTCTTGCGAGAGAAGCTTGAACTATGCAACAAAGATGGCGCGCATGCTACAGTCGTCCACCTGTGAGGAACAGAGAAGTGTTGTTCGATTTTTGTGGGCCAAAGGGCATAAACCCAGTGAAATTCACAGGGACATGCGTGGCGTGTATGGGGATGATTGTATGGACCGTAGCAATGTCTTCCGTAAAGTTAGTGCTCGCTGGGTGCCTAAGAACCTGACAGACGACCACAAGGGCCAGCGAATGATGGCAAGCTTGGACCACTTACGCGCGTACACCGCACAAGGACATGACTTTCTGGAAGGAATCGTCACAGGTGATGAGTCGTGGGCGTACCACTACACCCCGAAACAAAGCAGGCATCAGCAGTGCGCAGATGGCTACACTCCAACCAAACGGACTTCTACGAACAGGGCATATTGAAACTGGTAACACGATGGGAAAAATGTGTTGAGAAAGTTGATGACTATGTCGAAAAGTAGGTAAAAGATGTAAGCTCATTTGTGATTTTTTTCCTTTTTTTTACTATTAAACTTTAAAAAAAAAAATTATTGTGCGTTACTTTCCGATCCGATCCGTCCCTCACAGGTGGACGACTGTAGCATGCGCGCCATCTTTGTTGCATAGTTCAAGCTTCTCTCGCAAGAGGTGCACCTGAGAGAAAAATACCATCTGTAGTGAAAACTTCAAACTGTATCTCTGTGAAATTTCAACATTCTAGCTGCAATACCAAGGCAGAAAAAAATTATTGTGCGTTACTTTCCGATCCGCCCTCGTAAATTGGAAATCATTCGTGACATTACTTATGATAACATAGGGTTTCGCAAAAATAAAATTACGCCGACAAAAAGAAAACACTTTCCCAACCATTAAGCATGGAGGGGCCACATGTCAGCATATGGAATATTGAATTTATTGAAGATAATATGGATAAATGGCATTTATCTCGACATTCTGAACCAAAATTTGAAACAAAGTGCAACTAAAATAGGAATGTCGAGAACCCTCACATTTTAGCAAGATCGAAAACCAAAGCACACAGCTGATATTAATAGAAGATGGGCATCTGGAATATGCTTAAACAGCTGCACACGCCAGCTCAAATTTCCCGATTTAAACTCCACGGAGCACTCATGATCCATTATCTAAAGAAGAATCTATAAGAAGGAAGTTTCGTCAATAGATGATTTGAAATCTATAGTTGTAAAGGAATTGACTGATATTAAGCCAAAAACTTGCCAAAACCTGGATAATTCAATGAACAATAGATGCAAAGTAGTGATAAAAGCAAAAGGCTATGCAATCTCGTATTGATATATTGAAGATATGTACAAATTAGCATTTATTTTTGTCTTTTTTTTTTAACGTGTTTCTGCATTTGTGTACAAACAAAAATGTTACATAAATAAACGTAACATTCATTACGAAGCAAATATATTTTTTAATTATTTTATATGTTAATGGTACTGTACATCAACTATATGTAGACTTCAAAAAAGCATATGATTCAATTAAGAGGGAGAAGTTATATAGTATCCTGCTGGAGTTCGGAATTCCTAAAAAGTTAGTTAGACTTATACGAATGTGTCTAAATGGCTCAACGAGTAGGGTGCGTGTAGGCAAACAGTTTTCAGACACTTTTGAAATCCAGAATGGGTTGAAGCAAGGAGATGCACTATCTCCTCTACTATTTAATTTTGTACTAGAGCATGCCATTAAATCTTTAGAGAATGAGGAAGGCTTACAACTCAATGGTATTAATAAGCTGTTAGTTTATGCTGATGATGTAGTACTACTGGCCGATAGCGAGGAGATACTAAAGGCCAACACGCACACACTATTGAGTAACACTAAGAAATTAGGACTGGAAGTAAATATCAGTAAAACTAAATATATGGTCACACGTAGAAATACATTATATAATGGAAATGGACAGCTAATGACAAATGAGGGAAATTTTGAGGAAGTGGCTGAATTCAAATACCTAGGAACAATAATCACAAATAGGAATGAGATGCACAAAGAAATTAAACATAGGCTCAATTCTGGAATGCATGCTATTATGCATTGCAGAGACTTTTGATGTCCCAACTCCTTTCAAAAAACGTTAAGCTGAAAATATATAAAACTATTATTCTACCAGTTATATTATATGGGTGCGAAACATGGACTCTAACTTTAAGGGAGGAAAGGAGATTACGAGTATTTGAGAATAAAGTTCTTAGGAAAATTTTTGGACCAAAGAGAGATGAACAGACAGGTGAATGGAGAAGACTTCATAACAATGAACTACATGGTCTTTATAGGAGGTCAGATATAATAAGAACAGTTAAGTCCCGTAGACTGCGATGGGCAGGACATGTTGCGCGTATGGGGAATGAACGACGTGCATGGAAACTTCTTGTAGGAAAGCCAGAAGGAAAACGCCCAGTTGGTAGACCAAGAATGAGGTGGGAGAACAACATTAACTATGATTTGAGGGAAGTAGATTATACAGGGAATGATTGGAAAGCATTAGCTCAGGATAGGGATGTATGGAGAGCTTATGTCCGCGCGGCCATGAACCTACGGGTTCGATAGTGCCAGTGAGTAAGTAAGTAAGTAAGTAACAGTTGTATAAACATATTTTTTGTACTACATTTAAAAGAATTTTCCTATAAAGGGTATGTGTACAAAAGACTGCTACTGAATGCATTTTTTAGATTTTATTTCACTCTACTCTTAAAAGGAAATTTTGTATTGTATTGTAAGCCTATGTTTTACCTTTACAGAGATTTAGGCGCTCTCCCCCTACAGGGAACAATTTGAACCATACTAATTTAGTTACACTTGTTTTCATATCGATGTCATTTTGAGTGGTACGTGGTCAGTGTTCCGCCTCATATGACATCTAAGAAACCAAGGTAATACTAGGACGGGAAAATTTGGTAAATTTTGCTTAGAGGCCTTTCCATTCAGGCTTAAGGATTTTTTAGGAGCCTGAAAATCTTCAGACTCGGGACCCACGGCTTAAAGTCCCTCCCGGAGGACTTGCTCCTTGGATTTTTCCGTCCTAAAAAATCCATCGACCCCGACCGGGTTTGAACCCGCGATCGTCGGTACCAGAGACAAAGAGCATAACCACTAGTCCACCGCGGCCGACTAAAAGGAAATTTTCGAAAATAAAATAAATTGTTAAAAATAATATACTTAGAATATAAATAGAGTAAAAGAAGTAGATTAACCCCCATGCTACTCTCTGATAAAATAGGGTGTATGTGTGTGTGTGTCGAGAGAGAGAGAGAGAGAGAGAGAGAGAGAGAGAGAGAAAAAGAGAGAGAGAGAGGGAGAGAGAGAGAGAGAGGGAGGGGGAGAGAGAGAAAAGGACAGAGAGAGAGAGAGGGAGAGAGAGGGAGAGAGAGAGAAAGAGAGAGAGAAAGAGAGAGAGAAAGAGAAAGAGAGAGAGAAAGAGAGAGAGAGAGAAAGGGAGAGAGAAAGAGAGAGAGAGAGAGAGATAGAAAGAAGAGATTAATACAACATGTGAAAGAAAGTCAGGATTAGCGTATTTTATTAAATTGTTACCTTTTCATTCCCTACAATACATAAATATAGCTCTATTGCAGAACGCAAATAAATTCTGACGACACAAAGTTGTCGTTAAGGACACGTGTGAACAATAGGTTACGCCACGTGGACGGCCAATCTTTGCGTGACAAATTACTTCTACACGCACAACTAAGAACTAAATAAAAAGCAAGCTTTTCATAGAAATTCTGTTCCTCAATTCCAAGTGTCTCCACGCATCACTCTTTTTTTAACGCGTGCAGCCTTCAAGAATTAATTCGGCTTTGTCACTTTCTTCTTTCTTTCCATTTTATTTATGTTTTGTGGGTTTTACTGCTTTACGTCGGCAGCCAAATTCAACTAAAAGAATATGTGCAATAGTTTTATTGTAAAATTTTATTACTTTCTGAAAATGCATACAAATTGGATTATCACTGTGTGACACTGAATGTTTATTTACAAACGTTGTAAAATCCATTTGCAAGATACCGACGGTAACAGACAAGTGTTTGTAATTCTATCTTCATTTCGCAAGTAATTTTAAAAATCCTATGAGTGCTTAACATCCGCTTTCCAAAGTTTTCGACACATATCTTAATTGTATTGAAAATTAATTTTATCCATCTACAAACTAAGTTGATGACCTACTTACACTTACTTACTCACTGGTACTATCGAACCCGTAGGTTCATGGCCGCGCGGAAATAAGCTCTCCATACATCCATATCCTGAGCTAATCCCTTCCAATCATTCCCTGTATAATCTACTTCCCTCAAATCATAGTTGATGTTATTCTCCCACCTCATTCTTGGTCTACCAACTGGGCGTTTTCCCTCTGGCTTTCCTACAAGAAGCTTCCATGCAAGTCTTTCATTCCCCATACGTGCAACATGTCCTGCCCATCGCAGTCTACGAGACTTAACTGTTCTTATTATATCTGACTTCCTATAAAGACCATGTAGTTCATTGTTATCTAGTCTTCTCCTTTCACCTGTCCATCTCTCTTTGGTCCAAAAATTTTCCTAAGTACTTTATTCTCAAAAACTCATAATCTTCTTCTCTCCCTTAAAGTAAGAGTCCATGTTTCGCACCCATATAATATAACTGGTAGAATAATAGTTTTATATATTTTCAGTTTAACGTTTTTTTGAAAGGATTTGGGACATCAAGAGTCTCTGCAATGCATAATAGCACGCATTTCCAGAATTGAGCCTATGTTTAATTTCTTTGTGCATCTCATTCCTATTTGTGATTATTGTTCCTAGGTATTTGAATTCAGCCACTTCTTCAAAATTTCCCTCATTTGTCATTAGAGTACGCATTTCTATATAATTACATATTTTTTCTTCGGTATCAGTTTGAGAAGTTAAGGATAGCCATGAGTGAAATACCATCCATAGTAATTCTGCCCGGAGGCAGGTTTCACTTCAACTATAGCATTTTCATGCTATGCTTTGCAGCTTTACTAGGGAATTATAAGTGTGGTAGCTTCCCGTTGCTTTCCACACCGGTGAAGGATGATGATGATGGCCGGATGATTTTCGGGGACGAAATAGAGATATGTCTTTCAAATTTTTACCACAGATGCCTACCTGTATGGTTAACATTTATGATAAATTTCAAGTGATTTGTTATATTAGTTCGCAAGTTCCATAATTTTTTCTCTTTTTTATTTTAATTAATTATAAAAGTTCCTTGCAGTGCAATTTTCAATATTTTGTCCGGATATTCGTTATACTCATTGTTTCTAAATTTGCATTGGAATTTTCTGTGCCTGTTAATACTTCTGAGAGAGAAAAAACAGTTTTTTCTGATTTTTCATGTTGGCGGAAATCGAGATAAATATGGCAATATAAAAAATCGTAACTCATGACCATTTTGATTATGATTAAAATCCAATGCAATTTTGGTTCTTTGTTTTCTTACAGATAAGTGCTGAAAATGTCAGTTGAATAAGGCAAAAATTGCAGTGCAAAGAACTGTTTTTAAAAGGGCATGCGCTTGAAAAATACACTTTGAGAAAAAATACTTCTGGCTGCTTTAATAACACACAGTTCCAATTTCTGTGTTGAAACGAATATTTATTTTGGATATTTGTGCCAAACTGTATGGTAGAGACTCTCATTACCATTTTGGATTTTTTTCTTTTGTGCCTCTCACCAATAATACATATGATGCCAATGTTTGATATATTGGCATCATTTTTGCCACTAGTTCTGGGGGAGTTTAAAAATGGCTGCCAGGGCTTTAATAATGGCGAAATAGCAATAAGTTATATATTTTCTTGAACAGGAAGCATAGGAGAATTTTATGAGAGGTAAAACACAAAATGTGTGTTTTGGTCAATTGTCACTCAAAACTACCCTTAAAATGTTAACGAATTAGGCTACATGTTACATATTTTGCTTATTCCGGTGAATACTACATATTTTAAACATAAATATATATTAAAATATATATACAGTCAATATGCCCATTTCACCAATTAATGTTTTAAAATGGTCAACAAGTTTCTACAGCCAAGCTGTCATTCTCAAGACCAGATATTGACTGAAGACACAATTGATAATAAATAAATAAATAAATTCAGTTAAAAACAAACTGAGTTGTTGGCTGTAGAAACTTGTTGACCATTTTAAAACATTAATTGGTGAAATGGGCATATTGACTGTATATATATTTTAATATTTTATCACCAAGAAGATCACTTGTGTATTAAATAAATATATATGTTTATATGTTATATCAAATGCTTAATTGGACTCATATGTTCATCAACTTAAGCATTCGCCAATGACGATCTGTGATGTCCAGCGGACGTTTAAAAAAATCTGCTCATCGATAGAAAAAACTCCTGAAAATATTTTTAAAATGTTGTGATCGCTTTTCATTTTACAGGGATATCTAGAGAATTTTGATTTGATACTATTATCGCATGGAAATGATACTGGAAATCACCTACGGGATAGAACTGATATGGGAGAAACTATCGACCAGCGATTTGGAGAGGTTAGAAAAAGTAAAACCAAGATTCATCAAAAAGGCATTAGGTGCAAGCAAATACACACCAAATAGAATGGCCTATATGCTAGCCAGAGAAACCTACTTCCTAGAGGACCGAGGCAAAGGATACTACTGCCAGCAACGGAGCCATATAAGAAAGTCATCGAAAAAAAGAAACAGAGAGAAAAAGAGATCGACGAAGATTTCTACGCCTCAGATGCCATGGTAAACAGAGAGTGGACTGGAAGTAACCAAACACAAAGGCACAGAATCATAGGTTTAGCAACACACGGATATCATCAGAAAATGTGCAAAAATACAAAATTACACCAACCGAGTGATTCGTGTGAATGCAAGATATGCGACCAAAAGTGTGAGCGATACCATTACAAACAATGCAGAATGTGGACAGGATCACTGAACGAACTCATAAAAGACAAATCATAAACTTATAACTTAATGCTCTTTCGAGTGCCTCTTACCAATTTATTTATATTTAAATCTTTTTTTTATGGAAATTCGTTCTGAATTTGTGACTGAATAACTTAATGAAAATTGAATATAGAATAGATATTTCATTGTTTGTCCACCGCTGTGGTCTCGAAGTAGCGTGCTGCCTTGTTACGCAGCGGGCCCGGGTTCGGTCCCCGGTCGGGAAAGTTTTTCTGGGTGAGGTTTTTATCGGGGTTTTTACTCACCTGTAAGACAAATGTCAAGAAAACTTTAAGGCCCAAACGGTCCGCGAAATCATATGGCCATCGCAATCATCATCATTCATATTCATCTTAGATTAAGTTTAGGATTAGGGACTCTCCTGTCGCACCACTATCATCACCCATCATATCATCGCGGCAACGTAACCCCGCCTTCCAGGCGCCCCTACCTCAGAAGTGGGTTACCAGGAATGTCGAAAGACAACCTGGGGCATTTGCAAAAAAAAAAAAAACATTGTAGTCAAGTTTTTAACAGCGCTTTCAGGAGGCCACGGAAAAGTACTAAACATGCCAATAATATCAAATTACGTCACCACATCGCATAATAAACACCCATAAAAAATCAGGAAATATATCCAATTATTTATCATCATCATCATAATAGTACATTCACGAATTTAGGCCAATTGTTGACCTGTTTCGGCCTCAAGAGAAACACCATCCTAAAGTCTTTTGAGTGGACGTCCTGCTCTTCTTCTTCCTGCAGGTTGATATCTTAACATTTGTTTGGGTATTCTGTGATCTTCCATTCGATGAACATGTTGCATCCATCTTGACTTATAATCAGAAATTTTATTTTCTAAAGATTCCATTTGTAATTCTTCTAAGATGTCTTCATTTTTTTTTGTGATCTAGTAGTGTGTATCCTGCAGTCCTCCGAAGGTATCTCATTTCAGCAGATCTAAGTCTCTGTATATCCTTCTGTTTCAACGTCCATACTTCGCTACCATACAAAAGAGTTGGAAGAGCCAGTGTTTTATACACTTTTAGTCTTGAAAGTTTTTGGACTAACTGTGGCTTGAAGATAGAATTTATTAACCCTAAAATTCTTAAAAATGTATATATTTTTGCATTTACAACCTTTTCTTCCAATTATTTATGTGAAGGACATCTATGTTCATGTAGGAATTTTGTTAATATGTCGGCTCCTTTCGTTTCTCTAAGCAACCTTATTATGTCATTTAATATATTTTAATAAAAATTTTCCACTTTACAGCAGTTTGCCTTTGATTCCTACTTTCCAGAGATTCCTATCTTCCCATTGTCCATCTTCCATACCCCTCTTCATCATGGCATCATATATTCCCTCATACCATGCTCTTCTACTTCTCCCCCTCTTCCTTCTGTCTGGTACCATCCAATCCAACATCTGTTCAGGCCACTGGTCTTCCGACATCCGTTGTACATGTCCATACCACTGTAGAGCTCTCTCTGTTATCCTATCGATAACAGTTTCTTGTGCATCCATTTCTTGTCTGATATATGTATTTCGATTATGTTGTAGCCTGGATATTCTCATACTTCTCCGTAATCCATCCATTTCTGTCGCCAAGATTATTTTCTGCATCATTTCATTTATTGTCCAGCTTTCTGATCCATATGTAAGTATACTTCCTATTATTGTCTGCATAATCTCTTTTTTTTCTGGTCAAATTTCTATTCCATAAAAGACCATTCAGGGATCTAATCGCCTTCCTTGCACAATTTACTCTGTTAATAATATCTTTTTCACAAGTACCAGATTTGTCTCTTATAGAACCAAGATATTTAAATTATTCAACACATTCAATTTCATATTATTTATTTGTAGATCTTTTGAATTTCCTCCGATTACCATATACTCTGTTTTAATATAATTTATCTTCAGTCCACCTACCTCAAATGCATCGACCAACTTTCTGATCATATATTCTATATCTTCTTTATCTTGTCCTATTATAATCTGGTCATCAGCGAATGATAAATTGTGCAGTAAATGGCCATTAATGTTGATTCCCATTCCCCTACATGACTTATTCCATTTCATTAATACATCTTCTAAATATATCTTGAACAATGTTGGTGTCATCCCGCATCCTTGTCTTAATCCTTTTGTTATATCAAATGCTGATGATACTCTATTTCCAACCTTAATACTTGGTTAACAATCATACATTCCTTTTATAAAAATGTACATTTACACAAATGTAAAATGCATTTACACAATTTAATAATTTTGATAGGAATCCAGCGATAAACATTTAGGTCAAGTAGAAACGCACAATGTTTAAGAAAATTAACATTCTATTTTTATAATAAGTTACTATGAAGTTTGTGATTGTAATACAGCCAGGTAACAGTTAGAAAATAACAGCTAAAATAACTCAGATCTTATCTAGAGAATTCGTAACAAGTTTTTTTTAAGGAGAGTTTGTGAAAAAATGCAGGAACAAGTTTTAAAAGTATAAATTGCAGTTTTTTTACTTAGCCCCTTTTAAAAATATGTGAAGGCCTACATTCCATTGAAATTGTTGTTATTATGATATTGTCGAGAGCTGTAATGTTGCACACTTTATGTGCTTCGGACCTTAAGTAACAGACTATAGCGCCTTAGATAAAAAGCGAGGCTGAACTTTTATTGTGTTACCGCATTTAAAATATGAAGTTGAGGTGCAGCTAATGTACAGCAACTCACAATCTCTCTATCTGTATCTACTCGTACGTATGTTCCTGCAGATTATCACACCCCAAAAATACGGTCCCCGAAATTATATGGCCATCATCATCATCCTTATCATCATCATCATCATCATCCTTCACCGGTGTGGAAAGAAACGGGAAGCTACCACACCTACAATTCCCTAGTAAAGCTGCAAAGCATAGCATGAAAATGCTATGAATGCAGTGAAAGACCTGCCCTCGGGCAGAATTACTATGGATGGATGGATAATTAATTTTATATATACATATATATATATATATACATATATATACATATATATATACATATATATATATATCTTCTTCTTCTTCTTCCTTCCAAGTATTAGGCCAAGGCCTGTTACGATCCTATAGAAAATTTTCCCTCCAGCGTTTCATAGGACGGACCAGTGACTTCGTCCTCTTGGTATATAATTATAAACAGCTTTGGGGATCCGATATATATATATATATATATATATATATAATGATATGAAAAGAAAAATGTATGCTTGAGTCGGGATTTGAACCCGAGTCTCGAAACTCTGTATGTTTAGCGCTCTAATCAATTGAGCTACTCAAGTATTCCAACACAAACATACATTTTTCTCATATATGTAGTATTCTCAATTCACACAAGAGGCAGCGGGAAGTCGTTCCAACTGACATCTAGTGGCCAACATACATAACAGTTAAGCAAATTTTTAAAGAGAATGTATGTTTGTGTTGGAATACTTGAGTAGCTCAGTTGGTTAGAGCGCTAAACGTACAGAGTTTAGAGACTCGGGTTCAAATCCCGACTCAAGAATTCATTTTTCTTTTCATATCATATTTGCCTACATTTTCAAATGTCAAAAATATAGTTATAACATCTAAACACGCACAAAGAAATTAAACATAGGCTCAATTCTGGAAATGCGTGCTACTATGCATTGCAGAGACTCTTGATGTCCCAACTCCTTTCAAAAAATGTTAAACTGAAAATATATAAAACTATTATTCTACCAGTTATATTATATGGGTGCGAAACATGGACTCTTACTTTAAGGGAGGAAAGGAGATTAAAAGTATTTGAGAAGAAAGTACTTAGGAAAATTTTTGGACCAAACAGAGATGAACAGACAGGTGAATGGAGAAGACTTCATAACAATGAACTACATGGTCTTTATGGGAAGCCATATATAATAAGAACTGTTAAGTCTCGTAGACTGCGATGGGCAGGACATGTTGCACGTATGGGGAATGAAAGACTTGCATGGAAGCTCCTTGTAGGAAAGCCAGAGGGAAAACGCCCAGTTGGTAGACCAAGAATGAGGTGGGAGAATAGCATTAACTATGATTTGAGGGAAGTAGATTATACAGGGAATGATTGGAAAGCATTAGCTCAGGATAGGGATGTATGGAGAGCTTATGTCCGCGCGGCCATGAACCTAGTGCCAGTGAGTAAGTAAACACACACACACACACACACATATATATATATATATATATATTATATATATATATATGTGTGTGTGTGTGTGTGTGTGTCTCTAATGCGATTGATAACATTTAATTGATTAAATCACGTGGCAAGAATGGATCTTAAACGATTTCTTGATAATAGACCTATCAATAAGACCACTAATATTCTGACAAAGTAAGTGGTTTGACCAGGTGGAGCTGAAACAACCTGAATAAAGGTAAGATTTTACAGAACAATTAGAAAAAGAAGAAAATTCTTACAATATTTGTCGAATGTGAAATAGTTTCGGATATAAAGAAAGCGTTTAGGATGAGCAAGCAGCAAGAGCCGCGTGTTTTACTTAATAAAGCAATCATGCGGACTGCAAATTACTGGACAGCATGGCAGATCGCATGCTTGCTCCAGGCTGTAATACCATCCAGTGGCATCTCAACCATCCTACTTCCGCTCCAAAATAAAACTGTAACGCTCTCCTCATGTCAGAAGTAACATCACTTCAAATTGTTCATTCCTCTATTAAGATACACTGAATAAATCAATAATTGAATAGTTGTCTCGAAAAGAGATCTTACTTACTCACTCACTGGCACTATCGAACCCGTAGGTTCATGGCCGCGCGGACATAAGCTCTCCATACATCCATATCCTGAGCTAATGCTTTCCAATCATTCCCTGTATAATCTACTTCCCTCAAATCATAGTTAATGTTGTTCTCCCACCTCATTCTTGGTCTACCTTTGGCATGGGTTCCCTGAAGTAGTCCCCGCCCGGAGAACCGATTGGGGCATTATTTGACCTCCGGAAAATTTTACCCCAGTTGAACTCATGTTCGCATTTCTTGATGGTTGTATTTTTAAGGTGAAAGATCATCACTCCTTCGACCAGGGTACTTTTTTCGTCTGGCTTATCACCTTCGACAAGTCCGGCATTAGTAACCCTATCGGCAGCAATGCTACCGCCGGCATAGCTCTCGGGATCATTTAAGCGCGCAAGAGACAAATGTCAGGAAAACTTTAAGGCCCAAATGTTCCCCGAAATCATATGGCCATCATCATCTTCATCATCATCACCCTTATCATTATCATCATCACCATCATCTTTCACCGGTGTGGAAAGCAACGGGAAGCTACCACACTTACACAATTCCCTAGTAAAGCTGCAAGCATAGCATGGAAATGCCTTCGGGCAGAATTACTATGGATGGATATGTTAGATCATTTTACCACTCTGTAGAGATAGAGCCGGACATCATAGACATTATAGAAAAGATTACAGTAGTATGGCCATGTCAAAAAAATGCCAGAGCAAAGATTGCCTAAAATCGTTATGGAATGGATACCAATGGGAAGGATGAAGAGAGGAAGACCGAAGAAAACTTGGATAGAAGGGATACAAGCAGCTATGAATATCAGAGGATTGGAGGAAGATCAATAGATGGACAGAGAGGAATGGCGTTTGGTTTCCGGAAGACGGCGGCAGCTGCCATGACACCGGATGATGATGATGATGATGAATACTTAATATAATTATATTATTGTCTCAAATTAATATTAGTATTTAGAATATTGAAATCATATTTAACGAACGGCAAATGCATATTTCCGGATAGTATTGGAATGGATGAGAAGAAACTGGATATGGCGTGCACGCTAATGTTTAGATGATCACGCAAACAGGACCACCCGTGTGATGTCTTTGTGCCATGAAGAACTTCACTAACTTCCTAGTATAATCAACACCCTCTTACTCAACATCTAGCTTTTTATACCCCAAATCTTGATGCTTTCATTTGTCTCTTCAATCTTTTAAATGCCATGTCATCTGACATCAGACAGGGATTCTAACAAAACAACTACTGTAGTTTTATAATCTCTCTTCCAATAAGTCATGTCAGCTATAGATTTTATACACTAACTCACTGGCACTGTCGAACCCATAGGTCCATGGCAACGCGGACATAAGCTCTCCATACATCTCTATTATTCATTATCTTTTGCGGTCTCACTTACCAAAACATGGAATTCCCTTCCGACCTATGCCAGAGACTGTCAAACTATAACATCCTTCAAAAAGAAATTAAAGAATTATTTAATAACAAACTAACTTATACACCTCACTGATAGTATTCTTTTAACAATTAATAAATTTAATTATTTATGAAAATAATATTAAGATTAACAAATATTTCCTTTTGTTTTGTTTTAAATATTGTACAAACGTAAAATTAGTTTTCTATATCTCATTATTTTTCTTTGTTCTTATATATACATTATACAGGAACAATTTAATGTGTCTTGCTTGTATACACTTTATTATTAGTTTTAGTCTTAATTTTAACTAACATTAACTGGTTGCATTATAGATCGTAATATAATATCTTTCTGATCAAATTTTTATTTAGTATTTAATATTAGAGTGAATTGTGATTGTTATATTCTGATGTAATATATGTTTGTCCTGGTGAGTGCAAGAGAAGGCCACATGGCCTTAACTCCACCTGGCTAAATAAATATAATCTAATCTAATCTATCCTGAGCTAATGTTTTCCAATCATCCCCTGTATTTCCTTCAAATCATAGTTAATGTTATTCTCCCACCTCATTCTTGGTCTATCAATTGGGCTTTTCCCTCTGGAGTCCCTGCGATGCATAATAACATGCATTTCCAGAATTGAGTCTATGTTTAATAACTTTATAGACCTCATTCCTATTTGTACTTATTGTTCCTAGGTATTTATGTTTTTTACTTTGTCTTCTTATAGACTTTATTTTTACCAATATATGTTTATTAAAGGTAAAGGTAAAGTGATCCCACAACAGGCCTCAGGAGGCCTTTGGGGTAGTAGGAGGTTAAGGCTCCCACTTTTTCTAGACAATCGGCACTTGATGTCAGCCGGGTTGTCAGCCCTGCGTGACGGCCGCCTTTACCCAGAACAAGCGTCTGGTACTCATTTCCGTTAGAGGCTGAGTAGACCCCAAGGCCATAGTGCCGCCAGAGAGTTTGGGTCAGTTTAAAAATCCTGACCCCAACGGGACTCGAACGCTCGACCCTCCTCTTGTAGCTCAGTGCCTTAACCACTACGCTACGGCGTGCCATCAAACATATTAATTGATATAGAGCATGCCACGCTTTTTATGGTAAAATTATTATTTTTTGTAGATAACTCTAGTTTTATTCTAGATGTGTTGGAGATGATTTGTTTGTTGACCACTTTAATTTTACCCCAAGCGTGTTGGAAATTAAAGTTATTTTTCATTTTTTAGTTCGGTTTTCTAATAAAGCGTGTTGTTTTAGTTTTTTAAACTATTATTTATTTTTTTACTTTGGTTTCCTAATAAAGCGTGTTGTTTTAGTTTTTTAAAACTAATATTTATTAAATAATCAATTGAGTTGGTGTTTACTTGACGAAAATCCATATTTATTAATTAAATAAAAATAAAACGTAGTTTTATTTGATTTTCATATTTATTATATAATTCAGTGACAGCTGTTTCGGTACACTGTACCTTCTTCAGACATGTTAACAGATTATCAACTGGTTGAGTGGTAGACAAGGCCTTAAGGCCTTAACTCTGCCAGGTAAAATAAAGCTATTATTATTATTATTATTATTATTATTATTATTATTATTATTATTATTATTATTATTATTATTATTATTATTATTATTATTATTTATATTACACATAAACTGATCTAAGCAACAATACAACAATAATTTATTTAAATACAGTATAACATAATTCATAATTCAAAATCTGTTAACATGTCTGAAGAAGGTACAGTGTACCGAAACAGCTGTCACTGAATTATATAATGAATATGAAAATCAAATAAAACTACGTTTTATTTTTATTTAATTAATTAATATTTATTAATTCAAGTCTATACATTGCAATCTCAGAATGATTCAGGCAGGAGAATTCTCTGGCTCATGTTGTATAGATACTACATTAATGATTCAGGCTGCACTTGTGTTTTTCTCGAAGGATAATGTTTTGAGATATAACAAATATTAAGACGCCGAGAACCTTTTACAGAAAGACACGTGTAATTGATTTTATCGCATGCACAAACCATGCTGATGCCAACATTATTATACAGGGTGGACCGCTCGAATGGACCTAATTTCAATTGCTTGTTACTGGCAAACGGTTGAAGATAGAAACTTAAAACAACGTTCATAGTACAGAAAAACTCACCAAGTTTCGAATCCTGTCGGTAGATGGCACAAAGATACGTTTCTCGTTCTTAGATTTAATTGTTTGTGAAAATGGCGACTCCGCAGATGAAAGCGCAAGCTGGACCTAATTTCAATTGCTTGTTACTGGCAAACGGTTGAAGATAGAAACTTAAAACAACGTTCATAGTACAGAAAAACTCACCAAGTTTCGAATCCTGTCGGTAGATGGCACAAAGATACGTTTCTCGTTCTTAGATTTAATTGTTTGTGAAAATGGCGACTCCGCAGATGAAAGCGCAAGCTGTTTTGTGGTATGCGGAGTTTAAATCAATCATTAAGTTCAAAGGGAGTTCCGGCGTGTGTTTAACCGTGATGCTCCAACTGCTAGAAGCATAAGAAGTGGCGTGATACATTATTAGCTACAGGATCTGTGTTGAAGAAGCATGGTGGTGGTCGCAGAGCATCCGATGAAATGGTAGCAAATGTTCAAGCCGCATTTGAGCGAAGCCCCCGGAAGTCATTAAGAAGAGCTTCGCGGGAATTTCAAATACCAAAATCGACATTACAACGGATTGTCCACAAACGCCTCAAACTGCAACGCATATAAAGTGCAGTTAGTGCAACGTCTGGAGCCGAATGACATGCCGAAACGAGTGGAATTCGCCAATACGATGCTGGACCGTCTCGGCGCTGATCCTGACTTCATGACCAAGATTTTCTTCTCGGACGAAGCCACTTTCCATTTGTCAGGCAAGGTAAACCGGCATAATGTGCGGATCTGGGGATCGGAGAATCCTCACGCTATTCAAGAGCATGTTCGTGATAGTCCGAAGATGAATGTTTGGTGCAGTTTGTCACATAATAAGGTCATTGGACCGTTTTTCTTCGCCGAGAAAACTGTTCGTGGTACCACATATCTTGACATGCTGGAGCAGTTCTTCTTTCCACAAATTGAACAACTGCAGCCTAACATCGTTTTCCAGCAAGATGGTGCTCCTCCCCACTGGTCCAATGAAGTTCGTACGACTTTGGACAACATTTTCCCTGGCCGTTGGATTGGTAGGGGAGGACCAATCGCGTGGCCCCCGAGATCTCCCGATTTAACACCACTGGATTTCTTTCTCTGGGGCTATGTCAAAGATAAAGTTTACACCACCCCAGTCAAAGACCTTCGTGATCTTCGTGAGCGCATCATAGAGGCTATTGAGAACATTCCAGAAGACATACTCCAACGTACTTGGCAAGAAATTGTTCATCGCTTTGATATCGTCACAGTGACTGCTGGGGCTCATATAGAGATGTGGTGATCTGGATATCAAAACTTGGTGAGTTTTTCTGTAATATGAACGTTGTTTTAAGTTTCTATCTTCAACCGTTTGCCAGTAACAAGCAATTGAAATTAGGTCCATTCGAGCGGTCCACCCTGTACACCATTTGCATCAACAAGCAATGCAATCATTTTACGTACAGTCCCGCCAGTTTGAACACGGATCGATCTAGATTCCATTCCTATGCAATAACTGAGAAATGTATTTTTGTTTTGTTTAAAAAAAGCTATTAATACCTGCAGAATGCGAAAAGCAAGACCGAGTGATTTAGTTGCAACTGTCAGCAGACGACGCGACAGTGTAGAGACCTGTTACTTCTTCACTATCAAATAATATTCGAATGTAAACGAGAATTTCATTTGCTTTTACTTTTATAGTAAAAAAAAAAATTTGAACGAGGTGCCCGAGCAAAAATATTTAGTCCCTTACATATTTAATAATTGTATTCTTATCAATATCTAGTCCCGCACCGTAGCCTGGTAGTTAAGGCAAGGAAGCCTTGGAGCAGAGCTACGGGACTTGCGCTGGTTCGAGTCTCCATGGGGCAAGAAATTTTCTCATGGTATTTCGGCCAGTATGGGACCGGTGCCCACCCAGCATCATGAGGCATTTGGGTAGCTACAATAAGTAGCGACTTCAAGTTGAGAAGACCGGCTATAACGGCTGGGGGACTCGACATGCTAACCACATGTCACCCCTACACTGGCTGATGATCATCCACCTCTGTGATTGACACATGTGGATGTGAGGCCAGCGGCCGGCTGGTAGGCTAAGTGCCTTCTAGACCTATCACGCCAGGAGTATAAGGTCGGCCGCGGTGGACTAGTGGTTATGCTCCTTGCCTCTTGTTCCCGAGGGTCGCGGGTTCAAACCCGGCCGTGGTCGATGGATTTTTTAGGATGGAAAAATCCAAGGAGCAAGTCCTCCGGGAGGGACTTTAAGCCGTGGGTCCCAAGTCTAAAGATTTTCAGGCTCGTAAAAAATCCTTAAGCCTGAATGAAAAGGCCTCTAAGCAAAATTTACCGAATTTTCCCGTCCTAGTACTACCTTGGTTTGCTAGATGTCAGTATGAGGCGGAACGCTGACCACGGACCACTCAAAATGACATCTATACGAAAACAAGTGTAACTAAATTAGTATGGTTCAAATTCTTCCCTGTAGGGGAGAGCGCCTAAATCTCTCTAAAGAGAAAACATGGGCTTACAAAATCAATTTCTAAATTTTTAAGAATTTTAGGGTTAATAAATTCTATCTTCAAGCCACAGTTAGTCCAAAAACATTCAAGACTAAAAGTGTATAAAACACTGGCTCTTCCAACTCTTGTATGGTAGCGAAGTACGGACGTTGAAACAGAAGGATATACAGAGACTTAGATCTGCTGAAATGAGACCTTCGGAGGACTGCAGGATACACACTACTAGATCACAAAAAAAAAAAAATGAAGACATCTTAGAAGAATTACACATGGAACCTTTAGAAAACAAAATTACTGATTATAAGTCAAGATGGATGCAACATGTTCATCGAACGGAAGATCACAGGATACCCAACACAAATGTTAAGATATAAACCTTCAGGAAGAAGGCCAGGGCATCCACTCAAAAGAATTCTGGATGGTGTTTCTCTTGAGGCCGAAAGAGGTCAACAGATGGCCTAAATTCATGAATGTACTATGATGATGATATTCTTATCATGTATAGACGTACTGTAGTATGCTAAGCTAAATGACCTAAAATATTTGCGCCATCGAGTTTAGTTTTATACATAATAAAATGTTAAATAATTAATTCACAAATTAATTAAGAGATTATTTAACATTTTGTGTAAATAAAACACGTCATTTACGTTTTAAAATCCTTTTAAAGCGTGTAATAAATTTCCATTTATGTTTTTTTATAACTTACTGTTGGAATATAAATAAAATGCGTTGATAAACCGCTTCCATATATTGTTTATGCACTATAAAATCTATTTATTTTTTATGAAAAATGTAGTGTTCCAAATTAGAAAAACAGGAAGAATGGTAATATGACATTTCTGGAGATTTTTCTACACTACATTTCGAATATGAAAACATATTTTTTTCTAAAAAGGAATCTTCTCTCCTTCTATTATGCTACAATATAAACATTCCACATTCAGGACTTTATTATGCATTCATTTCTATAAGTATACATTTTAAAAGTATATCTATCTATCTTCGGGTTTTTACAGCTGCTGCCGTCTTCCCGTGCCAAACCCTCTTGGGCATCTTCAATGCTTAGCCCAGAACTCATGTCGTTAACAATTTGATTTTAGAACAATCAGAATAGGTTTATTAATTTATTATTGTACAGATGTTTCTTTATATATATTGTATACTGTATTGCATAAAATGTGTGAGAGAAGTGTAGAGTAAGTCAAATGTATGTTTGTGGAAGAGCTCATAATGCATTTTCTTAATTTGAAATGAATAAATATAATTTAACACATTTCTTTACATTTCATTCTCCATCATTTCCCATTCCATTTTCCCTGTAATATAAATGCATATGTATAAATATATATATATATATATAGTATATGTATGTATGTATGTATGTATGTATGTATGTATGTATGTATGTATGTATGTATGTATGTATGTATGTATGTATGTATGTATGTATGTATGTATGTATGTATGTATGTATGTATGTATATTATATATATATATACAGGGTGGACCGCTCGAATGGACCTAATTTCAATTGCTTGTTACTTGGCAAACGGTTGAGATAGAAACTTAAAACAACGTTCATATTACAGAAAAACTCACCAAGTTTTGATATCCAGATCACCACATCTCTATATGAGCCCCAGCAGTCACTGTGACGATATCAAAGCGATGAACAATTTCTTGCCAAGTACGTTGGAGTATGTCTTCTGGAATGTTCTCAATAGCCTCTATGATGCGCTCACGAAGATCACGAAGGTCTTTGACTGGGGTGGTGTAAACTTTATCTTTGACATAGCCCCAGAGAAAGAAATCCAGTGGTGTTAAATCGGGAGATCTCGGGGGCCACGCGATTGGTCCTCCCCTACCAATCCAACGGCCAGGGAAAATGTTGTCCAAAGTCGTACGAACTTCATTGGACCAGTGGGGAGGAGCACCATCTTGCTGGAAAACGATGTTAGGCTGCAGTTGTTCAATTTGTGGAAAGAAGAACTGCTCCAGCATGTCAAGATATGTGGTACCAAGAACAGTTTTCTCGGCGAAGAAAAACGGTCCAATGACCTTATTATGTGACAAACTGCACCAAACATTCATCTTCGGACTATCACGAACATGCTCTTGAATAGCGTGAGGATTCTCCGATCCCCAGATCCGCACATTATGCCGGTTTACCTTGCCTGACAAATGGAAAGTGGCTTCGTCCGAGAAGAAAATCTTGGTCATGAAGTCAGGATCAGCGCCGAGACGGTCCAGCATCGTATTGGCGAATTCCACTCGTTTCGGCATGTCATTCGGCTCCAGACGTTGCACTAACTGCACTTTATATGCGTGCAGTTTGAGGCGTTTGTGGACAATCCGTTGTAATGTCGATTTTGGTATTTGAAGTTCCCGCGAAGCTCTTCTTAATGACTTCCGGGGGCTTCGCTCAAATGCGGCTTGAACATTTGCTACCATTTCATCGGATGCTCTGCGACCACCACCATGCTTCTTCAACACAGATCCTGTAGCTAATAATGTATCACGCCACTTCTTTATGCTTCTAGCAGTTGGAGCATCACGGTTAAACACACGCCGGAACTCCCTTTGAACTCTAATGATTGATTTAAACTCCGCATACCACAAAACAGCTTGCGCTTTCATCTGCGGAGTCGCCATTTTCACAAACAATTAAATCTAAGAACGAGAAACGTATCTTTGTGCCATCTACCGACAGGATTCGAAACTTGGTGAGTTTTTCTGTACTATGAACGTTGTTTTAAGTTTCTATCTTCAACCGTTTGCCAGTAACAAGCAATTGAAATTAGGTCCAGCTTGCGCTTTCATCTGCGGAGTCGCCATTTTCACAAACAATTAAATCTAAGAACGAGAAACGTATCTTTGTGCCATCTACCGACAGGATTCGAAACTTGGTGAGTTTTTCTGTACTATGAACGTTGTTTTAAGTTTCTATCTTCAACCGTTTGCCAGTAACAAGCAATTGAAATTAGGTCCATTCGAGCGGTCCACCCTGTATATATATATATGTGTGTGTATATATATATAATAAAAATAATAAAAAAAAAGTGACTGGTTACATGTAATTTCATAATTCGACGTTTGGGGGCGCTGTTGTACAATGTAATTTCAAATTTGGCGCTGTTTTTCATCTACCTGCTTCATAGTTTCTGACACCAGATGGCGCTGTTTTTCATTTACCTGTTTCGTAATTTCTGACACCAGAGGTGCTGTAGTAGTATAGTTCTTCTTCTTCTTTTTCCGTTTAGTACCAGTACATGATATTAGATGTCACTAGGCTACTTCTACACTAGCGCCGCTTGTGGCACATACGCAAAACTCACTCACCGTGGCATCCCGTTATAATAATAATCCCTGGCTTAGCCCTCTAGCTTGCATTAATGTCTTCATATTTTCCTTCCATGTTAACTTTGGTCTCCCTCTTTTCTTCTTTGTGTTCGGATGCCATTCATATAGTTGCTTCGGCCATCGCTCATCTTCCATTCTTAAAACATGTCCTAACCACTTTAATTCCTTCCCCTCAATTCTTTCAATTGTGCTTTCTTCTGCTTCCATTATGTTTGTAATTTCCTTATTTGTGACATGTTTTCATTTTGACTTTCTGGCACTTCTGCGTAAATAATCCATTTCTAGAGCTATTAGTCTATTCTTGTAGTACTTATTGATTGTCCATACCTCACTTCCATACATTGCAACAGATTCCACCAATGTTTTACCAATATATTTTTTGTGACTTTCAAAATATGCTTATCCCACCATATGGAATTTAACGATGATATTATTTTGCTACACAATTCAATTCTATGTTTTATGTTCTCTTTGCCTATACCTTCAATGTTATCCATAATTATTCCCAAATATTTAGTTTGTTTCACTTGCTTTATTTGGATTTCTTCTTACAATAATATATTACGATGGGAAGTGATATTTACAGAATCGAGGATCGCTCGGTTTTTAATTTCCGAGATTCTGTAAAACACTTCACAAACGTGCGTTGTACGTTAATTTTTGCGCGACGGTGTTTTCAAAATAATAAATAGTAGTAAATAATAACATCTTTGTTGGAAATATTTGCGTTCATTATAAACAATTGACTAACGTTAACAGTGTGGGCAATGTTTATTAGTTGAAAGTAGAGGAGGCCGTGAGACCATTATTATTGATAAAATGACCGCAAGTACGTATTTATTGTTTTATATTGTTTCAAATAAAGTTCAGTTCATTTAAAATGCAGTGATTTGTTTCGTATAATGTATATTAACACTACCTTTTGGATATTTTTGTATATACATTGTACGTAGTATGCACAGAGGGCAGTGGTTTTACTTCAAGCACGTGAGTGTAAATGTAGTATTACAGTATAGTTATTTAGGTTGGCAACCCCGAACTGTAGGAAGTTGAACTTTTAATCACGGTCGCTATTGTTGTAAGTACGAGAAAACGCACTATCGCGCAAAAAGAGAATGATTATTCGGTGTAAATCGATCGCACGGACAGTAAGCCGTACGTGCTCATGACAGCCCATAACGGTCTATCATTAATATAAAACAGGTCAAAACAGAAGATAGAATTAAAATTAATTACATTACAAATTAAACAATCAAATTTTTGCAGTAGTCATAATAGTTAACTTTGTTTAATATATATAATTCTTGAAGATGGCACTTCAGAAGGGGCCCCTTTATTCAGGCTTAAAGATCTTTTACGAGACTGAAAAAATCATCAGACTCGGAACACGACTTAAAAGTCCCTCCCGGAGGACATGCTCCTTGGTTTGTTCATTCCTAACAAAATCTATCGACCCCGGCCGGGTTTGAACCCGCGTCCCTCCGGACCAGAGGCAAGGAACGACTGAACTATGAAATAATAATAAATAATAGTTTTAAAAACGCCAAAAACGGCGCACTTTTATTAGAAAACCGAACTAAAAAATTAAAAATAATTTTAATTTTCAACACGCTTGGATAAAATTAAAGTGGTCAACAAAAAATCATTTCCAACACATCTAGAAAACTAGAGTTAAAAAGAAAAGTTACCATCAAAAGCGTGGTGTGCTCTATATCAATTAATATATTTGAAAATAAACAGATATTGGTAAAAGTCTCTAAGAAGAAAACGTAAAAAACATAAAAAGCACCCCACGCTTTTGATGGTATTTTTTTTTGTAGATAACTATAGTTTTATTCTAGATGTGATGGGAATGATTTTTTTGTTGACCACTTTAATTTTATCCCAAGCGTGTTGGAAATTAAAATTATTTTTCATTTTTTAGTTCGGTTTTCTAATAAATCATGTTGTTTCAGTTTTTTAAACAATTTTTTTCTTCAATTTTTAGTTTAATTGATTGTCATAAACCGGAATCCCATAAAAATTTAAGGATGTGGTAGGTTTTATGTCTCTCACAATTCTACACTTGCACTCTTATGCCACTGATGCACTAAACACTTGTAAACACGTTTTGTACTGTTTTAAACATTTTCCAATGATCTTCAAGCTTTCTTTACAATATTTTATATTTATATATTTACGTAAAACATGATCGTGGATAAATTACTTGCTTGCTACTTTCCCATGTTGTTCCAACGTTGCCACCATTTTAAATAATTTCAAACCATATTTAGTGTTAGTGTACGTAAAATTAGTTTATAGTTCATTGAATAGTACGCATGTAAATTGCTTTGTTACGTTAGGAAATGGGAAGTTGGTTTACGTCCATTTTTTTAAGCATTTGGGAATAAATAATATGCATGTAAATTGTTTTCTTTAGTTAGAAAATGGCAAGTTAGTTAACGTCCATTTTTTTTTTTTTTTTTTGCATTTGGAAATTTATTCCCAAAGTTGGTAACGCCGAACTGCAGAGCCATCTACCGGAGGCTATATTAACCATTGCGGCAATTCCCGCAATTCGCGCATGCGCACTGCGATTCTGTGGAACTTAGAAAAATTCGTCTGAGACATATGACCGACTTTTTCCAAATTTAATTGCTTCATACTCTTCTAAAAAATCCTCCGGGCCGGATTTGAACCAGGGACCTATGGATTACTGAAATTATATACCACTACAGTCCACCGCTCTACCAACTGGCTAGCAGAGGATATAATATTAATTTCTTATAACGATGGACTAAAAAGTCGATAAGTCCGCAACCTATTATACCGGTTTTTATTTTTTTGATGTCCTGATGACCCTGGCCAGGATCTTAGAAAACATGAAATTATTATATTGCCATTGGTCCTTTACAAGTATACAAAGTTTCAAGTCGATCCAATGTTTTTAAGTGGGTGAATATCGCGTTGAAAGATTCCGTTACATAGATAGATACAGGCCAAGCTAATATAAAGCGTGTATTTATAATAAATGAGTCCAGGTAATGAAATTCCATCTCAAACATTTGCCTTAACGACTGAGAAATTACAAACATCTTATTTTCTTTCCAAATAAACGAAAGTGATTGAATAGCTAAACCGTGTTAATTAAAATATATTATGAACGTGTTGAAAAGAATAATGTACGATCAAGATTTTATTTTTTATTAAAATAATTCTATTCTCCGTATTACATAACTGTTCCGAATGTAAATTAAATACTTTTGTTTCAGGTCAAGACATAAGTTTATTTCTCAAGCCAAAATATAGATAGGCTACATTACTTTGCATTCACCACAATACAAACGTAGATTTTAAATGCCTTCCAGGGCCATGAGGAAACCAGCTGATATGCATCTGATTTAAAATCGATTATTTTATTACCTCCCGAAGTTCAAAAAAGTCAACAACCTTTTGAAAATAAATCAGCAACTCGCATTTCCTTAAGAAGGTATACTAGCAGTTAACCGCCAGAGAAGAGAGATTTTTAAGAGGATTTAGTATGCAATGTATAGCCGCAATCAGCAATTGGCATTCAGAATGCGGCAGCTCGTGAGTAGCATTGGTTGTAACCGGTAATATCCTATACACAGCATGATTCAAATTAATAAGCCTGGTCTATGCTATTATTCTAAAAGATTTATAACCGTTGAAACGTTTTCAATTCTAGAAGTGTACATTTCTTAATGCAATTATAAGCCATTATTTATTAAAGGCCCTAATAAAATTATAATATACTGGCTAATACCCGGCGTGCACTGCTACGCCTAAATAGCCTAAATGAAAATGTATGTGCATCTATGTTTAGTTGGTCCCGCGCCGTAGCCGAGTGGTTAAGGCAGGAAGCCTTGTCGCAGAGCTACGGGACTTGCGCTGGTTCGAGTCTCCATGGGGGAAGAAATTTTCTCATGGTATTTCGGCCAGTATGGGACCGGTGCCCACCCAGCATCGTGATGCGTGATGCATTTGGGTAGCTACAATAAGTAGCGGCTCCAGGTTGAGAAAACCAGCTATAACGGCTGGGGACTCGACATGCTGACCACATGTCACCCCTACACTGGCTGATTACCATCTACCTCTGTGATTAACACATGTGGATGTGAGGCCAGCAGCCGGCTGGTAGGCTAAGGGCCTTGTAAGCCTGTCGCGCCAGGAGTTGTTTTTTATGTTTAGTTGAATAAGTAAAGGAAAAAATAATTACAAATTTATATTTTTTTAGATACCACGTGCTGATTACCCGGGAATATATTTATCCCGATCTTCTTGACATAAATGAGCTGAAATACGAAAATTAATATGTTTTATGTTTAGTTAAATAAGTAGGATTAAAATTTTATATCGTAATTAATTTTAGATACCCCGTGCTGTTTACCCGGCGTTGTCCGGGAATCTAGTCATCCGATCTTCTTGGCATAAATTAGCTGAACGGCGAAAATTAATGTACTTCTTATGATTAGTTGAATAAGTAAAATTATAAATAATTATAAACGTATATCGTAATTATTTTAAGATTCCCCGAGCTGATTACCCGGTGTTGCCCGGGAATCTACTTATCTCGATCTTCTTGGCATAAATGAGCTAAAAGGACAAAATTCGAAAGAATACCCGCCATATGATGCTATGCTAGCACAGGAATCTACGTACTTGTCTCGATCTTGTTGGCATCAACGAAACACCAAAATGGTTATTATGAGTTATCCGTAAGAGATAAACATATGCTGTCGCGGACTTTTTTTTGTAGAGCTTTTTGAGATATTCAATTCTGTGTACATTAACTTTGTGTATTTGTTATGGTTTAGGCAGCGTAAGCCATTTAATCGTCCAAAAAGCTATTTTTTTATATTTCCCACTACAAAGCGCGATTTTTAAGGGTGTAGGAGTTGAGTATCACAACTCTCTTATAGGCTACGTTCATCCCGGGAATCTCCTGAACATTTTGCAAAAAGCCCCATCACAATTGGATCAACGGTATGGCCGCGCATAAAGTACAAACAAACAAACAAACATTAATTTTTACATATTAGATCCATATACCCGTTCTTCCCCGTGTAGAAATTAGGGCGCCCCTAGTGGGAGTATTTTAACCAAGCTAATTTAGTTACGCTGAATTACACATAGATCCACCATGACATCTTTACCTCGTCTGCTGGAGTGGCTTGCGTGCTTAAATGACCCCGAGAGCTATGTCGACGGTAGCATTGCTGCCGAAATGCCAGACAGATCTAAAACTTGGTCTACACGTAACGTTTTGTCGTCAGTCTTGCATGATCATGCCAAGTTTGTCAAACAAAACGTTGCGTGTGTACGGCAAATTGGACGCAATGGGTCGCACGGGAGCAAGAAGCCGTACGTGCTGTTGACAGTCCGCATCAATAAAATAATGCATTGTAATAAAAACCCCAATAAATAACAACAATATACAGTAAAAACTCCTTATTCGCGGATGTTCCGCAAATACAGAAACTGCGAATATGTAATGGTAATTTGTATGGGTATATAGGGGATACGTTCCAAGGTTCCAATATAAAATAAAAATCATCATAAGTAATGCCACGAGTGATTTCCAAATTATCGAAACATTCACGACTCACGAAGTGAGGAGTGAATTTATCTAGAGAATTTGAAATCACTCGTGGCATTTATTAGGACTATTTAACGAATAAAATTAAGCTGTTTACTCACAAATCATTATTTAACTATAGTTATTTTAAAATATTTATATATTTAATGTAAACGGCGATGTTTGAAAACAAATGAGAAACGATAGGTACGCTTCTACTGCTTCTTTTGTTTATCACTGCAACCAGATCATACTATTTATTGCCAAAGGAACGCAATATTGTAAGGAGGAGCTTTCTTTAATATGGTAATTATAACACTGATAAATATTTGGTGAAACACGACTCTGATTGGTTGTAAAACAGAAATCATTGAAAGGTGATTGGTCATTGACTCCCATTTGGGGCATGAGTTAAATAGTCATAAGTAATGCCACGAGTGATTTCCAAATTATCGATACATTCACGACTCACGAAATGAGGAGTGAATTTATCTAGAGAATTTGGAAATCACTCGTGGCATTTATTAGGAGTATTTAACGAATAAAATTAAGCTGTATACTCACAAATCATTATTTAACTATAGTTATTTTAAAATATTTATATATTTAATGTAAACGGCGATGTTTGAAAACAAATGAGAAACGATTGGTACGCTTTATTTCCTTCCTTTGTTCATCACTGAAACCAGATCATAATATCATTTATTGCCAAAGGATTGCAATATTGTAAGAATGCACCCTAGTGGAGAAATGTATAACCAATGTTATAGGTATTAATTAATTTGATGCCCTATGATGTAAATATGTCAATTATATTTTTCTTCAACGCCATTTCTTGGAAGATAATTCGTTTAAGAAAGTGCAAACAGTGTTTTCTTTTTTTTTCTTTTTTGTGGTATAACCAATTGTTACAAATGTTTTTATATTATCCATCGCATGCGTTTTCTGCTGACATTCATGCACTATATATACAATCTGGTAGCCGTATTTCTTAGAGGGTCCATCCATAGTAATTCTGCCCGAAGGCAGGTCCTTCACTGCAATCATAGCATTTTCATGCTATGCTTGCAGCTTTACTAGGGAATTGTGTAGGTGTGGTAGCTTCCCCGTTGCTTTCCAATGATGATGATAGTGATAATGGTACGGATGGTAATGTTAAGGTTGATGGCCATATGATTTCGGGGACCGTTTGGGCCTTAAAGTTTTCCTGGCATTTGTCTTACAGGTGAGGAAAACCCCCGATAAAAACCTCCCCCAGAAAAACTGCCCCGACCGGGGATCGAACCCGGGCCCGCTGCGTGACAAGGCAGCACGCTACCTCGAGACCACAGCGGTGGACTTCTTAGAGGGTCAGTCACTGCAAAATAATGCTATGACATATTCAGAATGTTAAAAAGGAGGTGCTTTCTTTATTATGATAAACTTTAGTTGGTAAATTGTAGGCGAAACACGACTGTGATTGGTTGTAAATAAAAAATCATTGAAATGTGATTGGTCATTGACTCCCATTTGGGGGCATGAGTTAAATAGTCAAAATAAAATCAATTTATGAGAGATTTTAAACAATTTCTATTAATTATTACTGTCAGGCTTAGGCAAGGGCTTAAATAACTTGGTAATTTGTTTCCTGTTTTGCCGCTTTTATAAGGTCTTTCAATTCATATTGATATTCAGCGATAGAATTCCTTATTTTGTCTTCGGATTTCTTGATCAATCGTACAGTTCATTCATTAACATTGAAACAGCGTGGTATAGATGCAAAAGACTCGCCAACGAGTACAAACGGTCAAACATTTATATTTTTACTTTAAGCGGCAACACACTTTTTTCCGCTTCGGAACTAATTTTCTTTCCTTTTACTCGAAATTGTAAATTGGCAACAAAGCAGAAGAGACACGTGTTATTCAATTAAAATTATTGCAACGAATGACAAGTAAAAACAATAAAACACCGATCGTGGCGAGGACATTTATCAACGGACGTGGCGGCATGTGAATTACGGCGGCGGTGGCATTTAACAATGAACCTTAGGCTAAGTGACAATAAGGTTTGTTTTACTTTGATATTAATTTGTCCATTTGTTTGAATTGCTCTTTGCATAAGCCGCCTTGGCATGTATCCGTAGTAAAAGAAAAGTTGCCGATGCGTTAATAAAGGATACTAATACTTCTAATATACCGACTGGATCCGCGAATAAAGACATTTTAACCGCGAATACAGGAACTGTGTCCCAATCTTTTAACCCGCGAATAAGGAGCATTTACTGTACAGTATGTCTTCACTCTTTGGTTATATTAATAGTTTAGCTCAGCTAGTACCATGACTTGCTGACTTAAGCGGTTTCGATATCCTGAGGGAGGGTTGACATTTTTATACTTACTTACTCACTGGCACTATCGAACCCGTAGGTTCATGGCCGCGCGGACATAAGCTCTCCATAAATCCCTATCCTGAGCTAATGCTTTCCAATCATTCCCTGTATAATCTACTTCCCTCAAATCATAGTTAATGTTGTTCTCCCACCTCATTCTTGGTCTACCAACTGGGCGTTTTCCCTCTGGCTTTCCTACAAGAAGCTTCCATGCACGTCTTTCATTCCCCATACGCGCAACATGTCCTGCCCATCGCAGTAGTCTTTGGCATGGGTTCCCTGAAGTAGTACCCGCCCGGAGAACCGAATGGGGGACTATTTGACCTCCGGAAAATTTTACCCCAGATGAACCCATGTCCGCATTTCTTGACAGTTGTATTTTTACGGTGAAAGATCGTCACTCTTTCCGCCCAAGGTACTTTTTTCGTCTGGCTTATCACCTTCGACCAGTCCGGCATGGGTAACCCTATCGGCAGCAATGCTACCGCCGGCATAGCTCTCAGGATCATTTAAGCACGCAAGCCACTCCACCACGACAAGGTAAAGATACCATTTTTTATATAATGATAAATTACATTACTTGTATAGAACACGAATGGGAAATGAAAGACGTGCATGGAAGCTTCTTGTAGGAAAACCAGAGGGAAAACGCCCAGTTGGTAGACCAAGAATGAGGTGGGAGAATAACGTTAACTATGATTTGATGGAAAGCTTATGTCCGCGCGGCCATGAACCTACGGGTTCGATAGTGCCAGTGAGTTAGTTAGTTGTATAGAGAACCAGAGGTATCAACAATAACTGGATTGGGTTATATAGAGAATGGATACTCAAGATAGATAAATAAGATGTTCTTAAGTCATACCACTCTGTCTATACCACCCTTAGGTAATAAAAATTCGTATCTTCTTCTTCGGCTTTCCCCCACTTATAGGATTGCCGTCTTCAGTTTCCATTTATTTCTATCATTCCATTCTCCTTCTTCCAAAATTCTATCATCCATTATAGTTCTGGCTTAGGTTTCCCACTTCCATCTTGGTCTGCCACGTTTATTTCTTTCAGGGGGTGGCCATTGGTATATATTTTCTGGCCATATTTCATTTTCCACTCTTTGTATATGGCCATAACATTTAGGAGTTTGATTTTCAATCATCTGATATTTACTTCCAGTCCCAATTTCTTAGTGTTACTCAGTAGTGTGTGCGTGTTGGCCTTTAGTATCTCCTCGCTATCGGCCAGTAGTACTACATCATCAGCATAAACTAACAGCTTATTAATACCATTGAGTTGTAGGCCTTCTTCATCCTCTAAAGATTTGATGGCATGCTCTAGTACAAAATTAAATAGTAGAGGAGATAGTGCATCTCCTTGTTTCAACCCATTGTGGATTTCAAAAGTATCCGAAAACTGTTTGCCTACACGCACCCTACTCTTTGTGCCATTTAGACACGATAATCAAATTTAACTGTTCTAATTTGATTCTTTCGCAATTCCATCAAAACCAAGCTTTACTTCCATATGACAAAATATTCTGTATTATGCTCTTATAAATTTTTATTTTAGTTTCCTTTGTAATATTCTTGTTCCAGATTATTGCATGTAATGTCTTAGTTGCATTTTTTGCCATTGAAATTTTAGTTTGTACATATCTTTCACATATACCTGAACATGTAATTATTGACCCAAGATATTAAAAAATTTAACTTTTTTTTTTTTTTTTTCCTTGTTTTGAGTATAAGGTGATCCACATTCTTTCCCAAACACACATATTCTGTTCTCCGTAACTTTATATTCAGTCCCCATTTTGTATATTCTTCCATTAGTTTATTTATCATAAGTAAGTTAATGCCACGAGTGATTTCCAAATTATCGATAAATTCACGACTCACGAAGTGAGGAGTGAATTTATCTAGAGAATTTTGAAATCAAGAGTGGCATTTATTAGGAGTATTTAACGAATAAAATTAAGCTGTTTACTCACAAATTATTATTTAACTATAGTTATTTTAAAATATTTATATATTTAATGTAAACGGCGATGTTTGAAAACAAATGAGAAACGATAGGTACGCTTCTACTGCTTCTTTTGTTTATCACTGCAACCAGATCATACTATTTATTGCCAAAGGAGCGCAATATTGTAAGAATGCTCTCTAGTGGAGAAAAAATGAAACACATCAAACTGTATATTAATTCATTTCTGATGTCGTTTGATGTAAATACGACAATTATATTTTTCTGGATTATAACCTGGGAAAAAATACATTTAAGAAAGTGCAAACAGTGTTTTTTTTTTTTGGTGGTATAATAAATTGCTACAAATGTTTTTATATTAACTCCTACAAGCTCCTCAGTCACAGCAAAATAATGGTCAGACCTGTTCAGAATATTAAACGGGAAGAGCTTTCTTTAATTTGGTAAATTTAACACTGATAAATATTTCGTGAAAAACGAATCTGATTGGTTGTAAAACAGAAATCATTGAAATGTGATTGGTCGTTGACTCCCATTTGGGGCATGAGTTAAATAGTCATATATATCATATGACCTTCGTCCTCTAAAAAGATGATTTGATCATCTGCAAACAATAATGAACGTAAAAAATTCGTGCCCCAATAATAAATAAAAAGTGCTGTTTTTACTATCTGATGTGAGGATAATAATTGCATTCCAGCTGATGATTGTTTTACCGCAGTTTCCAAACTAGGAATTTAGAATCTCGGTGAATGAGGTGCGAGGGTCGTTAGCCCTGTACATGTCAAATATAAGCAGGTTGTCGTATAAAAGAGGAAATTATTGAACGACTCGAGTAACAGGTCTAGTTGCGAAACCTCGCCATAGCATCACGTACATTTTAAAAAGAACACGGACAATGGACCACTACAGCAAAAGAACCGCCACTATGTATAGGAAGATACGTCTTAAATGAAACACTATGCTACAAGCTTTGAAGGTGTTTAGATATCAAATAATTGGCGCACTAACTGTATTAATTTTTTTAAGTTAATTCATGTTTTATATTAATGTGTGGCACGCCGTAGCGTAGTGGTTAAGACACTGCGCTACAAGCCGGAAGGTCGAGGGTTCGAGTCCCGGTGGGTTTAGGATTTTTAAACTGACCCAAACCCTCTGACGGCACCATGGCCCTGGGGTCGACTCAGCCTCTAACGGAAATTAGTACCAGACGCTTGTTCTGGGGGTAAAAGCGGCCGCCACGCAGGGCTGACAACCCGGCTGACATCAAGTGCCGATTGTCCAGAAAAAGTGAGAGCCTTAACCTCCCACTACCGGAAGCGCCTCTCGAGACCTGTCGTGGGATCACTTTACTTTAATGTTTAATGTTTTAGATCTTAATGCATTTACGATTTTGGATATATTACATCCTATGCCCACTAATATTCTGTGAACCAGCGAATAAATACTATTTTCTATTTTTTAAAAGTATTAAAAAAT
This sequence comes from Diploptera punctata, assembly GCA_030220185.1. Classification (NCBI taxonomy): domain Eukaryota; kingdom Metazoa; phylum Arthropoda; class Insecta; order Blattodea; family Blaberidae; genus Diploptera; species Diploptera punctata. The sequence goes on along the minus strand of JASPKZ010001215.1, from coordinate 822,641 downwards.
CCGAATTATTTATAACATGAATTCAATATAAATTATTATTGCAACATCTAAAAAATGTCCATGAATATGGTTTGGGTATATAAAATTTATTTTTGGTCGATGTGACTAATTCCTTATACTTACCAATATTGTTGTTACTGGAAGTAAGTCAACGTTCCCACATCTAACCTGGTTGCTATGCAAACAAAAGAAATCGCAATGCTGATATGGACTCAAAAAGCACACGTTCGGTAAGTAAAATAAAACATTTCTTCAATGTTTTGTACACTAACTCGTATCTTTCTTTAGACTTTTCCGGAATTAATGCAGAACAGCCCACTCTCCAGGCTTCTTCAATTTCTCTATCATCTGCCATGACTCTTTCCATAATAAAATTATCAAACAGATTCTAATCACGGTACTACACATAAAAATGTCTCCACAGCCAACAATCCTTGCTTATAATAAAACAAATGAAAAGCTACATAGCAACGACCACCAAATGTTTGTTTCTCATAGAAGTAATTTACACCCAACCAATATTTTAATTCATTTATTACTATATTCAATAAAAATTAGTCACATCAACCAAAAAATAGTATGCAATACACATGACGTAAGCACGTAACAGATCTCGAAAATTGAAAAAAAAACTTTTTCTCGATCGGTAACAAGTGCTTACCTCACTTGTATCGCAATATACTATTAAAGGGCCACCAAAGGGAATTATATATTTGTATGAAAATTATAATTTATTTTTTATAATGGGTTCAATACACTAAATACAATTTTTTTATTTAAGAATTATTATAACATTTTAGGTAAAGATACCTATATTTCTTGTTCATCAATGGCTTCCTAAAAGGCTCATGTAGAGACTCCTGATAAAGGCTCAATAATTTTGAGACAACACCGCTGACATTAAAACCATTCAGCATTCTTCTACTTTTCCCCCAAAGAAACACCGTCCTCTGATTTTCTCACTTAGAAAAAATCAAGAGAATATATGGTGAATTGTGAATGAATGAGTTAACTAATGAACGAACGAATGAAATAAAAGAAAACACGAAGAAGAACGCCGTTCATATGTTAGGAGAAACTTGTCTTTTCTTGCCATGTCTACTAAATGACGTGAAGAAATAAAAAAAAGTTTTGTTTTTGTAATTGCACATGGAGGATGTGATACGATAGCCTATTTTATACATCAAAACAGTGAAGCACTAATCTCCAGTGTATCTATCTATCTATCTATCTATCTATCTACGGGTTTTTACAGCTGCTGCAGTCTTCCCGTGCCAAACCTCCAAAGCCCACGATGTTGAGCATCTTCAATGCTTAGCCCTCTTGCTTGCATTACTGTCTTCATGTTTTCCTTCCATGTTAACTTTGGTCTCCCTCTTTTCTTCTTTCTGGTCGGATGTCATTGATATAGTTGCTTCGGCCAACGCTCATCTTCCATTCTTAAAACATGTCCAAATCACTTTAATTCCTTTTCCTCAATTCTTTCAATTATGCTTTCTTCTGCTTGCATTATGTTTCTAATTTCCTTATTTGTGACATGTTCTAATTTAGACTTTCTGGCACTTCTAAGTAAATAATCCATTTCTAGAGCTATTAATCTATTCTTGTAGTACTAATTGATTGTCCATACCTCACTTCCATACATTGCAACAGATTCCACCAATGTTTTACCAATATATATTTTTTTGTGTCTTTCCAAATATGCTTATCCCACCATATGGAATTTAACGATGATATTATTTTGTTATTCAATTCAGTGTATAAATATATTATTAATTTTAAGACAATTCATGATCAAATATTTTGAATGAGTAGAGAAATGCCACAAAGCTACACTCTATGTCAAATACAGAGAACTACATTCCCATTTATCAAATTTCCTTCCACAGAATGCATTTACTTCACTTTAGTGTGAATTTATGTCACGAAATTTTCATTCTCCTTCTCTACTTTTTAAGTCGCTTCTGCTGTTTTGGTGTAAGTTTTTAGAATAGAATAGAATAGATTTAGAATAGAATATATTTATTTAGCCTGGTGGAGTTAAGGCCATGTGGCCTTCTCTTCCACTCACCAGAACAAGCATATGTTACATATGAATACAAAAAAAAACAATAATAGTCATATTAAACAGGACAAACATATGTTACATATGAATACAAAAAAAAGTTACAATAATAGTCATTGAACAATTAATTATCTGTCATATTGAATAATAATGAAATTAATGTCTAATAATAGAAAGAAACTAAATACAATTAAAATTAAATTAATGATACAATGAATAAAAAAAGGAATAACAGCTCGAATCTACTATACATAAAAATTGTATCCTTAATACGTTTCTCTCTTGCCATAATGCTGTTCAATTTTTATTTTACTTTTTTAAGTTAATTACGTCATTCTTCCACCAATTTTAGGCCTAGAACTTCTTTGAGATTCTGGTTAAATTATGTTTATACTAATTCTTCCTCTACTTACTTAAACGTTAAATCATCTTATTATATAAGACTCTATAAAGTATTCTCATTATTTTGTTTTAATGGTTTTATTAAATTAATTATTTTGGTTCTCTAATAATAATCATTCGGTCTTTTGTTACATCTCATCAGAACTGACTTAGGCTTTCATGGCCGGAGTAAGTGTGAAGATCTTGAAAAAGATTTCCGGGCTGTTGGCCGTGGTCTTGAGGCTTGAAGTCTTAAGACAAACCTTGAGGATGACGGACGTAGTCTCTGGCGAAACGTCTGAGAAATTCAAGCCTCAAGATCACGGTCAACAGCTAAAAAAAAATCCTCATCAGAATTATTTTTTTAAAGTTATTTATTACATATTAAAATCTGGAACACTATTGTTACATTTATCTATCAACATGCATAGAATTACTTATTTTCCTATCCAAATAAACAAAACTTTCTACCTATATAATGATATTTTTTACAGACAAGCCGCCTATAGATCATGGTTAAAATAACAAGAATAAATTGCACCAGATACAAAATTCGAAACCAATAAAAATAATTTGAAAAAATTAATTTCCATATAAGGTTATAATTAGCTTAAGTTACAGACTTATACGAATGTGTCTAAATGGCTCAACGAGTAGGGTGCGTGTAGGCAAACAGTTTTCAGACACTTTTGAAATCCAGAATGGGTTAAAGCAAGGAGATGCACTATCTCCTCTACTATTTAATTTTGTACTAGAGCATGCCATTAAATCTTTAGAGAATGAGGAAGGCTTACAACTCAATGGTATTAATAAGCTGTTAGTTTATGCTGATGATGTAGTACTACTGGCCGATAGCGAGGAGATACTAAAGGCCAACACGCACACACTATTGAGTAACACTAAGAAATTAGGACTGGAAGTAAATATCAATAAAACTAAATATATGGCCACACGTAGAAATACATTATATAATGGAAATGGACAGCTAATGACAAATGAGGGAAATTTTGAGGAATTGGCTGAATTCAAATACCTAGGAACAATAATCACAAATAGGAATGAGATGCAAAAAGAAATTAAACATAGGCTCAATTCTGGAAATGCATGCTATTATGCATTGCAGAGACTTTTGATGTCCCAACTCCTTTCAAAAAATGTTAAGCTGAAAATATATAAAACTATTGTTCTACCAGTGATATTATATTGATGCGAAACAGGGACTCTTACTTTAAGGGAGGAAAGGAGATTACGAGTATTTGAGAATAAAGTTCTTAGGAAAATTTTTGGACCAAAGAGAGATGAACAGACAGGTGAATGGAGAAGACTACATAACAATGAACTACATGGTCTTTATAGGAAGCCAGATATAATAAGAACAGTTAAGTCCCCTAGACTGCGATGGGCAGGACATGTTGCGCGTATGGGGAATGAAAGACGTGCATGGAAACTTCTTGTAGGAAAGCCAGAAGGAAAACGCCCAGTTGGTAGACAAAAAATGAGGTGGGAGAACAACATTAACTATGATTTGAGGGAAGTAGATTATACAGGGAATGATTGGAAAGCATTATCTCAGGATAGGGATGTATGGAGAGCTTATGTCCGTGCGGCCATGAACCTAAGGGTTCGATAGTGCCAGTGAGTAAGTAAGTAAGTAAGTAAGTAAGTAAGTACAGCTAAATCCATCAATCGCATCAATACAAATATCCTTATTGAGACTTGGAATGGGAGATAACCCGAGGAGAAAAAAAAGTATAAATAAAAAGTTCTATAGACAACAATTACCGATTTTTTTTAAATGATACCCGGTATGCGCCACTGAAATTAAACGAGGAAGTAATTATTCTCAAATGATAAACAAAATCTGATTATTAAAAGTGAGGGTTTGTCTGAGAGTCGAGATTTAAAAATTGCTCTAGCGGCCGCCAATAAGAAAAGTAAAATCGAGTTCATTAATCAGGGAAAGTAGGACCACAAATTCAACTTGCTGATGAATTTGCTTAGATTTCACAGCTCTTCGGGACGGACTGTTTTAGATTCGAGGAACTATGGGTTCTTGTGAACTCACACATCTCAAGGCGTGACATGATATCAGATGAGAAATAAATTCATATACAGGTAAGCGATTAAAAAGAGTAACTATGCAAAATAAACTTATGCATAAAACTTATCTTTCTCTTTTCCTTACTTCCTGACTTTTGAACTTTTTTCTCCCGCCTCTAAATTCCGTTGTTGTATGGACATTTAATTCTGTCTTTGATACTTTCCGATTTTTTTGTCCTTTCAGTCGTTTTCTTATGGGAGATTTCAAAATACGAATCCAACATCTTGAGACAAATACTTAAACACTAAAATAAGGACTTTGATCTTTCACCCACCTTCTTGTTAGGCTATTGTTATGTCTGGAACTGACGGATGGGAACATTTGTGTTAAGAAATAACATTCCGGCCAAGAGAAAACAAATTGACGTCCGTATTAAAGGAATCTAAGGAAGATTTGGTAAGTACCATATGTTTCAAAACCCTCAGAACGGATCTTGATATTCGATATGTTTGTTGCCAGAAAATTGTTATATACTGTGTGTGTATATATATATATATATATAGTTTGTTGTAAGTAATTAACACAAAAGTGAATTTAAATGAAATTATAATATCGACAGAAGGATTATGCTATTTAACTCATGCCCCAAATGGGAGTCAATGACCAAACATTTCAATGATTTTTTATTTACAACTAATCAAAGTCGTGTTTCGCCTAGAATTAACCAACTAAAATTTATCATAATAAAGAAAGCATCTCCTTTTTAACATTCTGAATAGGTCATAGCATTATTTTGCAGTGACTGACTCTCCAAGAAATACGGCTACCAGAATGTATATATAGTGCATGAATGTAAACACGTAGAGCATGCGGGAGTTAATAAAAAAACATTTGTAGCAATTGATTATACCACCAAAAAAAGAAACCACTGTTTGCACTTTCTTAAATGTACTTTTTCCCAGGTAATAGCATTCCAGAAAAATGTAATTGTTCATACGACATCAGAAATGAATTAATGTACAGTGTGATGTGTTTCATTGTTTTCTCCACTAGCGTGCATTCTTACAATATTGCGTTTACTTTGGCAATAAATAATATGATTTCTGTTGCACAGGAGAACAAAAGAAGCAGATGAAGGGTACCACTCGTTTTCTCATTTGTTTTCAAACATAGTCGTTTACATTAAAGTATATAAATATTTTTTAATAAAGAAACTATGTAAATAATAATTTTGTGAGTGGTAAACAGCTTAATTTTATTCGTTAAATAGTCCTAATAAATGCGGCTCTTGATTTCCAAATTCTCTAGATCATTTGGAAATCACTCGTGGCATTACTTATGATAAACTTTCATAAGATTCATGATGTGTTCCGTTGAGGTATTATTCAAAATTAAAATATAAAATTATGGATATTCACCTGAAAGGTCCGTCTCCTCAACTTAATTAATTATTTAACTGTAACGCTTTCGGGACTTGTCCCATCATCGGCAGTTTTGAATCCTGTCGACGATGGAACAAGTCCCGAAAGCTCTACAGTTAAATAATTAATTAAGTTCAGGAGACGGACCTTTCAGGTGAATATTCCATAATTTTATATTTTAATTACTTATGATAATAACTACGTTTAACGTTTTGATTTAACGGATGTTGTGAAACCAAATTGTGACATTTGTACATCTACGAAGATTGTAGAAACGACTTTTGGTCAGGTTTGATGCAAGATGGACAAGAGACTTTTTAAAATGAAATACTCATACCTCAAAAAAAAAAGTTTGATTGGATTGAAGGAAACCGCTTAAAACCTCAATCGGAATAGAATGCATCGAAACTAACATCTAAATAATGTTAATATTTTCATGATATATGTTTTTCCTCTATTATTACTGTTTGTAAACACTAAAAGGCAATATTTTACCGTATTTTGTAAAAAGAAAAAAGTATTACTCTCTATTTCAGGCTGACATATAACACACAATTTTCCGTTATGTTTTCATTTACGCAATATTATACGAGGGCGGATCGGAAGGTAACGCACAATATTTTTTTTTTTTTCTGCCTTGGTATTGTAGCTAGAATGTTGAAATTTCACAGAGATATAGTTTGAAGTTTTCACTACAGATGGTATTTTTTCCTCAGGTGCACCTCTTGCGAGAGAAGCTTGAACTATGCAACACAGATGGCGCGCATACTACAGTCGTCCACCTGTGAGGATCGGAAAGTAACGCACAATAATTTTTTTTAAAAAGTTTAATAGTAAAAAAAAAAGGAAAAAAATCACAAATGAACTTACATCTTTTACCTACTTTTCGACATAGTCACCAACTTTCTCAACACATTTTTCCCATCGTGTTGCGGGATTGCTGGTGTTGTCGGCCGGCCGGAGCGTGGCGAATCACTAAGGTTCACGCGTCCCTCTTGGAAGAATGTGCACCACCTGGAGACATTGCTACGGTCCATACAATCATCCCCATACACGCCACGCATGTCCCTGTGAATTTCACTGGGTTTATGCCCTTTGGCCCACAAAAATCGAACAACACTTCTCTGTTCCTCACAGGTGGACGACTGTAGCATGCGCGCCATCTTTTGTTGCATAGTTCAAGCTTCTCTCGCAAGAGGCGCACCTGAGAAAAAAATACCATCTGTAGTGAAAACTTCAAACTATATCTCTGTGAAATTTCAACATTCTAGCTACAATACCAAGGCAGAAAAAAATTATTGTGCGTTACTTTCCGATCCGCCCTCGTATTATTAAAAATTACTCATGATTTCTGCCATATCGTTCAAGTTAGCCCTTATAGACTAGACTAGACTAGTTGGAAGTTGAATCACGTTTCCAACATACATCCCCTCTCCGAGCCTGTCAAGGAAACATCCAGTTTCCTGGATGCATCCTCGGCAGCCGAGAAGGGAATCAGTGGTTCATGAAACCAACTTCCGGATACTTTACGGATTTATGTACCCTCTTTAGCCCTTTTGATAAGAATTCGTTGATAATAACGACTGATGTATCTAGTGCCAACAACAACCAGCCGCAGATCGACAAGCAAAGGCCCAGTGGTTGGACATTAAAAAGCCTTTCATCAGATCCTTGTTGAATTGAAATTATTTACTTGTTGTTTTAAGTTAGTATGTCAAAATGTTGAAGCCTTCAGAAGACATGGGACAAGGCATGACGCACCCTCTCTAGCCTTGGATGTAAAGATTTGAGTGGTTTGACTTAATGTATATCAGATATATTTTTTATCCAATATATATGTATTATTGCCTCACTCTGATGGTTAACCGTTTATGTAAAAGCGGGTACCCCGCGGCAATGCTTGACATGCGGTGTTGTCACGTTTCTCATAGCGCTATGGGTGTTTATTACACAAGGAAAGAAGACATTGATTATATTTATGTTATTATTTGGTATTGTTTAACTTTTAAAATTAAAATTATATATGTATTTATTTATTTAATAATTTAAATTCTACATTATATAGCTTATAGGTCTACATACATTTAATATTCATACAACATCATGATGAAATTATTATTATTATTATTAACTGTTCGGTCTCAAATATTTTCCCATGGCCGCTACACGTTGAATCACTTATATATTAAACAAATATAATATGCAGATATTGTATTATTATTCGAGCTACTTATCACAATAAATCACCGATAATTATAACAATTAATTACGGTATACAATTTTAAAACTGGATCGACTGCTCTACGTTCTCAGCTTTAATTGAAACTGGGCTAAGAATAGCAATCTGGCAACATCGTGGTAGTCGCGGCTGTCGAGATCTTTGTACTTTAATAACATGTAACAGCTGCGGGGAAACAAAGCGAGCCGCTTGTTAAGCATCATAGTGAGGCGATAATAACAGTGCTATTATGTTATCTTTCGTTATTGCAATTGATTTCAATATGTAGATGGATCCTTTCTGATTGAATATAAATTAACAGTGTTCTTATTATTTGATGATCTCTTAATTTATTTTCATCGTAAATTGACAAAACACAAATTTATTCTGTTAGATATTTGAATGTGGCGGACCGCAGTGAAAACGGAATCTTGTATAACGGTTATTATTAGGTATATTTGTATAATTAGACACACGTTTAAGTGGTTTATTTTTGTTCGTTTTCTTCTGATTTATTTATAATATTAAATTCACTAAACAAACTGATGTATCTAAAAGGTAACATTACGAATTTAAGGGTTAAGGGTTGCGAAGATCAGTTGGAGATGTAAACACAGATCGGCATATTCCCAGCTAACTACACCAGAAGAGACAGAGTAACTATACCTACGTTCTCATCGATTTCACCCACAAAAGTTCTGGCAGTTACTTTTAAAGGAGAGTGGGTGTACTTTAGGGCCAGTCTGTATATGAACAAAATATGAAAAAAAGTGTAGAATTTCTTGTTATCTAAGGTCAGAATAATTGTAATGCAATTTGTAAACACAATTTCTCGAGAGGATTAAAATGCAGATTCCTGTAGATTCTAATATGGATCTCTTATGGTAGCCAAATGCCTCATCATCTAATTAGCAACGCGCATGTATGGAATAACGGCATTCCTTATGACCCTATTTAATGTCGACAGAGTAGTCTGTATAATTCATGTTAAAATATAAAATTATGGAATATTCACCTGAAAGGTCCGTCTCCTCAACATAATTAGTTATTTAACTGTAGCGCTTTCGGGACTCCTCCCATCATCGGCAGGATTCAAAACTGGTGTTTCACTGAAGATCTGGTAGAGTGGGTTACATGTATTGGGTTCGTTTTCGTTTATCAGATGGTCGTTGTTGTGAACTGCTTTCATAACAACGACCATCTGATAAACGAAAACGAACCCAATATATGTACCAGATCTTCAATGAAACACCAGTTTTGAATCCTGCCGATGATGGGACAAGTCCCGAAAGCGCTACAGTTAAATAACTAATTAAGTTGAGGAGACGTTCCTTTCAGGTGAATATTCCACAATTTTACATTTTAATTTTGAATAACACCTCAACGGATACAAAGCGCATAAATGAACTTCCTTAGAAGAACAAAAGGCTGCACAAGATTGGATCGGAAGGAATGAAGATATAAGAACAGAATTAAATATATATCCATTGGATGAAAATTCAGAGAATATAGAGAGAAATGGTTTACACATGTGGAAAGAATGAATGTATCAAGATTACCAAGAGCAGCATTCAACTATAAGCCAGGAGGTTCAAGGAATTTAGGAAGGCCAGTGAAAAGATGGACAGAACAACTGTGAGACAGAATAGGCAATTTTTGCCTAGCCCGTGAAGTGAAGAAGAAGAAGAAGAAGACCTCAACGGAACACATCATGAATCTTATAAAAGTTAATTCATGTTCTATTACTTTACTGTCTGCGTATATAAAACATGTAGAACATATTTGCTTGTGTTTGCATTACGTGCCTGTCCTCGCTAACTTTCGGTTGTATAATTTGATACTGAGCGGTAGATACGTTTAGTAATGCTATAACTTAAATGAATACAGTTTCCTTCTAGGAGCCTCACACCTTGGGGCAGATAAAGTTACAGCTTACAAATCTAGACATTTGAAGGTCCTGACCCAGGGACTAGACAAAAAGAACCTCGCATTATGTTTTAAAACCTTGACCTCAACAGGCAAGATTTAAAAACCTGCACTAAGATATTTTCCCTCCCCTTCAGTGATATCAAAATGCATGTCATTGAAATTAAACCATGAATTAGCAAAAAGTTTAGTTATATTAGCTTCATTTAATTAAAACTACACTTTCGCAAACAAAAGAAAATAAGTATAGTATTTAAATGTAACCCTTTTAATTGAAAGTAATTTAACATTGAAGACCTGTCTCAAACAGGAAATAAGAACCACTAATTTAGCAGTATGTCAACAACTAAAACCGGATATTTATTCCCATATAATAATAATAATAATAATAGGGGTTTTTGTTTTGTTTATTTAAATTTTAAATATAATTGTATTTATTTCTATTAAGAATGGGCATAAGATTGATTTATAGAATTCAAATTTTGTATAAGTACATAAAAAATTCAAACTGGTCAGTATAAACTGTTAATACAGTTAGATGTTTTTCTAACTGATTTAATATATGTAAAAATACTTTAAATATTTGAATTTGTATTTTTTATAAACAAATAAATGGGATTGGACGAATTGGATGGGAGTCAGCCAGTAGTACTCCTTCCTTTTCAGTTGGACGAATCAGAACTTCCAGGTTATAACAGAACAACAAGATGGCTACGATACTTGAAAGAAGTCAGACATGTTAAATAACGGCTCATCAAGAAATAAGAGAATTAGAGTTCATATCTTGATATTAGTTGACAAAATTGTGTCAAAGTTATGAAAAATCATATTGAAGTATAAATTCCATTCATCTTGAATATAAATAATCCATAAAGTGGAAATAAAGTGTTAGTGAAAAGCTAACCATTGGAAATTGTCATCCATTACATGTATGAAGTAATAATCTTCTATAAGTGAAATTTATTAATTTAAGCCGGAATCTTTTAAATTATTGATCATTTACAAGATTCATCTAAACAGAAGTGAAAACTTTAATAAAATAATGTTATAAACCCAACTGGATTTCTTAGGCTTAAAGGACCTTCGGGACTTGGAAAATCTGGTAGCGTTTGTCTAGCCGAGCGCTAGTATGAGGATGTACAGTATACAAGTTTTGAAATAAACAAAAGAAGTCTTATTTTAACCTATTTTATTACTAAAGTATAAATAATTATAAACCCTTAGTAGTCTAGCCCTAATCTAATCTAAGCCTATATTAAAACTACAGTACTTTCTTGGGGGGGGGTTGAGAAGAGGGAGTTGTGGAATTTTTAAATCTAACCAAATCTACATGATTAAAAATGTTCTATCCCTTTTCTAACATATAGTTTCAAAAATGTTAATGGTACTTGAGTCAAAACATAAAAGAAATGGACTACATTATTAAGAAAAATGGTCGGTGACTTACCCTTCAGCCGTTTACACACACAGACCCTCACTTCTCAAGTGTTATATATTCAAAAATGACCTCAATCACCCATAACTGTACCAACTAACATTCCAATGAACTAAATGAACCAAGACTTTGATCTGAACTATACTCTATCTCAACAGACTTTGAATGTCTAAACTCCATCTCAAACGACTTTGCTCGAATAATTAAAATAATCTATAAAACAATAAAAAATCTATATAAAGAACTATGTATTCATAACAAATAACATTTAATTTAATTGTTAACAAAGTGTCGTTATTTCTTTATGTAAGAAACTTTCCCTCATTCCCCTGACGGGAGTCATCAGTGCCGTTCCATACAACAGTGATCTAAATTATTACACTCATATATCTACAACGTCCACCGCTGTGGTCTCGAGGTAGCGTGCTACCTTGTCACGCAGCGGGCCCGGGTTCGATCCCCGGTCGGGGCAGTTTTTCTGGGTGAGGTTTTTATCGGGGTTTTTCCTCACCTGTAAGACAAATGTCAGGAAAACTTTAAGGCCCAAACGGTCCCCGAAATCATGTGGCCATCATCATAATCCTTATCAATATCATCATCATCATCCTTCACCGGTGTGGAAAGCAACGGGAAGCTACCACACCTAGAATTCCCTAGTAAAGCTGCAAGCATAGCATGAAAATGCTATGATTGCAGTGAAGGACCTGCCTTCGGGCAGAATTACTATGGATGGATATCTACAACGTGGGACATCACACCCAACAACCCACCTTCACAACCTAATGAGTGAGTTGTGGAAGATTGCATAAATAACAGCGAGTATTGGATCCATAGAATCACTTTCCCAGAAACTTACATGTTTTTTCGAGAAAGTTCTTCAATTATTCCCACAAGAACAATAAATGAACTCATTTTTATGGGAATCCTTCTAGTTTTAAAATATTATTATTTTATACATACATTTCTTTAAGGTGTAAGCATTTAATTAAGAATATTAACGAAAATTGTCAAAACTTGTTTCCAGGAGACTTTGCCCAAAATATAACGAAACTGAACGATTTGACTCAATTGACATTTGGAACTCATATTCGGGTTTAAAGTAAAGAAAGTGATCCCACAACAGGCCTCAGGAGGCCCTTGGGGTAATAGGAGGTTAAGGCTCCCACTTTTTCTAGACAATCGGCACTTTATGTCAGCCGGGTTGTCAGCCCTGCGTGACGGCCGCCCTTACCCCAGAACAAGCGTCTGGTACTCATTTCAGTTAGAGGCTGAGTCGACCCCAGGGCCATAGTGCCGCCAGAGGGTTTGGTCGGGTTTATCACGATTAAATTTAACTAAGGCCTTGAAAATTAACCATACAAAAAATAACAATATAAAATACGCAATAAAAGGGTACTCATTTTCTCAAAATAAACAGCTAGAAATTTTACCCTAAGATAATCTGGAAATTTTTTAACGAAATTTAATTGACGGGCAGAGGATATGTGAATGATATGTCTTTCATTCCCCATACGTGCCACATGTCCTGCCCATCGCAAATCTATGAGACTTAACTGTTCTTATTATATCTGGCTTCCTATAAAGACCATGTAGTTCATTGTTATGTAGTCTTCTCCATTCACCTGTCTGTTCATCTCTTTTTGGTTCAAAAATGTTCCTCCGATCCGATTGAGGGTCTTTCCACTTTTCAGCGGTTTCCCTTTTACCAGCCGGCTGCTGGCCCTTCACATTCACATGTGTCAATCACAGAAGTAGATGATCAACAGCCAGTGTAGGGGTGACATGTGGTTAGCATGTCGAGTCCCCCAGCCGTTATAGCTGGTTCCTCAACCTGGAGCCGCTACTTATTGTAGCTACCCAATTGCCTCACGATGCTGGGTGGGCACCGGTCCCATACTGGCCGAAATACCATGAGGAAATTTCTTCCCCCATGGAGACTCGAACCAGCGCAAGTCCCGTAGCTCTCGCCAAGGCTTCCTACCTTAACCGCTCGGCTACAGCGCGGGACTTCAAAAATGTTCCTAAGTACTTTATTCTCAAATACTTGTAATCTCCTTTCCTCCCTTAAAGTAAGAGTCCATGTTTCGCACCCATATAATATAACTGGTAGAATAATAGTTTAACGTTTTTTTTAAAGGAGTTGGGACATCAAGAGTCTCTGCAATGCATAATAGCACGCATTTCCAGAATTGAGCCTATGTTTAATTTCTTTGTGCATCTCATTCCTATTTGTGATTATTGTTCCTAGGTATTTGAATTCAGCCACTTCCTCAAAATTTCTCTCATTTGTCATTAGCTGTCCATTTCCATTATATAATGTATTTCTACGTGTGACGATTTCTACAGACAATAAACAATACATTATATAGTATACAGTATATTCTTAGGTCCATTAATCAAATTCTGCAACAGTAATTCTTTTGTAAGTAACTGTTGTTGTTACCAGAACTACAAACCCTGATTATATTTATTTAAATATGTTTTTAGATCGTATTAAAAGAGTACAAATTCCAAGGCAAATTTCACACTAACATGGCGAATGTATATCGTGTAATTTTTCATACTTATTAAAAAAAATATTGGTCCTTATTGAATAGCTTTATTTTATTGTTTTTAAAATTAGTTTTACTGAATTGTCTGTTGATGTGTTAATCAATATATATGTTAGTAGTATATAATTACTTGCAAGAAAAATTTAATTATTCTAGTGTCGTTAAATTATGCTGTAATGTTTCACAGAGGAATGCGGTATGGCGTATTAAGGTCTGTGAAGTTAGACAAGTAATACAGGAACGCGGAATTTTGCAATTTTCTCAACTACACATTCCTTTGATATTCTGTAAATATTTCCGTCAAGCATTTATGTCTGGAAACATTAAATGCTGACTTAAAGAAGGAAAGTCATGTTACAATTCAGATTATTGTATCCTCTTCACGGGTTTAACCGGATTAATATTACATCGTTTATTTAAATAATTGACATATTAAATCTTCCCGCGCCGTAGCCGAGCGGTTAAGGTAGGAAGCCTTGGCGCAGAGCTACGGGACTTGCGCTGGTTCGAGTCTCCATGGGGGAAGACATTTTCTCATGGTATTTCGGCCAGTATGGGACCGGTGCCCACCCAGCATCGTGAGGCAATTGGGCTCCAGGTTGAGGAACCAACTATAACGGCTGGGGGACTCGACATGCTAACCACATGTTACCCCTACACTGGCTGTTGATCATCTACCTCTGTGATTGATACATGTGGATGTGAAGGGCCAGCAGCCGGCTGGTAAAAGGGCAACCGCTGAAAAGTGGAAAGACCCTCAATCGGAAGATCGGAAATCTTAAATCACCCTGTAGCTTCTTCTGAACAAACAAATTGTAGCAATTCATTAAAAAAGATTTAGAAATATGTTTACATAATAGCGAAAGTTTTTCCAGAAATAATATGTTTATCTTGCGACAAGAGTTAGGAAATTTAAAAAAAAACGACAATCTGCCCCATGGTACTCTATAGTTGCAAAACATTGTCTCTTATATTAAGGAAAGATCATCATCATCCAAGCGAGTATTAGGCAGTGTGGCCTGTTACGGTCTCAAAGAGGAATTTTCCATCCAGCGCTTTTTTGGACGTCCCAGCGATCTTTTGCCTTGGGGGCAGTAACGAAGCACGACTTTTGGAATTCTATGAGACGGCATTAGTTGAAGATGGGCTTTCCAGTTGTTCTAATAATGCGTGGTTGACTAAGCTTCAACCACACACCTGAACTCTAAACAACGGTAAGATGTAAACAAGAACAGGATTCATACTCACAAAGTATTCTTCGGTGAAATATGGAAGCTTCGTACTGTCAGTTCGGAACATTTGGAGTGAAATATAACTACGGTCTTACTAATAAAAATCTCTAATACTTTCATCAGTTGTTTAATTATATAATATATAAGCCTTATGTAGATCACGTATAATTTCCTTACCAATAAACGTTGTGCCGGAGCTATATAACAAAACAGCAGTTATACACAATACGTCACATATTCGTCATCATAATGACGTCAGAACAATATTACTCGCAGTTTGTAACAGAAATAAAACATCATCAACTAGTGATTAATTGTGTAAGAAATGAGTATGGATAAGAATTAATAGAGATTCCCTAATTGAGGAGGTACGGAAAAAATAAGTGTGTTTTAATTTATATACATTTTCCTTTACGCTATGTCAAATAAAACGTAGAATTGGTTTCACAGATAATGTGCTGCCATCTAACGTCAAGAATTTCGACCAATTCTTGGAAACTAATAAAAGCTTTCCCCATTACTTATGAATTATATGCAGTGTTTTAAGATGCGTTAGAAAACGTTCTAAATAGCAGGAAATGTTACCGACAACAAAATATCATTTTAAGCAAAAAAAAAAAAATCAGTATAGTTTGACCGGGAATCGAACTTACGACGTCACGCATTGTAGTTAGAAGCTCTAACCACAAGACTATCAAGTTTACATGCAGTTTCTCGCAATAATAGTACCTCTATACTTAAATACATTTTTATATCGGTGTGTGTGTTATGTATTAAAGATGCAAGAAAGTTTTCTTAAAATAATATTATGAAGCATTTAAACTACATTCAGGTTAAATCTTGTCTACAGCAATTATTGTAGAACATATCCTTTTGTGATTCAATGTTCAATTTTAAAATATTGTTAGGCCCAATCGAGAATGAGTGTAACGAAAGGCATTTTATGATGCCTTTATTTTCCTACCCAGAGCTTTATTAATATTATTTATGCCCTGTGCATCCATCAAACAGTCGTTAAAGTGTTGCATTTTGGGTTAAATTTAAGGAAACTTTCATCAATATCATAAGAAAACAATCAGTTGATCTTGATGTCCGACATTTTGTCTAGTTATACAATCCTTAAACAAGGCTGGAGGCATGTATAACGATTCCCATGTAAAGTTGTACACCTCTTCTACACTGAACAGCTAATACAGTGTTTATTAGTAAGAATTTTCAACTGAGATGTGTATAAACCTTGTATAAAAGTTATATATGGATTATTAGTAAGAGGGCTAAATGTATAGTGGTTATTCTAAACTGTTGTTGCAACCAGGCGGTACAGAAAACTATTCTAATCCCCTTCCCTCTGACGTCATATGCAATGGTCACATCAACAATTCGCTGATATCGTGTTTCATCTCTAGTCATAAGTGATTTTATTGTGTCTGTCAGGGAGCAGGCAGTTTGATCATTAGTTTTGTTTTGTGAGGTGCATGCATGTCGTACAACTGTGTCATCCTCATCATCATCAACAACAACAACGATTAAGCCCAATGGCCTGTTCCGATCTCATTATAGGTCGAATTGGTCCTTCCATCTCTTCAATGGTCTTCCCAACATTCTTCTCCCTTTTGGTTTATAATTATACATTCTTCTAGGTATACGCTGTTCATTCATTCGTAATACGTGGTGAAGATAAACATTTTGATAATATTTTATTCTTTCACAGGTATTAAATATATTAAGTTCTGTTCTTATATCTTCGTTTTTCATTTTATCGGTCCTTTGGTATCCTGCTATTGCTCTCAACATCTTCATTTCTGCAGCCTCTATTTGTTTACTATCTGCCTTTGTTAATGTCCAGGTTTCACATCCATAGATAAGAGATGGAAATGCCAATACTTTGTAAAACTTCAAAATAGTTTATTTTCTAGTCTTATTCAATGAAGTGCGTTTAATTGTGTCACAAAGATAATTGAATCGTTGTATTTTAGTGTGTTAATCTAAATTTCTGTCATTACCAAAATGACATCCCAAATAATTAAAATTCTGAACTTGGTCTATAATGACATTGTTTATCATTATTTTTGTTCTTATTGCACATTTTCCTTTAATAATAAGTTGGTAAGAGGCACTCGAAAGAGCATTAAGTTATAAGTTTGTGATTTGTCTTTTATGAGTTCGTTCAGTGATCCTGTCCATATTCTGCATTGTTTGTAATGGTATCGCTCACACTTTTGGTCGCATATCATGCATTCATACGAATCACTCGGTTGAATGAATTTTGTATTTTTGCACATTTTGTGATGATATCCGTGTGTTGCTATGCCTATGATTCTGTGTCTTTGTGGTTGATTACTTCCAGTCCACTCTCTGTTTACCATGGCATCTGTGGCGTAGAAATCTTCGTCGATCTCTTTTTCTCTCTGTTTCTTTTTTTCGATGACTTTCTTATATGGCTCCGTTGCTGGCAGTAGTATCCTTTGCCTCAGGTTCTCTAGGAAGAAGGTTTCTCTGGCTAGCATATAGGCCATTCTATTTGGTGTGTATTTGCTTGCACCTAATGCCTTTTTGATGAATCTTGGTTTTACTTTTTCTAACCTCTCCAAATCGCTGGTCGATAGTTTCTCCCATATCAGTCTATCCCGTTCCTTTCAGAGCTAATATTTTTGTTTTAGATGTAGATATTCGTAAATTGTCACAAGGTATTTTTCTTCGTTGTGTCTTTACACTGTCTCCCAATGTAATTTAAGAGTGTCATCAATTAATTTTAATAAGAGGAATATGCATGTTAATGTGTATAAGAGCAAAACTGGATTATCATTAGTAGCCATTACTCGCTTCCTGGAGTATTGTATAATTTTAAGAAGGGCTATTAGAGCGTTTGGTGCTTATTACATAGTTAATAAGTGTTCGTCTTATATTACCACTGTACCCACCCACCAATCTTACTTACGTATGACGGCTAATTGAAAAGGGCGTTTAATTAAAGCTAATAATATATAAATGAACAATTTATATTCAACCGAACTCATGCATCATACATGATTACAAGTTTACTTCTTATTAAACAAGAAAATCTTGATTATTAACTTGATTAAGGATATGTTATTTGATTATAAACTTAAACCTTAATCGAGAATGCAGCTTTTCTTATTCAGTAATTCATGGGATATGGCTTCAAAAGAAGAAGTGCTTTTACTGCCACAACTATAGCGTACAGGCCTATCTAATGTATTATTTAAAACCACGCTTAGAATACAAATTTACCTCGTTATGAAATATTTTTAAGAAAATTGCGTTTTAAAATGGTCTGAGAGAATAAAAAACCTGATTGACTGCGATGGGCAGGACATACTGCACGAATAGGGAATGAAAGAAAGGCATGAAAGCTTCTTATAGGAAAACCAGACGGAAAAGCACAGTTGGCAGACCAAGAATGAGGTGAAAGAATAACATTAACCATGAATTGAGGGAAGTAGGTTATACAGGGGATGAACGAAAAACATTATAGTCTCTCTGGTTTAACTTTACGAGAAATTAGTAGAATGAGACAACTGTACTCGCCTCTCTCACTCGCACCTGTGTTGACGGGGTTTCATCACCAGATGTCAATAGGGGTAAGGAAGAAGAGGAAAACTGACAACAGGGTGGGTTCTTTCTTTTGTATCAGGACTAAAAATGGTCTTGTATCTCCATTTCTCGCTCTCTCTGCCAAGTTAAGCCAGCTATACAATAATTGACTGCGATTGGCAGGACATGTGACACGAATGGGGAATGAAAGAGGGACATGGAAGCTTCTTATAGTAACACCAGTGAGAAAAGCTCAGTTGGCAGACCAATATTGAGATGAGAATAATATTAACAATGATTTGAGGGAAGTAGGTTATACAGGGAATGATCGGAAAAAATAGCACGGGATAGGGATGTATGGAGAGTTTATGTCCGCGCGGCCATGAACCTACGGGTTCCAATAGTTTACAGTGAGTTAGTTAGAACTAATAATCGAATCAAAGATCCACAGATTCAAGAGCTGCATTCTGACGTTCTAAAATATCTGGGATATATTACAAGCAGCAACTTGAGCAGCTTGCAAGAAGTCAAACTGTTAATAACATTGACCTGGATAAACTTTTAACAAAGAAAATAAACCATCATCCTGAAAAAAAAACTAGCGAAATGTTTGAAAAGCACTAGCAATATCAATAAGAAGAAGGGCGTAATGTGTGAAAATAAGAAACAACGTTGTACTGTGAACAGACGATGAAAGAAGAATTGATAGAAAAATAAGAAAAAAAAAAGGAAGGAAAGAAACAGGATGGGCAACTGGCGAAGAAATATGTGCATATTGAACAGTTGAAGGAATGACGGACGAAAAGTCCATAGAACAAGATACTTAATACAGGCTTTCCACTTTACAGCAGTTCGCCATTGATTCCTGCTTTCCAGAGATTCCTATCTTCCCATTGTTCCTCTTCCATACTCCTCTTCATCATGGCATCATATATTCCCTCATGCCATAACAAGATACATAGCCTAAATGATAAAAAACATAAAAATAGTCACAAGGAGAAAAACAGAACAGAGAGGATTGAGAATGTTGAGTTTGCAATGAAGGTCCTAACCTTGGGCAGAAACATATAAATTAATGGTTCAATTCAATCAATCATTTCGAAAAGGGGTCATCTACGATTTTTTTGTGAAATTCACTTTTTTCGTTATTCCAGGTTTACATACGTCCTTACATCGATTCCGCGTGAAAAATGATCAAATACACAATTCTTTTACCACTTTTTGACTTTACCTTTCATGTAGTAATTTCGAAAAAGGATCAACTCGCCGAGTTGTTCCCTTTTCGAACGGACTGACGCACGAATGTGATCTTGACTTCAGCTGCATATCTATCCTCTTGCAGTCTTTCTGTGTTATCAGAGTAAACAATATTAAAACCATGCTACAATCGTTACTTATGTATTATTTATTTAATGCAAGGCACTCCGTATACAGAGTATGGGTAAAGGTGTTCCAAAAGAACAAAAACATTATTTTGCAATAAATACATTTTACGAATTTGAGTGTAATAGTGACAAGCCTAGAACCGTAATCAGCCGGAAATTCATTGACACCATTTTCGGGGAACAAGAGTTCAACTTGCTCAAACCATAGCCCCCAGAAATACTGCAAATACCAGATGTGAAAACACACCCTGCCTACATCAGCAAAGTACCAATCAATCACAAAAAAATGGATGATGTAGAGAAACTTCATCAGTACATTCCTGATATCCATAGAAATTTTTATGATGATTTATTCAAATGGCCTATACAGCTGAAGTAGTAGAGAACGCCGAAGATGTTCAATGATTAAATTTTTCGGATGTACTTTTTTTTTATAGTCACTTCCAAATGATGAAATGTAATAAAATGTATACAATATTATTCCATGTATGTAGTTATTTCGCAATAATATTTTTTTTTTCAAACAAATGTGTTTAAATTTGTAAACGATTCTTCGTTCATTTCGAAAAGGGATCATCTCCGGAAAATTATAATTAGTTTTTTGGGAAAACCATAATCAAGAAAGTCATGTAAATCGGTAAGTGAACGTGAATGGGCATGAAAATTATTCAGTAGAAATTTCAGATTCATAGCTTTATCCTGGACAAACTGAATCAGTTTTTTCCCTCTCCTGTAAAATTTGATCAGCTGTAGATGATCCCTTTTCGAAATGACTAATGAACTATTTAGTTACACCTCTGGGACAACTTATTTTTTTAAATTTAATTTCCCTCTCCTGAGAAAGGTTTCACAGATTCACTGAGAAAGTTTAGAGGTCAATAATTTGTATATCTCTACGAGTATAATGGTATGTTTGTGTAGACAACAGACTTAATAAATTTAATGCGTTCATCAGTTGAGCATCCAAAATGTAAATTAAAACGTATAGTGGGTCATAATCAATCAAGAGAGACCAGCGTATTATAATTTAGTGGTAATTTAATCCTGGGTGGAGTAACAGTAACTTCACACACAAACTCTTTCTCAGAATTAGCTGACTCTAATGTCTTGTAAAGCGCCTAAATACAACGGATCATTATTAGGGAACAGATAAATTAACACTAGAGATTTATTATCATTGCATTTTACTTAATTTCCCTTGAGGTATATGCATAGCGCCCATGTTTTGAATTTTATAATAAATAATGTGCAATTACAAAAATGTAATTTACTTCATATTACATTTATTTTCATTTTTGTATTGGCTGACTTAACGGTTTGACTTGTCGTGAAATTAATGACTATAATTCTGTAAATGACTCTCTATCATTATCATCATCCGGTATCATGTCAGCTGCCGCCGTCTTCCGGAAACCAAACGCCATTCCTCTCTGTCCATCCATTGATCTTCCTCCATTCCTCTGATATTCATAGCTGCTTGTACCCCTTCTATCCAAGTTTTCTTCGATCTTCCTCTCTTCCTCCTTTCCATTGGGATCCATTCCATAACAATTTTAGGCAATCTTTGCTCTGGCATTCTTTTGACATGGCCATACCATTGTAATATTTTCTTTTCTATAATGTCTATGATGTCCGGCTCCTCTTGTACACCCATAATTTCCCTAATTTCTTTATTTCGTGTTCTATCCATTCTAGATTTTCCTGCTGATCTTCTTATAACATCCATTTCTGTACTTAAAATTCTTTTCATTTCCCTGGTAGGAAAATGTAGTAAAAACAGAAGATATTTGGTATTAAGTTATATAATCAGTGGAGTAACCTAAACCAAACCTGACAATCCAAACATAACTACCCTATCCTACCCTAATTAACCCCGACCAAATAACACAAATTAACTTAATCTGGCATACTTTAAACCAACTTATTCAATCTGAAAAAATTGGCTAAAAATTAAACAGATTCGTTTATGTAATAGCGCTAAAACTGGCATAATATTTCTACTTAAATAATATGTATGAAAGAATCATCACTGAACATTTATTGACATTCTTCGAAAGAAAGGAAATATGTTAATTCTGAATGACGATGCGCACCTGTTTGCTTTACGTATATATTCCTGTTCCATGAATATATATATATATATATATATATTCTTATCATACCATATTAAGCTTGCATTGCTTAATGTTAAACATTTAATTATAACATCTATAAAGCGTCACTGCTATAAAGTAAAATTGTTCTCTTTAATTTGCTTACTTGTTATAGTCAGCTACTAGATGGCAGTGAAGACCGAGTTCTCGCGACATCTAGTAATAATGGAGAATATAACACATATATAAGAAAAATAAATGTTTGAATTGGATTCGCCTGGTGGTGTAATGGATATCACATGAGGTACAGACTCAGAGATCCGGGTTCGAATCCCGTCCAGGCATTTATTTTTATCATACCATATATATATATATATATATATATATATATATATATATATATGTGTGTGTGACTACAGTATTTACACACATATACTTATAAACAAAAAAGGTATAAAAACATTGTATATATATGTAGGGCCTATATGTATATATATCATCATCATCATCATCATGAACAAATTCGTTTTAGGCCATGTGGCCTGTACGGTAAACCTAGCGAAGATGATCTTGATCTTTCCACCGATATATATATATATATATATATATATATATACACACACACACACACACACATCGGTTACATCTACAATACATATGCAATGGCACTCAAAAAATAAACATATGTATAGATATAAAATTTTCACTTTGTAAAAATTATAAAAAAAAACTAATTTGTACATTTGAATTCTCATAGGTTACAGCTTTTGCAAACCCGAATTACATATTCAAGCCCTTGTTTCCTTCAACGAAATTTTAGGCGCTCTCCTCCTACAGGGAAGCAATTAAACCAAACTAATTTAGTTACACTTGTTTTCGTATAGATGGACATTGGAGTGGCCCATGGTCAGCGTTCCGCCTCATACTGACATCTAGGAAACCAAGGTAGTAATAGGACGGGAAAATTCGGTAAATTTTGCTTAGAGGTCTTTTTTATTCAGGCTTAAGGATCTTTTGTGAGCCTGAAAATCTTCAGACTCGGGACCCACGGATTAAAGTCCCTCCCGAAGGACTTGCTCCTTGGATTGTTCCATCCTAAAAAATCCATCGACTCCGGCCGAGTTTGAACCCGAGACCTTCGGGATCAGAGGCAAGCCCACCGCGGCCGATTTATCATCATCATCGTCATCCGGTATCATGGCAGCTGCCGCCGTCTTCCGGAAACCAAACGCCGTTCCTCTCTGTCCATCCATTGATCTTCCTCCATTCCTCTGATATTCATAGCTGCTTGTACCCCTTCTATCCAAGTTTTCTTCGGTCTTACTATCTTCCTCCTTTCCATTGGGATCCATTCCATAACGATTTTAGGAAATTTTTGCTTTGGCATTCTTTTGACTTCGCCATACCACTGTAATCTTTTCTTTTCTATAATGTCTATGATGTCCGGCTCCTCTTGTACACCCATAATTTCCCTTATTTCTTTATTTTGTATTTTATCCATTCTAGGTTTTCTAGCTGATCTTCTTAAAAGTCCATTTCTGTACTTAAAATTATTTTCATTTTCCTGGTAGGAATTTGCCAGACTTCAGCACCATATGTTAAAATGCTCTGAATTATGGTTTGATATATTTGTAATTTTCTATTTTTGTAATATTTTTTGCTCCACCAAACAGAGTTTAAAGCATTTATTGCTTGTTTTGTTAGTGCGATTCTATTTTTAATTTCCACTGTGTTATCGCCTGAATGGTCTAATTTTGTTCCTAAATAAGTGCATTCAATACTAGGTTTTAGTTCTTCTCCATATATATATATCCTTCGGAAATGAATTAGTGAACTAAACAATCTTGTTTTGCAATTTGAATATTCAAAAACACAGATATGCAAAACAGTTTGCCTAAAGTGGTGCCGCGGTAATAAAGATAACCAGAGCTAATGACTAGCGGTGTTTTCCTATCATGATTCAACAATCTGAATTACGTGCAAGTATCCAGTCATCTTAGATTTGTACATTGCCTTTTCTATGCTGTATTTTTTTAACTATTACTATTATCGATATTAATGGGTAGCAGAGGGAAATATAAAGAATAATCAAAATACAAGAATCCATTAAGGATTTATAGGCCTATCTTAAAAGCGATAAATGAGAGTGGTATTAAGTGGTTTTCAGCAAATTCTGTCACAAATCTCTATAAGGTAACTATTAGTTTCACATAAAAAAATATATTAAAACGGTTCTCATTTAAACAGAAGACAAAACATCGCAGATTTTGAATTGCGCAATTACATTTCGAATGCTTAGTTTATTTAGATATCGGTACTTCGTTTCTTGGGTTTATCTTCACTTGTTTCTGCGTCGAGACCAATCGCCACACCAGAGGTTCAAACCCTGCCGGGGTCGATGGAGTTTTTTTAGGATGGAAAAATCCAAGGAACAAGTCCTCCGGGAGGGACTTTAAGCCGTGGGTCCCGAATCTGAAGATTTTCAGGCTCGTAAAAGATCCTTAAGCCTGAATGAAAATGCCACTAAGCAAAATTTACCGAATTTTCCCGTCCTAGTACTACCTTGGTTTCCTAGATGTTAGTATGAGGCGGAACGCTGACGACAGACCACTCAAATGACATCTGTACGAAAACAAGTGTAACTAAATTAGTATGGTTCAAATTCTTCCTTGTAGGGGGAGAGCGCCTAAATCTCTGTTAAGGGAAAACATGGGCTTACAAAGTACTTCGTTTCTTGGGTTTATCTTCACTTGTTTCTGCGTCGAGACCAATCGCCACACCAGAGGTTCAAACCCGGCCGGGGTCGATGGAGTTTTTTTAGGATGCAAAAATCCACGGAACAAGTCCTCCGGGAGGGACTTTAAGCCGTGGGTCCCGAATCTGAAGATTTTCAGGCTCATAAAAGATCCTTAAGCCTGAATGAAAAGGCCTCTAAGCAAAATTTACCGAATTTTCCCGTCCTAGTACTACCTTGGTTTCCTAGATGTCAGTATGAGGCGGAACGCTGACGACAGACCACTCAAATGACATCTGTACGAAAACAAGTGTAACTAAATTAGTATGGTTCAAATTCTTCCCTGTAGGGGGAGAGCGCCTAAATCTCTGTTAAGGGAAAACATGGGCTTACAAAGTACTTCGTTTCGTGGGTTTATCTTCACTTGTTTTTGCGTCGAGACCAATCGCCACACCAGAGTACAAACATTTGCATCTACAGATTTTAGCCTTCGTATTCGAAACAGTGTCAAGGTAAAACTGTTTTTTTTTGCACGATAGTGCGTTTTTTTGTACTTACCAGCAATGGCGACCATTATTGAAAGTTCAACTTCCTACATTTCGGGGTTGCCAACCTACATAACTTTACTCCTGGCGCGACAGGCCTAGAACGCCCTTACCCTACCATCCGGCTGCTAGCCTCACGTCCACATGTGTCAATAACAGAGGTAGATGATCATCAGCCAGTGTAGGGGTGACATGGTCAGCATGTCGAGTCCCCCAGCCGTTATAGCTGGCTTTCTCAACCTGGAGCCGCTACTTATTGTAGCTACCCAAATGACTCAAGATACTGGGTGGGCACCGGTCCCATGCCAGCCGAAATACCATGAGAAAATGTATTCCCCCATGGAGACTCGAACCAGCGCAAGTCCTGTAGCTCTGCGCCAAGGCTTCCTGCCTTAACTACTCGAACCTAAATAACTACACTGTAATATTACATTTACACCTACGTGCGGGAAGTAAATCCATTGCCCTCTATGTATACTTACTTACTTACTCACTGGCACTATCGAACCCGTACGTTCATGGCTGCGCGGACATAAGCTCTCCATACATCCCTATCCTGAGCTAATGCTTTCCATTCATTCCCTGTATAATCTACTTCCCTCAAATAATAGTTAATGATATTCCCCCACCTCATTCTTGGTCTACCAACTGGGTGTTTTCCATCTGGCTTTCCTACAAGAAGCTTCCATGCAAGTCTTTCATTCCCCATACGTGCAACATGTCCTGTCCATCGCAGTCTACGAGACTTAACTGTTCTTATTATATCTGGCTGCCCTCTATGCATACTACGTACAATGTATATACAGAAAATATCCAAAAGGTAGTGTTAATATGCATTATACGAAACAAATCAGTACATTTTAAATTGACTGAACTTTATTTGAAACAATAAATACGTACTTGCGGCCATGTTATCAATAATTGTTCTCAAGGCCTCCTGTTGTTTCAACTAATAAACATTGGCCACACTGTTAACTTTAGTCAATTGTTTATAATGAACGCAAATATTTCCAATAAAGGTGTTATTATTTTACTATAATTTATTATTTTGAAAACACTATCGGGCAAAAAATAATGTACAACGCACGTTTGTGAAGTGTTTTACAGAATCTCGAAAATTAAAAACTTCGCTATTGCTCGGTTTTTATACATTTTTCCTCAATTCTGTAAAAACCACTTCCCAACCTTGCATCGTAATATACTATTAACGCTACGTTCTTAAATATATATATATTTTTAATATTACCTCTATAATCATTTGGCAAAATCATCATCAACAAGGATTAAGCCCAATGGCCTGTTCCGATTTCATTATAGGTCGAATTGGTCCTTTCAACTCTTAAATAGTCTTCCCAACATTCTTCTCCCTTATGGTTTATAATTATACATTCTTCTTGGTATGCGCTGTTCATTCATTCGTAATACGTGCTGAAGATAAGCATATTGATAATATTTTATTCTTTCACAGAGATTAAATATATTAAGTTCTGTTCTTATATCTTTGTTTTTCTTTTTATCGGTCCTTTGGTATCCTGCTATTGCTCTCAACATCTTCATTTCTGCTTTGGCAAAATCTAATATGTTTTTTATTGGCACTGTTTTTAATAGATGCTGGAAAATCTCAAGCAGATTGTATGTGCAATCTGTACTTCGCAGCAAACTATATTTTTTTTATTTTTTTGCAAACAATTTTTATACCTTCATTCACTAAAAGTTGAATAAGAAGTTCCAGTTAAAAATAACTTTTCTCCACTGAAAAAGGAAGTATAGCCAACAGCCATATTTAGGAATCATCAAAAATAACTGATCCGATAAAAATAATTTATCATCATCCATGCAAGTATTAGGCCGTGTGGCTTATTACGGTCTCAAAGAGGAATTTTCCATCCAGCGTTTTTTTGGACGTCCCAGCGATCTTTTTCCTTGGGGGCAGTAACGAAGTATGGTTTTTGGAATTCTATGAGACAGCATTCGTTGAAGATGGGCTTTCCAGTTGTTCTGGTAGTTTTGTATAAAACATTATTATTATTATTATTATTATTATTATTATTATTATTATAAGAAAGGGTTCTACATCCAACTCTTCCATAATTTCCTCTTATGATCCCATTTTAGCCTGTATGGCACATAAATCGAATCTCATTTGCTGTTATTGTGCTTTCATATCTTCTTCCTATTGTTCATGCTTCACTACCATATCTTAATATACTGGTCTTGCAAGAACCTTATAATTCTGTAATATTGTATTCTTCTGTACTAAAGATGGTTTCATTATACTGTTAATTATCCCCGTTGTTTTTGTGAAATTTGTTATTTTCTTTGATATGTCAGCTTCATCTTGAAATGTTAAATTATAATCCAAATAATTAAATGCATTTACTTGATCAAAGATAAAAATAATTAAATATATATATATATATATTTCCAGTTTCAACAATGCTGATACATTTTTCCGGCACAAATGATTTCTCTTCAATTTCGCTTTATAATTTTCCTCCATTTGTCTCTATTATACCACATTCTTCCTCTATTTCCCAGTTGAAAGAATTAAATAATACATCAATTAAACGATGTAGCACATTATATCGAGTTTACACTTGAATTGATGAGGAAAATGAGTAGATATACACACACACACACAATTATTAGTTGATATAAATTGAAATACAATTATTAATTATAAATTTAAATACTATAAATTAAAATGAACTTCCTTAGAAGAACAAAAGGCTGCTCAAGATTGGATCGAATAAAGAATGAAGATATAAGAACAGAGTTAAATATATATCCATTGAATGATAAAATCAAAGAATATAGAGATAAATGGTTTAGACATGTGGAAAGAGGTTCACCGCTGTGGTCTCCAGGTAGCGTACTACCTTGTCATCACGCAGCGGGCCTACGGCCTAACAGTCCCCGAAAATCATCCGGCCATCATCATACTCCTTATCATTATCATCATCCTTCACCGTGTGGCAAGCAACGGGAAGCTACCACACTTATAATTCCCTAGTAAAGCTGCAAAGCATAGCTTGAAGATGCTTTGATTGAAGTGAAAGACCTGCCATCAGGCAGAATTGCTATGGATGGATATAGAAAGAATGAATGTAACAAGATTACCAAAAGCAGGATTTAATTATAAGCCAAGAGGTTCAAGGAATGTAGGAAGGCCAATGAAAAGATGGACAGAACAACTGTGAGGCGCAACAGGCAATTTGCCTAGCCTGTAAAGTGAAGAAGAAGAAGAAGAAGAAGAAGAAGAAATTAGAATTTTTTTTTTTACTTGGGGAAAACACATTATGTTAGAGACTACCTGCATGTCATTCGGAGGAACCAAAAAAAGTAGATACAGACATACAACTTGTCGTGGTACCAATTGAGATGTACAACTTGAAAAGATCACAAAAAAAACACAAATTCTTCTAAGTTCCACAAAATTGCAGTGCGCATGCACGAGTTGCAGGAGTTGATGTAATGGTTAATGTAGTTTCCAGTAGATGGCTCTGAAGTCGACATTACCAACTTTGGAAATAAATTCCCAAATGCTAAAAAAAAATGGATGTAAACTAACTTCCCATTTCCTAATCTAACAAAACAATTTACATGCATATTATTTATTCCCAAATGCTAAAAAATGGACGTAAACCAACTTCCCATTTGCAAACCTAACAAAACAATTTACATGCATATTATTTAATAAACTATAAACTAATTTTATGTACACTAACACTAAATATGGTTTGGAATTATTTTCAAATGTTGGTAACTCTGATTTGAGAGCCACCTAGCAGATGTTACATGAAGCATTTCTGCGTCTCTAGAAACCGATGCACAATATTCGCATGATATATATATATAAATATATAAAAATCATAATAATGTTTATAAAATGGTTCCAAAATGTTTAAAATAGTACAAAACATTATTATAAATGGTTGAAAAGTGTTTAGTGCATGAGTGGCATAAGAATGTTACATGGAAAATTGTGTGAATCTCAGCCATATTTTAAATTTAACCTTCTGTCAAAATAAATTTGTATCTATTGAAAAGTTTAAAGAATTAGTCCTAATATGTTAAATTTCATATGTCGCATCATGACAAATAAGTAACTGTAAAAAATGGTGAAATTAAATGTTTCTTACCCCACCTCATATTAATTTTCTAAGTAGATCGTGATTTCGAGACCAAAGAAAACTATGAAAAAGAAAAAGAACACATAATTAATGTTGCAATAGACAACGGTTATGAGGAAAATAAATAAATTTAAAAGACAAAAATTAATAAATGAAAGCACACTTATAAAAGAAACAGAAAAAATAAAATTCAAGAAATTCACTTACCATCCATTGAAACATTAAAAAAAAAATTCAAAAAGTTTAATATAAGATTAGCACCAAAGAATGAATACAGCCTTAATAGGATAATTAAAACCAATAAAAATGATAGAATTGAAAATGTAAACAAATCAGGAATTTATCAGCTCAAATGCAGGGATTGTGACAAAATTTATATTGGAAAAAGAAAAGAAATTTGAAAACAAGGGCGAAAGAACATCTTAGAAACATCAAAAATGGAGAAGTGGAAAATTCAGCAGTTGCTGCTCATGCTTGGTCTGAAAAACATTTAATAGAATCAAAAGCCAGTTTAATTAAACAAACAGACAAACAAAAGGAACTCACGGTTTGGGAAAAGATCCACATTCAGAAAAACAAAGGAAAACCTATGAACTTCGAAATTGCAGCAAATTTTGACCTGATCCAGAGATTCATCGGTCCACCAAAGGGAAAAAGAAGAGTTTCTTCCGATCGACTGATGTTAATCAGTTATATTTGAAGAGAAAAATTTTCGCCTAGACCGAGACTCGAACCCGGGACCCTTGGCTTTCCAGGCCAAGTGCTCTACCAACTGAGCTACCGAGGCGAGTTACGATATAGATGCAAATTTTTCTCTTATATACGTTGTAATTCCCTCTCGCCAAATGCTTTTGAAACCATTGCTTCTATCTTTGCAAATGGTGGCTTCTTAGTTAAGAAGACATTTATTGGGAATTTAACATTACTTTATAAAGCTAGTAAAGCTTCAAATGATGTTTTTATTATTGATTTAACATTTCTCACTGAAAGATAAATTATATTTGAAGAGAAAAATTTCGCCTAGATCGAGACTCGAACCCGGGACCTTTGGCTTTCCGGGCCAAGTGCTCTACCAACTGAGCTACCAAGGTGAGTTACGACATAGATGCAAATTTTTCTCTTATATACGTTGTAATTCCCTATTGCCAAATCAGTTGCCAAGAAAGTGCTGAAGATGAGACCATTATGGTCTCGAAATCGTGATCTACTTAGAAAATTTATACGAGGAGAGATAAGAAACATTTAATTTCACCATAAATTAAACCTCAAAGTGATTAATTCCTATAAAAGTTGAAAAAAAAAACTGTAAAAAAATTGAAAAAGAAAATGTTTCATATAAATTATATAAGCATTCTTAGTTCTAATAGTAGTATAGCTATCTTCTCTTTGAAAAGTTAAGTATACAAAACCAATTAGCTATATTCCATTTGTTTATATCTACCGAAGCTCAAATGCACAAGATAAAAGTGAGTGGCAGTGCTAGTTGTGACATCTTTATCCACTTACAAGAGAATAAAATGCATCTTTGTCTCTTAATCATTCCTAATAACACACACTTCTACTTAACTACCCTTTCGTTTGCAGACCACACTGTTCCATTATGGCAATTATAATAAATACTGTTGTATCACTTTATAACCATTAGAGAATCAACTTCAAGATTTTTCTAAATTATTCTAAAATTAATGTTTATTTATCTTCTTAATATTCTTTTTTTTTACATATAAAAAGTTTCTTTATAATTTATTTCATTGTATATTAATCAGTTTGTTTTATTAACAATATTAACCCATATAAAAAGTAAAGTGATCCCACAACAGGCCTCAGGAGACCCTTGGGGTAGTAGGAGGTTAAGACTCCCACTTTTTCTAGACAATCGGCACTTGATGTCAGCCGGGTTGGCAGTCCTGCCTGACGGCCGTCTTTACCCCCACAACAGGCGTCTGGTACTCATTTCCGTTAGAGGCTGAGTCGACCCCAGGGCCATAGTGCCGCCAGAGGGTTTGGGTCAGTTTAAAAATCTTGACCCCAACGGGACTTGAACCCTCGACCCTCCGGCTTGTAGCTCAGTGCCTTAACCACTACGCTACGGCCCATATTTGAAGAGAAAAATTTTTGTAAGACTAACTGCGGCAGAAATGAAATTTATGAGATGTACTGCACGCTATTCAAGGACAGACCATAAAAGGAATTCTGACATTCTCAAAGAATTACAAACAGAATCAGTCATGGAATATGTACAAAAATACAGAAACAACTGGAAATCTCACGTACGAAGAATGAGCAGAACAAGAATACCACGTCAGATCTTAAATTACCAGCCACCAGGCAAGAGATCTTTGGGCAGACCCTTCAAACATTAGATTGAGACCGTAACAGACCACTAGGTCTATCACATGAAAGGAAAAAGAAGAAGAAAAATGTTTGCCTAGACCGAGACTCGAACCCCGGAACTTTGGCTTTCAGGACCAAATGCTCTACCAACTGAGCTACTGAGACTAGTTGTGATCTAGATGCATTTTTCTCTTTGTACGTTGTAATTCCATCGCGCCAAATGCTTTGAAACCGTTGCTTCTATCTTTGCATATGGCGGCCTCTTAGTTAAGAAGACATTAATTGGGAATTTGACACTACTTTATATAGCCAGCAGGACTTTTATTGATGTTTTTTATTATTAATTTAACACTTCTCACTGAAGGATAAATTATATTTGAAGAGAAAAATTTTCATCATCATCATAGTACATTCAGGAATTTAGGCCATTTGTTGACCTGTTTCAGCCTCAAGAGAAACACCATCCAGAAGTCTTTTGAGTGGACGTCCTGGTCTTCTTCTTCCTGCAGGTTGAAAAACTTTCGACTCTTCAAATATAATTTATCCTTCAGTGAGAAGCGTTAAATTAATAATAAAAAATATTAACCTATACTTGAAGAAAACAATTTATTTTAAAACACAATAGGAAGTAACATTAAGAGGTATGTTTAATAATTAAAACATTTTGTCTGTTCATTCTTACCTCTTAGAGTTGTTTTTTGTCGAACATATGTTTCAGAGCTTCTTAGCCCTATCGTCAGCGATTACAGTCTGTAAAACATTTTGTCTTTTCATTCTTACCTCTTAAGAGTTGTTTTTTGTCGAACATATGTTTCAGAGCTTCTTAGCCCCATTGTCAGCGATTACAGTCTGTAAAACATTTTGTCTTTTCATTCTTACCTCTTAAGAGTTGTTTTTTGTGGAACATATGTTTCAGAGCTTCTTAGCCCCATCGTCAGCAATTACAGCCTGTAATCACTGACAATGGGGCTAAGAAGTTCTGAAACATATGTTCGACAAAAACAACTCTAAGAGGTAAGAATGAACAGAAAAAATGTTTTAATTAGAAAAATGTATGCGTAATTGGCATTTGAACCCAAGGTCTCTGGTTCTCCATACCAATACTCTAAACCACTGAGCTATTTAGGCATCTCAATTTAAATGGACATTTTTTCTCTCTCCTATACAATCTCCCCAAACCCGAGGCAATGAACCTTCATTCCACAAGCCACTGGCTGCTTCTTCTCAGGAGATTTAACACTATTCTTATAGCCAGTAAAGCTTTATTTTCGATGTTTTTATTTTTAATTTATCACTTCTCACTGAAGGACAAATTATATTTGAAGGGACTATTTAACTCATGCCGCAAATGGGAGTCAATGACCAATCACTTTCAATGATTTTTGATTTACATCCAATCACAGTCGTGTTTCACCTAAAATTTACCAACTAAAATTATCATAATATAGAAAACACCTCCTTTTTAACATTCTGAATAGGTCATAGCATTATTTTGCAGTGACTGACTCTCTAAGAAATACGGCTACCAGATTGTATATATAGTGCATGAATGTCAACAGGAAGTGCATACGAGAAATAATATAAAAACATTTGTAACAATTGATTATACCACAAAAAAAAAAGAAACCACTGTTTGCACTTTCATAAACAAATTATTTTCCAGGATATCATGCAGAAACATATAATTGACACATTTACATCATAGGACATCAGAAATTAGTTAATACCTATAATGTTGGTTATAAATTTCTTCACTAGGGTGCATTCTTACAACATTGCGATCTTTTGGCAATAAATAATAGTATGATCTGGTTGCAGTGATGAACAAATGAAGCATACCAATTGTTTCTCATTCGTTTTCAAACATCACCGTTTACATTGAATATATAAATATTTTAAAATAACTATAGTTAAATAATGATTTGTGAGTAAACAGCTTAATTTTATTCGTTAAATAGTCCTAACAAATGCCACTCTTGATTTCCAAATTATCTAGATAAATTCACTCCTCACATTGTGAGTCGTGAATTTGTCAATAATTTGGAAATCACTCGTAGCATTACATATGAGAATTTGGAAATCAAGAGTGGCATTTGTTAGGACTATTTAATGAATAGAATTAAGCTGTTTACTCACAAATCATTATTTAAATATAGTTATTTTAAAATGTTTATATATTTAATGTAAACGGTGATGTTTGAAAACAAATGAGAAACAATTGGTATGCTTCAATTGCTTCTATTGTTCATCACTGCAACCAGATCATGTTATTTATTGCCAAAGGAACGCAATGTAGTAAGAGTGCACTCTAGTGGAGAAAAAATTAAACACATCAAACCGTATATTAATTCATTTCTGATGTCCTATGATGTAAATATGACAATTATATTTTTCTGGAATGTTATTACCTGGGAAAAAAATAAATTTAAGAAAGTGCAAACAGTGGTTTCTTTTTTTGGTGGTATAATCAATTGCTACAAATGTTTTTACATTAACTCCCACATGCGCTATGTGTTGACATTCATGCACTAGATATACAATCTGGTAGCCGTATTTCTTACAGAGTCAGTCACTGCAAAATAATGCTATAACCTATTCAGAATGTTAAAAAGGAGGTGTTTTCTTTATTATGATAAACTTTAGTTGGTAAATTCTAAGCGAAACACAACTTGTTTTCAAATTTATTTTCATTTTTCCAATATAAATTTTGTCACAATCCCTGCATTTGATCTGATAAATTCCTGATTTGTTTTCATTTTCAATTCTTTCATTTTTATTGGTTTTAATTGTTCTATTAAGGCTGTATTCATTCTTTGGTGCTAATTTTATATTAAACTTTTTGAAATTTATAGTGTTTCAATGGATGATAAGTGAATTTCTTCAATTTTATTTTTTTCTGTTTCTTTTATAAGTGTGCTTTCATTTATTAATTTTTGTCTTTTAAATTTATTTATTTTCTTGTGTATCAAATTTTCTTCATAACCGTTACCTATTGCAACATTAATTATGTGTTCTTTTTCTTTTTCATAGTTTTCTTTGCTCATAGGTGTATTTACCAATCTATGTGTCAAACTATTGAATACTGCCTCTTTGTGAGCAAAATGAGACAGTTATGGTCTCGAAATCGCGATCTACTTAGAAGATTTATATGAGGAGAGGTAAGAGACATTTAATTTCACCATAAATTAAACTTCATAGTGATTATATTTAATTAATGTTGGGAAGTAAACATTATGAGGTATAATCATTAAAAATCATCGGAGAACATATTGTTTAAATAACTCACCTCATAGGATTCATGCTTCCATGAAATCGCGATTTCAAACATAATCATGTTCATCGTCAGCCATAACTCCGACTGTTGAAATTCTTCGGCCGTCAACTATTCTATTGTCGCCATCTTCAGTGCTGCTATCTATGGTTGAATTTATGAACTTCGAAATCAATGTAATTTCGTTAGGGATATCAAAATTCATTGATCTATTTTTGTTTTTCTGAATGTATATTTTTTCCCAAACTGTCAATTCCATTCAGAAAAACAAAAATAGATCAATGAATTTTGATATCCCTAACGAAATTACATTGATTTCAAAGTTCATAAATTCAACCATAGATAGCAGCACTGAAGATGGCGACAATAGAATAGTTGACGGCGAAGAATTTCAACAGTCGGAGTTATGGCTGACGATGAACATGATTATGTTTGAAATCGTGATTTCATGGAAGCATGAATCCTATGAGGTGAGTTATTTAAACAATATGTTCTCCGATGATTTTCATAGTGATTAATTCCTATAAAAGTTAAATATAAATAAACAGAAACAATCCTGAAATAAAATAAAAATAATAAAATATTCATAGAATCTTGTGGAATTTTCTCACCTAGCTTCTAGGGATGCTACATAGCACCTCTTTCCGATTGTAAATTACATTATATGTGAATCAAGTTTGATTGAAATTGCTATAGACATTTCATAGTTTTGCTAGCACATTTATAAATTGAAAATTACCTCATAGTGTTACTTCCCACTGTAAATTTGATTAAATTCCAATACAATTTTGTGAGATTTTCATCTTCTGGAGATGAGGGTCCAATATTCGGCAATGAAGTAAATATTTTCTATTCATTTTGTTGCTCTGGTCCTTGCAGATTGTGCAGTATTCTGAGGTTAAATTCTGATTCAGTAAAGATGAAATGGTAGACAATTGTGTCCAAAGTTTAGTGAGAGGATTGCTGTTACTTCTTTTCTAGGTTTGGTTTTGTTCATCTGCCACATGTGTCTGATATAATTTTAAATTATTTTCCCGGGGTGACTTAGACGTTTCTACATGAAACATGTTTTGAGTTTGATTCAGTACAAATCTTACTGTTTTTGTGACCAGTGAAGTTGAAGTAAGGTTAAGTTCTCCCTTCTTAGCTAATAAATCTGCAATTTTTAATATTTGAGTTTGTATTTTTTAACATTCTTACCTCATATGTTTGTTTTGTTGGACGATCATTTCAAAGCTTATTGCTCCATTCTCAGCTTGTCATAAACTGGTTTTTTCTTTTCTTCAAGTTGTCGGCCCTGGATGTGTTCCAAAGAACTTGGTAATGAGGCTCCTTTCTCCAGGAATTTCAAAGTTCATAATTTTCTCCTTGTTCTTCTCTATATAGATTTTTTCCCATATTGTGAGATCATTGGTATTTTCTAACTGTTTTAATGATTTTGTATTTAGATATATTTTGTGTTTTTCTGTCCAAATGTGAGCAGCTACTGCAGAAAATACCAATGAACTCACAATATGGGAAAAAAATCTATATACAGAAGAACAAGGAGAAAATTATGAACTTTGAAATTCCCAGAGAAAGCAGCCCTTCTATGGAACACAGATCCAGGGCCGACAACTTGAAGGAACTTTTATAAGATTCCCGTACTCGAGGAGATGGAAATTTTGAAAGCAGTTCACAACAACGACCATCTGTTAAATGAAAACGAACCCAGTACGTGTAACCCCCTCTACCAGATCTTCAGTGGAACACCAGTTTTGAATCCTGCTGATGATGGGACTAATCCCGAAAGCGCTACAGATAAATAACTAATAAAGTTGAGGAGACGGACCTTTCAGGTGAATATTCCATAATTTTATACTTAACTTGAAGAAAAGAAAAAAAATCAGTTTGTGACAAGCTGAGGATGGAGCAATAAGCTTTGAAATGATCGTCCAACAAGACAAACATATGAGGTAAGAATGTTTAAAAAATACAAACTCAAATATTAAATTAAACCTCATAATGTTATTTCCTAATGATTAAAAAAAAAAGTCTGCAGTTTCATTCCTACAAATATCAACATGTGATGGGATCCTAGCTGATGGAGACGATTGTATTTGAAACTAGTCAGGTGAGAAATACATATTCTTATGAGATGAGGCATAAAAAATTTTCAATTCAATTATGGGAAAAACTGTAGTTTACCTTCCCTAATAAATTTTCTAAGTTCTATAGAATAACAGTGATTTATAGAGTTGTCGCTAGATGAAACCACATATCTGTGATATCCTACAGAAAGATTATAGAGTTGTTGCTAGATGGAACCACATAGATGTGAAATTGGTATGATCAACCTTCGCAATAAATTCCCAAATGTTTATTAGAAATGGACGTAAACTAGCTTCCCCCTTCCTAACCTAATAAAATAAATTACATGCATATTATTTAATGAAGTCTACACTAATCTGAAGTACACTAACTTGTCCCATCGGAATCTAACAAAATGAGGAGAGTGAACATCCATTTCTTAAAATATATTTTCAAATGTTGGTCATTCTGATTTCACTGATATCTCTATCATTTAGCAGAAGTTTGTTGAAGAGTCCACACATGTGCACAACGATTCTGAATAATAATTATATTTGAAGAGAAAAATTCTCACCCAGACCGAGACTTGAACCCAGGACCTTTGGCTTCCCAGGCCAATGCTCTACCATCTGAGCTATTGGAGCGAGTTCCGATCTAAACGCAAATTTTTCTCTTATATACGTTGTAATTCCCAGCACCAAATGCTATGAAGCCTTTGCTTCTATCTTTGCAAATGGCAGCTTCTTAGTTAAGAAGACATTTATCGGGAAGTTAAACACTACTTTATAAAGTAAGTAGGGCTTCTATTGATGTTTTCTATTATTAATTTAACACTTCTCACTGAAGGATAACTTCAAAGACATCATTGCGTACATAGATAAATATTTAATAATTGTAAAATATGTTTTATGTATTGTTGCAAAACATTCAAAATAGTACGAAATTATATTTAATTAATGTTGGGAAGTAAACATTATGAGGTATAATCATTAAAATTCATCGGAGAACATATTGTTTAAACAATATGTTCTCCGATGAATTTTAATAGTACGAAATGTTGGTAAAGATGGAAGAAGTACATAGAGCAACAGTATTTCAAGAATACAGTATGGGAAATGAAGAGGAAGGTAATTTAAAGTTGAGCCCAATTACGTAACATGGATAATTTGCCTCATAGTGTTACTTCCCATTATAAGTTTTATTAAAAATACCGGGCTTCCAATATAAACCCGGACCGGCCTCACGTGGTTTCACCCATCATGCAGCACTCTCTCCTCGTCCGCACTTCACTCTGCCAGCCGCTCGTCCTTGAACTAGTCAGTTTACTATTGTTCGACAAGATGAGACGTCAGCTGACATTAGAGCAGCGCATTTATGTGTGTAAATGTTATTATAAATACGAATCAGCTCGTCGCGTTCACGAGGAATTTATTCGGAACTTCCCTGGACAATTACCTCCTTCCAGATCGACAATCCACGATCTTGTGACTAAATTTGAGACCACTGGTTCAGTACAAAATAAGAAACACACGCGAAGGTGTACGGTTCTCACTGAAGAAAAATTAGACGAAATTGGCGAAAATTTGGAATGATCACCACAAAAATCATTACCGAAATTAGCACAACAAGTTGGGATTTCAGTATCTTCCGCACATACAGCAACAAAATGTGTTTACTCGGTATAATGCCTGTTTAACTGTGGGGGGACAACATTTCCAGCATTTTCTATAAGGTAAGAAACAGTTCAACGATGGGTGGCAGGCAGGGTGCATTGCAGGAGGAAGAGACAGCACTGCGTGCCGGGTGAAACTCCGTGAGGCCAGTCCAGTTTTATATTGGAAGCCCGTTACTTTATTTATTTTATATTTACTTATTAGATTTGTTAATCAGTGTCATGACAATTCCACTACCACTGGTCCTCCCAAGAAAATATCACCATTCTCCACTGGAAGGAATGATATTTCCCAAAATAAAAATGACAGATTTCACTTACAATAAATTATTATTCTGGCCAGTAAATTCTAGAAAAAAATCTCTATAAAATCCTACTAAGTAAACATTGTAAACGTAAAACCGAAAATTTATCGTAATTTTAATAATTTGGGATTTTATTAATTTGTTTAATAATATGATTAATTTCCATTCAAAATATATAGAAAAATAAATACTAGTTAATTATTGAATTCAATAAGGAAAAAATATAATCAATATTTTATATTAATGTTAAAAGATTCCGGGCTATTGGCCGTGGTCTATAACTGGTGTTTCTTCCAGACATTTCTCCCTCAACTGCGGTGGACATCTTCAGTGGCGAGTGTTTCTAAGGGCCGCATGCAAATACATTAGTATCTGGTGAGCTGAGTTTTCTGTGAGATCATGCAAAGTTTGAATTAGCGAGTCACTGACTGGCCATGCATGAAAGTAATTTTTTTCGTAATATTGGCAAGAAATTACCCAGAATTCTCAGCGATAAAACCACTTCTGTTATTTTCGTCTGCTAGAGGAACGCATTTATGTTTGCGTCCCGCAAATAAAACCGTATACGATGACATCTGCATCGCGTGATATTACGCCAATTCTCCTGTTCTTCCAGTTGAATTCTTTGGTAGACTCTATCAAATTCTTCTTCTCCGCGTATACCGAAAACATGATCGAAGTTTTCAAGGTCCAATATCTTGGATAAAGCAGCAAGGTTTCAAAGTACATCGGTTACCATCGGGTTGCTCACGATTCGTTCCCTGCAAAGTCACTTCGCCAGGTAGCTTAGGAATTTCGACAATTATTATCGCATGAACAGATTTTTGAGTATGCAAAAAGTCTTTGGATGAAACTTTCTCAGCAGAGAACAAGCTGAGAACGACTTTTACGGTCTAATGCATTCATAGATACGACCCTTAACCTTTTGTATGCCATGCCCGGCGTATGCCATGCCCAGCGTGCGCCGGTGAAGGTGTGTGTACAGTGGTATGCCACGCCCGGCAAGCTCCGGTTTTCAATCTTATTATTTTAAATATTTTTCCTGAAGTTTTTACTTCAATAAACTAAAATTATTTTTCATTCTGTGTTTGTACATCCTTTCTTAGCAATACTTTGCACATCCCTTAAAGAATAACGGTACAGGCTGGTTGTAAAGGGTTTTCTAAAGGAGGATGTATATTCATGTTTCAAGGCCTTTTTTTTTTTGCTATGGAATATTGAAATTTCAGGATTTTCTCTATATTTATTTTATTTTTAGTTGGAAAGATACCTGGCCAAGGGGTAGGTCGTGCTGTGAAACACAGTGATTCATGTCTCAAAGTTGACGAAAATAAAATACGCGAGTTTATTGTGTCAGTTTTATCAGAAGATGGAAGTAACAGCAATAGTTCATGATATGGTTATTCGTTTGACGAATGTGATAGTAGTCCTGTTTCTAATAGAATATTATTACAATCTAAGCGTGTAAATAGTAAAGCAAGTGATGTAGACCTAAATGCACAGGGTGTGAGTGACAGTGGTGGGCGGGTCGCGCCATAAACATAAAACAGCTGTTTGACTGGAATAGATTCGAACCCAGGACCATAAAAAATGTTCAACAATATTTAATATTATAAGTGTTTAGTGATAATGTCATCAGAATTATTCAATAGGATAAATGTTTAGTGATAGTGATAACAAATTTCAATAAAGACACCGTGCTGATATCGAACCTGGGATCTTTACAAGTGGAAGCAACACCGCCTAACCTTCAAATAAATGTATAATAGTGAGTTTAAATTCAATTTAGCATGGCATGTAGACAGTAAATTATATTTTATATAGGTTTATATTATATAGTATGGCGTAGTACTTTACATTTAAAAACCTGGCACCCACAGCCCAGCTGACAAAAGGGAAACTCGGCGGTCAAAAGGTTAATCCAGTTGCTCCCCTGAAGAGAGTCAAAAGCCAGTGCTACAAGAAAGTGAGCTGTAAATTGTCACCATAACTTGTTACACAACAACAAAAATTTACTGCTATAAATGTAATAATATTATAATTAAATCATTACAATCCTAGTTTCCACATTAAAGCAGTGTTAGATATGAAATTCTGGTACTCACTTTGACAGCCTGATGAGGAGAATCCAAAGTGAAGATCTTCACAACTGCCACAGTTTGCTCCACTAACTCCAGGATGACACTGACATTTCCCTGTCACAGAGTCACACTCTTGTGAGATTCCACCAATAGGATGACAGGCACAGGCCACACAGCCAGCAGCAATATCTCCATATCCAGGCTGATAAAATACAAATACTTTAGTAACTGTAGTCATTAAACAATTAATCATAAAAAAAATTTATAGGAACAGTTTGATACATAGATTTTTTTTTTCAAATGCCCCAGGTTTGTCTTTCGACATTCCTGGTTTCTCTCCTGGCATGGCGTACTTGTAACCCACTTCTAAGGTTGGGGCACCTGGCAGTCGGGGTTACATTGCCCCAATGATATGATGGGTGATGATGATCATAATGGTGCGCCAGGAGAGTCCCTAATCCTATGCTTAACCTAAGATGAATATGAATGATGATGATTGCGATGGCCATATGATTTCGGGGGCCATTTGGGCCTTAAAGTTTTCCTGACATTTGTCTTACAGGTGAGGAAAAACTCCGATAAAAACCTCACCCAGAAAAACTGTCCCGACCGGGGATCGAACCCGGGCCCGCTGCGTGACAAGGCAGCACACTACCCCGAGACCACAGCAGTGGACAATATGTAGATTATTAAATGTTCCATTAAATTAAGAATATTTTAAAAAAGAATACAATCACATTTTGAACATAGCCAATTTAAATGGTTTTGGAAAAGAAATAATTATAAATAAATTAAAGAAATTCAGACAACAAAAAATATTAAAAGAATACAGTACCCTGCAATCTGATTCAAAGAAAGGAAAACAATTTAAGAAAATTACTTATGATCCTGAAGTACATAACAAATTTCAAAAAAATTTTCAAGAAATTTAATATTACATTCGCACCGATAAATAAATTTAGCCTTGGTAATCTATTAATAATTAATAAGAAATTGAACACACCAGATAGCAAAAAATCTGGAATTTATCAAATTAATT
This sequence comes from Diploptera punctata, assembly GCA_030220185.1. Lineage (NCBI taxonomy): Eukaryota > Metazoa > Arthropoda > Insecta > Blattodea > Blaberidae > Diploptera > Diploptera punctata. Next base: position 780,153 of record JASPKZ010001215.1, on the reverse strand, counting down.
GTAAGGACTGCAATAAAGTATACATAGGAAAAACAAAAAGGAATTTGGACACTTGCACTAAGGAACACTTTAGAAATATTAAAAATAGTGAAATTGAAAAATCAGCTATTGCAGCACATAGTATATTGGAGAATCATAAAACTGAAAAAGAAGCCCAACTTTTAAAACATTTGGAAAAACCTTTAGAATTGACAATTTGGGAGAAGATATATATTCAGAAGAACAAATTTAGATCCATGAATTTCGAGATTCCTGATGAACGTGACCCCTCTCAAAGTTCATCAAATCAACACCAGATGGCAACATTATTGATGGAGATTCCACAAAAAGCCGGTAGTCATAATGTTGGTTGAAAATGAGAGAGATATTCTCTTGAAAACTAGTTCCCGTGTTTAAAAAAAACATAAAATATGAGGTAAGATGTAAAAAAATGACTCATTAATTTACGAATATAAAAATCTACTCCTTAATTATAGTGTATAAACATGTTTTTGTAGTTATATTTTGAAGTCATTCTTTCAAATTAATTACAATATGTAAACTGTATGTGTCTCTGTTTGGTCCAAAAACTGTTCCTAAGAACTAAGAATATCCATTCTCAATAGTTTATAAAGTAAAATGTAAAAGTTGTATTTTTCGTAACAACACTGAATTCAAAATTATCCTTTATATTATGTAAGCATGTAATTTTTTTTTAAAAAAGTGACTATATTTTATGTTGAGTTGTTTTTGACTCACCTCATACTTCTTAACTCCCTTGCAGACCCGGTTTCATCACTGCATTTGTGACATTCTCAATGCAGTGAAGAAACCCGGATCTGCGAGGGAGTTAATAAGTATGGGGTGAGTTAAAAACAACTCAACATAAATGAAAGAAACCTCATAGTGTTATTTCCTACCTACATAACTTAACAAAGTGTCTATACATTTATTTAAAGTGTCAGCATATTTAAACAAATGTTCTAAATTAAACAAGATTACCTCACACTGATCGCAGGCTCGGCCAGCATATCTCTCTCGACACTTGCACTGTCCTGTCTCTACATCGCACCAGTCACTTCGTTCAGCACCCAGCACATTGCATTCACAAGCTATAAAAACAAATATTTTCATGAAAATCAATATTAAAATGACACTAAAGAAATTGGATACACATAGTTTATGAAGTGAGTTTATTATTGGCCTATATATTAAAATTGCTTACACATTATTAACTAAATTTTATTTAGGATATAAACAAGTATATGATTTAACTAAATTATGTATCGATATGTTTTTCACCTACAATGGAAGATTTTATAAACAAAATTCAGGACTTTTGATGGGAAACCCTTTATCTCCATTCCTAGGTAATCTATTCATGGGGAATTTTGAACACAAGATAATTAATGGACATCGTTTAATTTTCAAGTTCTGGTCCAGATATGTGGATGACATAATTGCAATAGTTAATCATAAACAGATAGATGATGCATTAAAATTATTGAACATTCAAAGTCAAACTATAAAGTTCACTATGGAAAAGGAAATCAATGGAGAAATACCATTTTTAGATCTCAACTTAAAAAGGAATGAAGAAAATAAGAATTTGGAATTTACAGAAAGAAGACACATATAGATAACTACATAAAAGCTTCAGGTTTCAATAAGAAAGAAGCAGTTTTCAATAGTTTGACACATAGATTAGTGAACATACCAATGAACAAAGAAAATTATGAAAAAGAAAGAAAACACATAATCAACGTAGCCACGAAAAATGGTTTTGCAATAAAAATGATACTCAAGAAAATAAGTTCAAAAGACAAAAATTTATTAATCAAAACACTCTTCTAAAAGTAAAAGAAGAAAACGTAAAATTTAGAAAATTTACATATCATCCATTAAAACACCACAAGTTTCAAAACATTTTTAAAGATTTCAACATAAGGTTAGCACCCAAAAATGACTACAGCATCAGTAGACTGATTAGACCTAATAAGAATGAGAAAATTAAAGAAGAAAACAAATCAGGGATTTATCAAATTAAATGTGAAGAATGTGAGAAATTCTACATAGGAAAAATAAGAAAAATTTGAAAACTAGAGTGAAAGAACATATCAGGAATGTCAAGAAAGGGGAAGTAGAAAAATCTGCAGTGGCTGCCCATGCATGGTCTGAAAAACATCTTTTCGAGAAAGAAGCTAGATTATTAAAACAAATAGAAAAACCAAAAGAACTTACTGTTTGGGAAAAGATCTACATTCAAAAGAGCGAAAAGAAGAAATTGATGAACTTTGAAATTCCCGGTGAGAATGACCTGGTTTTGAGGTTTTTCAGTCAGTCAATGGAAGGAGAGAAGGACAGCTCTTCAAGACGACAGAACAACGGTCGTGACGATACTGGGGATGGAACAGAAACTATGTTCCAAAACTAGTTTATAGTCAAATAAGAACAACAATATGAGGTGAGTGATAAAAAATTCTACCTTAATAAAGTATATGATTATTTATCATTAATTACACAAAATATGCATCTCAAAATTAGCTCAAGGTTTCAAATTCTTCTACACACAAAGCAACAAAGCAGTTAAAATCTTGGAAATGTTTGCAGAAAGAGTTATCAGTGCTCATCTCTTTCCCCAGATCTAACAGTGTGTGTATTTCACTTGAGGAGTAACCTGAAAGATAATGTTAATCAAACATCCACACACATTGGAGGGACTAAAAGAAAACATTATAAATGAAACATTACACTGGAAGAACTTGCTCACAACAGCCAGAATGAGGTTTCCAGATACAATATTTTAATTCAGGAAGTGATATTTTGAGGTTATTTTAATTAAATTATTTTTAGTCTGTTCATCTTACCTCAATATTAATGTTGATTTGTTCTTGAACATGTTTCAATTATATCATAATCTTCTTCTTCTTCTTCCTTCCAAGTATTAGGCCAAGGCCTGTTACGATCCTATAGAAAATTTTCCCTCCAGCGTAATCGTCAGCATTTTGCCAAGACTGGTTAGATTTATGTTACACACCCTGGATGTCGATGTCAACTCCATCCTGTGGTTGGCCAAAGAACCTCCAAACAAGGTCACGCTCCATCGGTATTTCAAAATTCATAACTCTGTTTTTGTTCTTCTGAATGTAGATTTTTTCCCCAAATAGTCAGCACTTTTGTATTTACTAACTGTTTTAATAATTTAGTGTCCAAATTTATATTGTGTGGGGGCACGCCATAGCATAGGGGTTAAGGCAGTGTGCTACAAACCGGATTTTAACACTTTCAGTCCAGCGGCAGTACTAGTACCACGGCATTTAAATGATACTAAAGCTAGAGAAAATTAAATCCCTTGGCATGCCTGTGCTGGCAGAATTACAGATTTTCTCAATGAGATTTAGGTGCTCTCCCCTTACAGGGAAGAAACTGAACCATACTAATTTAGCTACACTTGTTTTCGTATAAATGTCATTGGAGTGGCATGTGGTCAGCATTCTGCCTCATACTCTGACATCTAGGAAACCAAGGTAGTACTAGTACGGGAAAATTCAGTATATTCGGCTTAGAGGCATTTTTATTCAGGCTTAAGGATCTTTTACGACCCTGAAAATCTTCAGACTCGGGACCCACGGCTTAAAGTCCGTCGCAGAGGACTTGCTCCTTGGATTTTTCCATCCTAAAAAATCCATCGACCCCAGCCGGGTTTGAACTCGGGACCAGAGGTAAGGGCATTACTGCTAGTCCACCGCGGTGGACTATGTTAATTCCTAGAAAGTCAAATGTAATTGACAGTAATTACTGCTTGTTATCTGAACCCAAGGACTTACCAGTGAATGTTGGATTTATTTTTTTGTTGCATTTTGTAATGAGAAATACCTTTAGAGACTGGAAACAAGTGAGAACATTCATATGCTTATTCTTACATATGGTACATTATAAAATGAACATACGTTTGCAATCTGCTTGTGCAGGGTCTCCATAATGATTAGGAAGACATCGTTCACATCTCCAACCTTCTGTGTTTCCTCGGCATCGTAGACATTGACCAGTGCGTTCATCACAAGGCCCACCGCCACATTCACACCTCTTGCAAGTTGAACCCAATTCTAAAGGTGAACCATAGAACCCACTGCTACATCTGAAAAAAACAATAAAAACTAAACATAAAAGAGAAAAGCACAGAAAGATTATTTATTTTAATACATTGTGAACGTGAACAGCATTGAGAATGTCACAAATACAGTGACAAAATCTAGATATGCAAGGGAGTTAAGAAGTATGAGGTGAGTCAAGAAACAACCCAACAAAATTAAAATAAACCTCATAGTGTTATTTCCTACCTACATAACTTAATGCTTATTTATGTTAAAATCAAATGTTTCCTACTTCTCCTCATACAAATCTTCTAAGTACATCGTGATTTCGATACTATAATGGTGTCATCTTCAGTACTATTTTGGCAACTGATGTTAGGTCGATCAGAAGAAACTCTTCTTCTTCCCTCTGTTGATGGGCCGATGAACCTCTGGATCAGGTCAGAGTTTGTGGGAATTTCGAAGTTCATAAGTTTTTCTGAATGTGGATTTGTACGAGGAGAGGTAGGAAACATTCGATTTTAACATAAATTAAACCTCATAGTGATTAATTCGTATAAAAGTTAAATGCTTATTTAATTTATTAAAATTGTAATTATATATTTTAAGATTCTCCCACATAACTTACTTTTATTATTTTTATTTTCTTTATTTCAGCCTATCTAAAATTATTGCATTAGCTGAACTTTTATAGAAACAATCACTATGAGGTTCAATTTAGAATTTAAATTAAAATCCTTTATACCTCACCTCATATCCGATTCCGATTGAGGGTCTTTTCACTTTTCAGCGGTTGCCCTTTTACCAGCCGGCTGCTGGCTCTTCACATCCACATGTGTCAATCACAGAGGTAGATGATCAACAGCCAGTGTAGGGGTGACATGTGGTTAGCATGTCGAGTCCCCCAGCCGTTATAGCTGGTTCCTCAACCTGGAGCCGCTACTTATTGTAGCTACCCAATTGCCTCACGATGCTGGGTGGGCACCGGTCCCATACTGGCCGAAATACCATGAGAAAATTTCTTCCCCCATGGAGACTCGAACCAGCGCAAGTCCCGTAGCTCTGCGCCAAGGCTTCCTACCTTAACCGCTTGGCTACGGCGCGGGACCTCATATCCAATCTTCTAATTAAACTGGTTGATGGAGTAAGAAGCAGTTCTCCTAAATGACATAGCATCAGTCGAGATATTACTGAAGATAAAACCACTTGTGTTTTGAAACTGGTTTCACTGGAAGACTGGATATGAAGTTGGGTATATAGAATAGTAATTTAAATCTTATTGCATTAGTTTTGCTGGAGTACCTACTTTTCACAATGGTCTCCGTCATATCCTTGTGGGCAATCTGTGCAGATGTAACCAGCATCATTATCATCTAGCTCACACTGAGGACTGAAGTTGTTGCCAGCTTCTAAGCGAGGACAAGCGCAGCGCAGACAATCTGATGGTGTTCCTTGTGTAGCATCACCATAATATCCAGGATTGCAAATTTCACATTTGGTTCCATTTGTATTGTGTTCACATGGCTAAAAAAATACAATGAATCCTCTTTCTTAATCTAATATTTTTATATTCAAAATTAACAAAAGCAAAATATGACATCTATTAAATAGTGAAATGAAATTTATGAGAGAAAGAGTGTGTTAGTCCAGAGGGATCAAAATGAAATAAGGCTTTATGAAGCAGCTTCATTTGAAATTAGTAATTTAGGCTCGTATCTATGAACGCATTAGACCGTAGTAGTTGTTCTCAGCTTGTACTATGCTGAGAAAGTTGCATCCAAAGACGTTTTGCATACTCAAAAGTCTGTTCATGCGATAATAATTGTTGAATTTTCTAAGCTACCTGGCAAGGTGACTTTGCAGAGAACGAATCGTGAGCAACCCGATGGGAACTGATGTATTTTGAAATCTTGCTGCCTACCTTGCTGCTTTATCCAAGATTTCGGATCTTGAAGACTTCGATCATGTTTTAGGTATACGCTGAGAAGAGGAATTTGATAGAGTCTACCAAAGAATTCAACTGGAAGAACAGGAGAATCAGCATAATATCGCATGATGCAGACGTCGTCGTATACGGTTTTATTTGCAGGACGCAAGTGTAAATGCATTCCTCTAGCAGACAAAAATAACGGAAGTGGTTTTATTGCTGAGAATTCTGGGTAATTTCTTGCCAATATTACGAAAAAAAACTACTTTCATGCATGACCAGTCAGCGACTCGCTAATTCAAACTTTGCACGTGCTCACGGAAAACTGATCTCACCTGAGACTACTGTATTTGCATGCGGTCCTTAGTCTCAAATAATTACAAAGTTATTTTGGAAAAAATGTGTTCAGCTACTGTATAGATTGAGACAGCCTAGCTTTTATCAGGACTGAGTTTGATTTTTAAAAAAATTATTCTATTAGTACTAAATTTATATCCAAATTCAATTTCAGAAAGGAATGAAAATATTCAGCATTTATTCGAATGTAAGACTTTTTCCAAAATCTGAAATCCAAAAACCATTATTCATCTTAAATTTCCTGATAAGAAATAAGTCCTTCAGGGTAAATGTTTTTTGCATTGCACAGTAGGCTACATAGCTGTTGGCTGACAAGGTTTATGTTTTTATGTTGCATAGAATACATAGCAGTCAGCTCGGAAATGATCACAAACACAATGTAACAGCAACTGAAACTGAATATAGTCAACAATAAGAAAGCTGCAAAAGTTGGTATGATAAAAAGAGTCTTGACAGTGACATTCACAAATTGTAATGATAGCAATAAAGTTGAGACATCCATCCATCCATAGTAATTCTGCCCAAAGGCAGGTCCTTCACTGCAATCATAGCATTTTCATGCTATGCTTGCAGCTTTACTAGGGAATTGTGTAGGTGTGGTAGCTTCCCGTTGCTTTCCACACCGGTGAAGGATGATGATGATGATGATAAGGATGATCATGATGATGATGGCCATATGATTTCGGGGACCGTTTGGGCCTTAACGTTTTCCTGACATTTGTCTTACAGGTGAGGAAAAACCCCGATAAAAACCTCACCCAGAAAAACTGCCCTGACCGGGGATCGAACCCGGGCCTGCTGCGTGACAAGGCAGCACGCTACCTTGAGACCACAGCGGTGGACAAGTTGAGACAGGCATTTTCTTAAACATGTTAAAATGAATGCTCATAAAAAGTCAGATTCTGGTGTCTCTGAAGTTAATATTGTAAGAGGAGAAAAAAAATTGAGAAATGCTAATTCATACTGAAAATCATTTATGAACTAAAGAAGGGGGAGATATCATGAGTTGTAAGTTAGAAATGATGGTTTTCCAATCACATAAAATGTAATAGAGATGAAAACACTGCATTTAAGCATTGAGTATGGACAAACAGGCAGCATGGGCAAATGTGGGCTGGAGTGTGCAGATGATGAAAAGATCAAAATGGCGGCTTGGATATTCAGAAATGGGGAAAAACTGAGCAAACATGAAAAATACATATTCTGTGAAGGAGAAGTCTAGAGATTCAATCCACCTATAACTATCTAGGCATAACGCTGAAAACACTCGGAGAAACTGTACCAAAAGTACTATTTTGGTACGAAAGATCTTGTGGCCTCTCGCCCTTGCTCTTTATCATATACATGGATAGACTACTCCAAGATTGGCGACAGATGAGACATGGTTCTATCCAAAATAATAGAAACCATAAAATAGACTCTTTGCTTTTTGCAGATGATTTGGTATTAATAGCTCCAACACAAACAGATTTACAGTATTCTATATACAATTTTAATATAATTGGAAAAAAGGTACAATGTGGAAATCAATACAAAGAAAACTAAAGTGATGGTGTTTTGTGGGAAATATCCTATACCTAGCAAAATTGTTTTGGATGATGAAATTTTAGAACGAGTAAACAAATTTAATTATTTGGGTTATAATTTAACATTTCAAGATGAAGCTGATATATCAAAGAAAATCACAAATTTTACAAAAACAATGGGGATAATTAACAGTATAATGAAACCATCTTTAGTACAGAAGAACACAAGATTATAGCTTTATAAGGTTCTCACAAGACCAGTTTAAGATATGGTAGTGAAGTATGGACAATATGAAGAAGACATGAAAGCCGAATAACAGCAAATGAGATGCGATTTATGCACTGAACAGCAGGCTACACAAAGTGGGACCATAAAAGAAATGAGGAAATTATGGAAGAGTTGAATGTAGAACCCATTCTTCACCACATACAAAACTATCAGAACAACTGGAAAGCCCATCTTCAACGAATGCCATCTCATAGAATTCCAAAAGCCATACTTCGCTACTGCCCCCACGGCAAAAGATCGCTGGGACGTCCAAAAAAGTGCTGGATGGAAAATTCCTCTTTGAGACCGTAACAGGCCACATGGCCTAATACTTGCTTGGATGATGATGATGATGATGACATCTGTACTGTTATCCTCCCTCTTCAATGAGATTAATGAACTATACCAATTTCCTTTCTCTTTGTGTTTACTCCCACTCACCTTCCTACCCCTTCCCTCTGCTCTGTTGTACCGAAATGGACATTTCGATACAGGAATTACATCTTACTGCACAAAACTATACGTCATTGAATTTCCATCTCGAGTGTCATCTTTATGAACAGTGCCAAATGCTTTCCTATCTATCCTTTCCCTTTCCTAGTGCGCACCCTGTGCTATTGCACATTCCCCCTCTCCCTGTGAACTCTCATAAATAGCTGTGTTTTGTAACATCGAATCATCATCTACTTAGTCACCGTTGGAGTCTGGTCAGAACAACTCAGGAGAGCTGGTTTTGTTTGTTTAGTCCAGTAAGCCAGGGTGGGGATGCTAGGACAGTATTTCCGCCAACCCGAGGCTGGACTAGAGTGAGTGATAATGTATGTATGTATGTATGTATGTATGTATGTATGTATGTTGATTTATATCATATTTTCTTTTTATATAGATGATCTACTATGATTTCTTTTCTTTGTAAATTGAATATTTATTTATTTATCTTTATATTACATCTGACTATATTTAGATTCGCATTAAAAGCTTTAGTTGTGCTTTTTACTTATGCCTATTCATTCAGTAGTTAGCATAAGTCAGATATCAAAGTCAAATTCCAAAAGCTTGCTCAAGCGTGTGTTAGTTCCTTTATCCCAAAGCTTCCACGATTGTATTTTATAACTCAGAAAACATTACATATTGGCAGAATTTAGTAAAGAAAGTTGAATCCCTCTTTGCCTCTATGGGCCCGGGCAAAGATGTCACAATTTGAACAATCTATGCTTTCCAATCAAAATAGCTATCAACAATAACGGTTTGATCCAGCATCTATACGGTACAAATTTTGGTAGCATTGAGCGTGGTTACGCCGGTGCACTGTCTGTAATGTGCAACTTCCCCTCTTCCTCAGAACACCCAAATATGTGAAGCAAGTGGTAAACAAGGTCATTTCATTCCATTCAATTAGTCTATTCCGTTATCGTCTGGAGGACGTCAGCTCGAGCAGAGCTGTGTTGTTTTGTGTTTGGTCCAGTACGCCAGGGTAGGGTATCCGGGGGTATGGACCCTAACCCTTGGCTGGACTAAAAAGGTATGCATGAGTGTTTGTGTGAGTAAAGATTATCATTTTTGTTATTATTTCGGTTTTCTTTAAAGTTTGTAATGATCAAGAATAATTTATGTCTAAACATCTTTTCATATTTCAACTTCAGACTTATAATTGAAATATTAAATTCTATTTTAAGTAAACAAGAATGTTTAATTACTGTGCTTGTTAGCTATGCTACTGCTGTCTTATATTTTCCTATCTACAAGCTTTCTCAAGGTTATATTAGCTCCCCTCTCCCTTCTAGCTTTCATGATTCTAAATAATATACTGAGTTAAATACGAATCATATAAATTACTACAGTGTGTTTAAGGAATTCTTGTTAATAATTGGGGCACACCGTAGCGTAGTGGTTAAGGCACTGAGCTACAAGCCGGAGGGTCGAGGGTTCAAGTCCCGTTGGGGTCAGGATTTTTAAACTGACCCAAACCCTCTGGCGGCACTATGGCCCTGGGGTCGACTCATCCTCTAACTGAAATGAGTACCAGACGCTTGTTCTGGGGTAAAGGCGGCTGACATAAAGTGCCGATTGTCTAGAAAAAGTAGGAGCTTCAACCTCCGACTACCCCAAGGGCCACCGGGTCTGTTGTGGGATCACTTTTTTGTTAATAATTAATCCATCCATAGTAATTCTGCCCGAAGGCAGGTCCTTCACTGTAATCATTAGCATTTTCATGCTATGCTTGCAGCTTTACTAGGGAATTGTGTAGGTGTGGTAGCTTCCCGTTGCTTTCCACACCAGTGAAGGATGATGCTAATGATAAGGGTGATGATGATGGCCATATGATTTCGGGGACCGTTTGGGCCTTAAAGTTTTCCTGACATTTGTCTTACAGGTGAGGAAAAACCCCGACTGGGGATCGAACCCGGGCCTGCTGCGTGACAAGGCAGCATGCTACCTCGAGACCACAGCAGTGGACATTAATTAATATATGTTAATAAATCTACATAGGAAAGATGAATCAATCTGTACCTCTCATGGGCCCGGGCAAAGAATTATAAATAGCACTGACATTTATGATCTGGACGCTACAATAAGCATAGCTAAATATATTAGTAGATTCTCTAGGCCAGTAAATATCCAAATGCGGTAATGGACTATTCTGGAAGCAGGGACAAGAAATAGAAGGACCAAGTAAAGACCGCGTGCAAAACATTCACGATCCATATCAAAGAAAGATGCACATAAGCACTTCTTGCCATGAACAATATAAAGAACCTCCCATGCCTATCCCTGGAAACAGGGAAGCTATTTCATCTCAAGATCACACCGATAATAACCTAAGGCCTTACAATAATATGGAATCATCTAACAGAATGCAACATGGAAGAAATAGAAAAAATAAAGGCATCGTTCCTAAAGAAAACCCCATGCGTCTCGAGGATCAACCCCTCCAGACTTACGGTCGTATCTATGAACGCATTAGACCATAAAAGTCGTTTTCTGCTGAGAAAGTTGCATCCAAAGACTTTTTGTGTACTCAAAAATCTGTTCATGCGATAATAATTGTCAAAATTCCTAAGCTACCTGGGGAAGTGACTTTGCAGAGAACGAATCGCGAGCAACCGTATGGGAACCGATGTACTTTGAAACCTTGCCGCGTACCTTGCTGCTTTATTCAAGATGTCGGACCTTGAGACTTTGATCATGTTTTCAGTACACGCGGAGAAGAGGAATTTGATAGAGTCTACCAAAAAATTCAACTGGAAGAACAGGAGAATCGGCGTAATATCGCATGACGCAGACGTCATCGTATACGGTTTTATTTGCAGGATGCAAGCATCAATGCATTCCTCTAGCAGACGAAAATAATGGAAGTGGTTTTATCGCTGAGAATTCTGGGTAATTTCTTGCCAATATTACGAAAAAACTACTTTCATGCATGACCAGTCATTGACTCGCTAATTCGAACTTTGCACATTCTCACGGAAAACTCAGCTCACAAGAGACTAATGTATTTGCATGCGGCTCTGAAAGGCTGAAATAATGGATTCAATAAAATTGTGAAAATGGAATTACCAAAAATTATATGCACACTTTCGATAAATTTAGCCCATGATCATAATATTGGTGATTTTAAAGCGGGAATTAATTAATTTCTAGACTTTTTTCTGAAAAACCTAAAATTTTCAAAAAGTTCTTTCATTATGGAAGAATAAGGTACATCCAATTTTCATAAAATGCGATCGCTCATAATTCTATATAGGCTATTTGCATTAATTTTTTTTTTGTTTTAAATGGAAAAAAAATTATAGATACCTAAGAACAATCACAAATATGAATGAGATGCACAAAGAAATTAAACATGGGTTCAGTTCTGGAAATGCGTGCTATTATGCATTACAGGGACTCTTGACTTTCCAACTCCTTTAGAAAAAATGTTAAACTGAAAATAAATAAAACTGTTATTCTACCAGTTATATTATATGAATGCAAAACATGGACTCATACTTTAAGGGAGGAAAGGAGATTACGGGTCGAATGTTTGAACGCATTAGACAGTAAAAGGCGTTCTCTGCTGATAAAGTTTTATTCAAACACATTTTTCTTACTCAGAAATCTATTCACGCGGTAATAATTGTAAAGCTACCTGACAAGGTACCTTAAGATCGTAGCTCAAGATATAAACTTATGTGAAAATCCCGAAGGGAACCGATGGTAACCGATGTAGTTTGAAACTTATCCAAGAAGTCGGACCTTGAAGACTTCGATCATGTTTTCGGTATACGCGGAGAAGAGGAATTTGATAGAGTCTACCAAAGAATTCAACTGGAAGAACAGGAGAATCAGCGTAATATTGCATGTCGCAGATGTGTTTGTATATGGTATTATTTGCGGGATGCAAGCATAAATGCATTCCTCTATAGCAGACGAAAATAACAGAAGTGGTTTTATTGCTGAGAATTCTGGGTAATTCGTTGCCAATATTACGAAAACGTCAACATTCATGCATGACCAGTAAGGCGGCCGTTAATTCGATCTCAGCTCACCAGTGATTGGAAGTAATTTGAGTAGAGACTAATGTATTTGCATACGACCCTACGAGTATTTGAGAATAAAGTTCTTAGAAAAACTTTTGACCAAAGAGAGATGAACAGACAGGTGAATGAAGAAGACTACATAACAATGACTACATGGTCTTTATAGGAAGCCAGATATAATAAGAACAGTTAAGTCTCATAGACTGTGGTTGGCAGGACATGTGGAACGGGGAATGAAATATGTGCATGAAAGCTACTTGTAGGAAAACATCCAGTTGGCAAACGAAGAATAAGGTGGGAGAATAACATTAACTATGATTTGAGGGAAGTAGATTATACAGAGAATGATTGGAAAACATTAGCTCAGGATAGGAATGTATAGAGAGCTTATGCCCATATGAGCATGAACGTACGGGTTCGATAGTGCCAATGAGTTAGCTAGTTGGTATTCCTACTGATGTATCAATTAAACAATTTGTTACAGAGTGTCCTATCAGATGACAGTCTTACTTACTTACTCACTGGCACTATTGAACCCATAGGTTCATGGCCGCACGGACATAAGCTCTCCATACATCCCTATCCCGAGCTAATCCTTTCCAATCATTCCCTGTATAATCTACTTCCCTCAAATCATAGTTAATGTTATTCTCCCACCTCATTCTTGGGCGTTCTCCCTCTGGCTTTCCTACAAGAAGCTTCCATGCAAGTCTTTCATTCCCCATACGTGCAACATGTCCTGCCCATCGCAGTCTACGAGACTTAACTGTTCTTATTATATCTGGCTTCCTATAAAGACCATGTAGTTCATTGTTATGTAGTCTTCTCCATTCACCTGTCTGTTCATCTCTCTTTGGTCCAAAAATGTTCCTAAGTACTTTATTCTCAAATACCTGTAATCTCCTTTCCTCCCTTAAAGTAAGAGTCCATGTTTCGCACCCATATAATATAACTGGTAGAATAATAGTTTTATATATTTTCAGTTTAACGTTTTTTGTAAGGAGTTGGGACATCAAGAGTCTCTGCAATGCATAATAGCACGCATTTCCAGAATTGAACCTATGTTTAATTTCTTTGTGCATCTCATTCCTATTTGTGATTATTGTTCCTAGGTATTTGAATTCAGCCACTTCCTCAAAATTTCCCTCATTTGTCATTAGCTGTCCATTTCCATTATATAATGTATTTCTATGTGTGACCATATATTTAGTTTTATTGATATTTACTTTTACTTCCAGTCCTAATTTCTTAGTGTTACTCATTAGTCAGATGACAGTCTATTATTTTATTTTCAAAATACTTACAGCACACTGTCCTGTAACAGGATCACAAGTAGGGGCGTGTCCACTACAGTTGCACTTCCTGCATTCTCCTTGGCCAGGACTAGGTCCTACATGAGTGTATCCATAGCCACAAGCTTCACATGACCGTCCTACATATCCTGGTGGACAGTCACAACGTTCAACCAATTGTGTTAACGAACCAGAACCTCCTGCTGTGCCCATCTGCAATGAGGCTTCCCACAAGCTGAAATAAAAATTATAATTAACTTTTTATAGGAATTAGACTGCGATGGGCAGGACATGTTGCACGTATGGGGAATGAAAGACGTGCATGGAAACTTCTTGTAGGAAAGCCAGAAGGAAAACGCCCAGTTGGTAGACCAAGAATGAGGTGGGAGAACAACATTAACTATGATTTGAGGGAAGTAGATTATACAGGGAATGATTGGAAAAGCATTGGCTGAGGATAGGGATGTATGGAGAGCTTATGTCTGCGCGGCATTGAACCTACGGGTTCGATAGTGCCAGTGAGTAAGTAAGTAAGTAAGTAAGGACTTAATCACTATGACGTTTAATTTATGGTGAAATTAAATGTTTCCTACCTCTCCTCATATTAATCTTCTAAGTAGATCGCGATTTCGAGACCATAACGGTCTCACCTTCAGTACAATCCTGGCGACTGATGTTATGTCGATCAGAAGAAACTCTTCTTCTTCCCTTTGTTGGTGGACCGATGAACCTCTGGATCAGGTCAAAATTTGCAGGAATTTCGAAGTTCATAAGTTTTTCTTTGTTTTTCTGAACCGTGTCACAGTTTGGGAAAAGATCCACATTCAGAAAAACAAAGGAAAACTTATGAACTTCGAAATTCCTGCAAATTTTGACCTGATCCAGAGGTTCATCGGTCCACCAACAGAGGGAAGAAGAAGAGTTTCTTCTGATCAACACAACATCAGTCACCAAGATTGTATTGAAGATGAGACCGTTATGGTCTCAAAATCGCAATCTACTTAGAAGATTAATATGAGGAGAAGTAAGAAACAAATTTCGCCATTAAAAATTATAATCCATATGTAAGAATCGTATAAACTAGTGCTTTCTCAGATGATGTTTATCATTGTAGATTTTTATATTAAAACTTTGGAGGCTTTTCAAATAGTAGGGTAAAGTGATCCCACAACAGGCCTCGGGAGGCCCTTGGGGTAGTAGGAGGTTAAGGTTCCCACTTTTTCTAGACAATCGGCACTTTATGTCAGCCGGGTTGTCAGCCCTGCATGATGGCCGCCTTTACCCCCAGAACAAGCGTCTGGTACTCATTTCTGCTAGAGGCTGAGTCGACCCCAGGGCCATAGTGCCGCCAGAGGGTTTGGGTCAGTTTAAAAATCCTGACCCCAACGGGACTTGAACCCTTGACCCTCCGGCTTGTAGCTCAGTGCCACTACAGTACGGCGTGCCCCCTTTTCAAATAGTACTGAATACAATCCAAAATTCCTCTGAAGTTTCAATATAAATTTCAGTTGAGGATCACTGAGTGTCTCAGATAAGTTTTTATTATTTAAGAAAGAAAAATTAACGCTCGAACTGGGACTTGAACACAGAATCTCTGATTCTGTACATCAGTAGGATACCAATTACACCAATTCAAGACACGATAAGAACGTCAACATTTCTTTCCACATAAACAATTCTCGTTCATCTGAAGGCTGATGGCTGTCACTATCATCACACCAACTGACGTCTTCTATTCAGAAATATTTTTATTGAGAATTTATACATTACTTTCGAGTGGTAAAACTTCATATTTTTTATGTTTCTGTTTAAATTAACACTTTCAACCTCGCCATAGCCGAGTGGTTAAGGCAAGAAGCCTTGGTGCAGAGCTACGGGACTTGCGCTGGTTCGAGTCCCCATGGGGGAAGAAATTTTTCTCCTGGAATTTTGGCCAGTATGGGACCGGTGCCCACCCATCATCATGAGGCATTTGGGTAGCTACAATAAGTAGCGACTCCAGGTTTGGAAGACCAGCTATAATGGCTGGGAGACCCGACATGTTGACCACATGTCACCCCTACACTGGTTTATGATCGTCTACCTCTGTGAATAACACATGTGGACATGAGGCCAGCAGCCGGCTGGTAGGCCTAGGGCCTTCAAGGCTTGTTGCGCTTGGAGTTAACCTGGATAGATAAAAACTCTATCCAGTTTGGAAAGTGGGACTTTCCAATTTTAATTAAAAACAAGATAAAAAGTTTTTATTATTCTAACCACGTTAAACTTAATCTGAAAGTGCCACTTTATCTCATGATAAAAAATATATCTTGTTCATGGCTGTATTTCTCTTTCTCTCTTTTACACTTTTTTTTAATCTCATTGGACAATTGGACGGCATTATGGATATGCGCCAATATGTAAGTTTCAAGAAAAATGTATTTTGAAGTTTAAGTCAATTTTCACTATTTATTGTAGGGTCGTATGCAAATACATTACTCTCTACTCAAATTACTTCCAATCACTGGTGAGCTGAGATCGAATTAACGGCCGCCTTAACCGGTCATGCATGAATGTTGACGTTTTCGTAATATTGGCAACGAATTACCCAGAATTCTCAGCGATAAAACCACTTCCGTTATTTTCGTCTGCTATAGAGGAATGCATTTATGCTTGCATCCCGCAAATAATACCGTATACAAACACGTCTGCGACGTGCAATATTACGCCGATTCTCCTGTCCTTCCAGTTGAATTCTTTGGTAGACTCTATCAAATTCCTCTTCTCCGCGTATACCGAAAACATGATCGAAGTCTTCAAGGTCCGACATCTTGGATAAGTTTCAAACTACATCGGTTACCATCGGTTCCCTTCGGGATTTTCACATAAGTTTATATTTTGAGCTATGATCTTAAGGTACCTTGTCAGGTAGCTTTACAATTATTACCGCGTGAATAGATTTCTGAGTAAGAAAAATGTGTTTGAATAAAACTTTATCAGCAGAGAACGCCTTTTACTGTCTAATGCGTTCAAACATTCGACCCTAAGTCAATTTTCACTATTTATTGTAGTGCCAAATTAACAATACTAGATATTGCAAGTTATTTTTCTTATCTGGCAGTAATGCATCAACAATCTAAGATTGGGAACATTTGGTATGTAGCTGAATGATGCAAGATTTAGATTAGCATTTATGAAGATCTGGTTTCATAGCTGTTTGTTACAAAACATGGAATCTCTGATAAGACTGATAGCATTTACATTTTTCTATGATCTTCTTCTTGCATCTTGTAAGCCCATGTTTCCCTTAACAGAAATTTAGGCGCTCTCCCCCTACAGGGAAGAAATTGAACTATACTAATTTAGTTACACTTGTTTTTATATAGATGTCATTTGAGTGGTTCCGTGGTCAGTGTCCGCTTCATACTGACATCTAGGAAACCTTAGAGGCCTTTTCATTCAGGCTTAAGGATTTTTTACGAGCCTCAAAATCTTCAGACTTGGGACCCACGGCTTTAAGTCCCTCCTGGAGGACTTGCTCCTTGGATTTTTCCATCCTAAAAAATCCATTGACTTCGGCCGGGTTTGAACCCGCGACCCTCGAGATCAGAGGCAAGGAGCATAACCACTAGTCCACCGCGGCCGATAATAAGGCTATATTTAAAATTTGGCACTACAATTGATACATTACATAATGGCAATGGACAGCTAATGACAAATGAGGGAAATTTTGAGGAAGTGACTGAATTCAAATACCTAGGAACAATAATCACAAATAGGAATTAGATGCACAAAGAAATTAAACATAGGCTCAATTCTGGAAATGCATGCTATTATGCATTGCAGAGACTCTTGATGTCTCAACTCCTTTCAAAAAATGTTAAACTGAAAATATATAAAACTATTATTCTACTAGTTATATTATATGGGTGCGAAACATGGACTCTTACTTTAAGGGAGGAAAGAAGATTACAAGTATTTGAGAATAAAGTACTTAGGAACATTTTTGGACCAAAGAGAGATGAACAAATAGGTGAATGGAGAAGACTACATAACAATGAATGACATGGTCTTTATAGCAAGCCAGATATAATAAGAACAGTTAAGTCTCGTAGACTGCAATGGGCAGGACATGTTGCATGTATGGGGGAATGAAAGACTTGCATGGAAGCTTCTTGTAGGAAAGCCAGAGGGAAAACGCCCAGTTGGTAGATCAAGAATGAGGTGGGAGAACAACATTAACTATGATTTGAGGGAAGTAGATTATACAGGGAATGATTGGAAAGCATTAGCTCAGGATAGGGATGCATGGAGAGCTTATGTCCGCGCGGCCATGAACCTACGGGTTCGATAGTGCCAGTGAGTAAGTAAGTAAAAATTGTGTGTGCACTTTCTTCAAGAGTTAGTGTAACAGATTGCAACAAAATCTCTTTTTTTTTAAAAATGGCATTTAGCCAGTTTATACATAATATAGTTCAATTGTATACTTATTTTATGAATAAAGTACCTAGCTATAAGTTACATTTTCATAAGTAATGCCACGAGTGATTTCCAAATTATCGATAAATTCACGACTCACGAAGTGAGGAGTGAATTTACTTAGACAATTTGGAAATCAAGAGTGGCATTTGTTAGGACTATTTATCGAATAAAATTAAGCTGTTTACTCACAAATCATTATTTAACTATAGTTATTTTAAAATATTTATATATTTAATGTAAACGGCGATGTTTGAAAACAAATGAGAAACAATAGGTACGCTTCATCTGCTTCTTTTGTTTATCACTGCAATCAGATCATACTATTTATTGCCAAAGGAACGCAATATTGTAAGAATGCTCTCTAGTGGAGAAAAAATGAAACACATCAAACTGTATATTAATTCATTTCTCATGTCGTATGATGTAAATGTGACAATTATATTTTTCTGGATTGTTACCTGGGAAAAAATACATTTAAGAAAGTGCAAACAGTGGTTTCTTTTTTTGGTGGTATAATAAATTGCTACAAATGTTTTTATATTAACTCCTGCAAGCGCTATGTGTTGACATTCATGCACTATATACACAATCTGGTAGCCGTATTTCTCGTGGGCTCAGTCACTGCAAAATAATGGTCAGACCTGTTCAGAATATTAAAAAGGAGGAGCTTTCTTTAATATGGTAATTATAACACTGATAAATATTTTGTGAAACACGACTCTGATTGGTTGTAAAACAGAAATCATTGAAATGTGATTGGTCATTGACTCCCATTTGGGGCATGAGTTAAATAGTCATTTAAAACTCATTTTATGAAGAGAAAATGTGTCATGCAGAGTGTAATTGATTTTGCTATAAGCTTACCTTCCTTCCACTTGGTCGGTATGAAACTTGGCTCTGAGCAGCATGTACTTCACGTGTGTAAGCACACTCATCAGTTCAGCTCGACTGGCTGCATCACCGTGGTACTCTTGTCCCAGAATGTCCTTCAGGTCATTTGGTACGTGATACCAGTTATTTTCCAGAAATGGAATTGTTATAGTTGCATTGGGAGGCTTAAATAAAGCATCTCCTATACCAAGTTGTAAACCATTGCTTCCCTGTAAGAAGAATGAAAAATCCCTGATATTTCATGTATTTATTTTTTTCCTTCTGTTTAATTAGTTTTTATATTATATGGGTGCGAAACATGGACCCTTACTTTAAGGGAGAAAAGGAGATTACGAGTATTTGAGAATAAAGTTCTTAGGAAAATTTTTGGACCAAAGAGAGATGAACAGACAGGTGAACAGACTACATAACAATGAACTTAAAGTGATCCCACAACAGGCCCGGAGGCCCTTGGGGTAGTAGTAGGTTAAGGCTCCCACTTTTTCTAGACAATCGGCACTATATGTCAGCCGGGTTGTCAGCCCTGCGTGACGGCTGCCTTTACCCCAGAACAAGCGTCTGGTACTCATTTCCGTTAGAGGCTGAGTCGACCCCAGGGCCATAGTGCCGCCAGAGGGTTTGGGTCAGTTTAAAAATCCTGACCCCAACGGGACTTGAACCCTCGACCCTCTGGCTTGTAGCTCAGTGCCTTAACCACTATGCTACGGCGTGCCTCTGGCGGCACCATGGCCCTGGGGTCGACTCAGCCTCTAACGGAAATGAGTACCAGACGCTTGTTCTGGGGGTAAAGGCGGCCGTTACGCAGGGCTGACAACCCGGCTGACATAAATTGCCGATTGTCTAGAAAAAGTGGGAACCTTAACCTCCTACTACCCCAAGGGCCTCCGGGTCTGTTGTGGGATCACTTTACTTTACTTAACAATGAACTACATGGTCTTTATAGGAAGCCAGATATAATAAGAACAGTTAAGTCTTGTAGACTACGATGGGCAGGACATGTTGCACGTATGGGGAATGAAAGATGTGCATGGAAGCTTCTTGTAGGAAAGCCAGAGGGAAAACGCCCAGTTGGTAGACCAAGAATGAGGTGGGAGAACAACATTAACTATGATTTGAGGGAAGTAGATTATACAGGGAATGATTGGAAAGCATTAGCTCAGGATAGGGATGTATGCAGAGCTTATGTCCGCGCGGCCATGAACCTACGGGTTCATAGTGCCAGTGAGTAAGTAAGTAAGTAAGTAAGTTAATTACTTGTTTAGGTTATAGTAAAAAAGATAAAAATATCAATATGCAAGCTATAGTGCATAGGACATACATATAATAGACCTATCATTACCATTTTCTCATAAGAAGGAAACATTCTCTCTGGCAGAAGTGATCGACAGTGATTTTACTATAGGTCTATGATCTCAAACAATCCACTGATAAGAGACAATAAAAAATGTAATGATGTTTTTTATTATTAATTTAACAGTTCTCACTGGAGGATAAATTATATTAGAAATGAACAATTTTCGCCCAGACTGAGACTTGAACCCGGGACCTTTGGCTTGCTGGGCCAAATGCTCTACCAATTGAGCTACTAGGGCGAGTTCTGATCTAGACGCAAATTTTTCTCTTATATACGTTGTAATTCCCAGCACCAAATGCTATGAAGCCTTTGCCTCTATCTTTGCAAATGGCGGCTTCTTAATCAAGAAGACATTAATTGGGAATTTAAACACTACTTTATAAAGCCAGTAGGGCTTCTATTGATTTTTTTTATTATTAATTTAACAGTTCTTACTGAAGGATAAATTATATTAGAAGAGAACATTTTTTGCCCAGACTGATTGCAACGTATAAACATAAAACATATATTTTTATTAAGGTAGAATATTGACGATTTTATTATTAATTTAACACTTCTCATAGAAGGATAAATTATATTTGAAGAGAAAAATTTTCGCCTAGACCGGGACTCGAACCCGGGACCCTTGGCTTTCCGGGCCAAGTGCTCTACCAACTGAGCTACCGAGGCGAGTTACGATCTAGACGCAAATTTTTCTCTTATGTACATTGTAATTCCCTCGTGCCAAATGCTTGAAACCATAGCTTCTATCTTTGCAAATGGCGGCTTCTTAGTTAAGAAGACATTTATTGGGAATTTAACACTACTTTATAGCCAGTAGGGCTTCTATTGACGATTTTTATTATTAATTAACACTTCTCATAGAAGGATAAATTATATTTGAAGAGAAAAATTTTCGCCTAGACCGGGACTCGAACCCGGGACCCTTGGCTTTCCGGGCCAAGTGCTCTACCAACTGAGCTACCGAGGCGAGTTACGATCTAGACGCAAATTTTTCTCTTATGTACATTGTAATTCCCTCGTGCCAAATGCTTGAAACCATAGCTTCTATCTTTGCAAATGGCGGCTTCTTAGTTAAGAAGACATTTATTGGGAATTTAACACTACTTTATAGCCAGTAGGGCTTCTATTGACGATTTTATTATTATTTAACACTTCTCATAGAAGGATAAATTATATTTGAAGAGAAAAATTTTCGCCTAGACCGGGACTCGAACCCGGGACCCTTGGCTTTCCGGGCCAAGTGCTCTACCAACTGAGCTACCGAGGCGAGTTACGATCTAGACGCAAATTTTTCTCTTATGTACATTGTAATTCCCTCGTGCCAAATGCTTGAAACCATAGCTTCTATCTTTGCAAATGGCGGCTTCTTAGTTAAGAAGACATTTATTGGGAATTTAACACTACTTTATAGCCAGTAGGGCTTCTATTGACGATTTTATTATTAATTTAACACTTCTCATAGAAGGATAAATTATATTTGAAGAGAAAAATTTTCGCCTAGACCGGGACTCGAACCCGGGACCCTTTCGGGCTTTCCGGGCCAAGTGCTCTACCAACTGAGCTACCGAGGCGAGTTACGATCTAGACGCAAATTTTTCTCTTATGTACATTGTAATTCCCTCGTGCCAAATGCTTGAAACCATAGCTTCTATCTTTGCAAATGGCGGCTTCTTAGTTAAGAAGACATTTATTGGGAATTTAACACTACTTTATAGCCAGTAGGGCTTCTATTGACGATTTTATTATTAATTTAACACTTCTCATAGAAGGATAAATTATATTTGAAGAGAAAAATTTTCGCCTAGACCGGGACTCGAACCCGGGACCCTTGGCTTTCCGGGCCAAGTGCTCTACCAACTGAGCTACCGAGGCGAGTTACGATCTAGACGCAAAAAAAAATTTTCGTAACTCGCCTCGGTAGCTCAGTTGGTAGAGCACTTGGCCCGGAAAGCCAAGGGTCCCGGGTTCGAGTCCCGGTCTAGGCGAAAATTTTTCTCTTCAAATATAATTTATCCTTCTATGAGAAGTGTTAAATTAATAATAAAATCGTCAATAGAAGCCCTACTGGCTATAAAGTAGTGTTAAATTCCCAATAAATGTCTTCTTAACTAAGAAGCCGCCATTTGCAAAGATAGAAGCTATGGTTTCAAGCATTTGGCACGAGGGAATTACAATGTACATAAGAGAAAAATTGCGTCTAGATCGTAACTCGCCTCGGTAGCTCAGTTGGTAGAGCACTTGGCCCGGAAAGCCAAGGGTCCCGGGTTCGAGTCCCGGTCTAGGCGAAAATTTTTCTCTTCAAATATAATTTATCCTTCTATGAGAAGTGTTAAATTAATAATAAAATCGTCAATAGAAGCCCTACTGGCTATAAAGTAGTGTTAAATTCCCAATAAATGTCTTCTTAACTAAGAAGCCGCCATTTGCAAAGATAGAAGCTATGGTTTCAAGCATTTGGCACGAGGGAATTACAATGTACATAAGAGAAAAATTTGCGTCTAGATCGTAACTCGCCTCGGTAGCTCAGTTGGTAGAGCACTTGGCCCGGAAAGCCAAGGGTCCCGGGTTCGAGTCCCGGTCTAGGCGAAAATTTTTCTCTTCAAATATAATTTATCCTTCTATGAGAAGTGTTAAATTAATAATAAAATCGTCAATAGAAGCCCTACTGGCTATAAAGTAGTGTTAAATTCCCAATAAATGTCTTCTTAACTAAGAAGCCGCCATTTGCAAAGATAGAAGCTATGGTTTCAAGCATTTGG
The DNA here is from genome assembly GCA_030220185.1 of Diploptera punctata. NCBI lineage: Eukaryota > Metazoa > Arthropoda > Insecta > Blattodea > Blaberidae > Diploptera > Diploptera punctata. The sequence goes on along the minus strand of JASPKZ010001215.1, from coordinate 756,722 downwards.
CACGAGGGAATTACAATGTACATAAGAAAAAATTTGCGTCTAGATCGTAACTCGCCTCGGTAGCTCAGTTGGTAGAGCACTTGGCCCGGAAAGCCAAGGGTCCCGGGTTCGAGTCCCGGTCTAGGCGAAAATTTTTCTCTTCAAATATAATTTATCCTTCTATGAGAAGTGTTAAATTAATAATAAAATCGTCAATAGAAGCCCTACTGGCTATAAAGTAGTGTTAAATTCCCAATAAATGTCTTCTTAACTAAGAAGCCGCCATTTGCAAAGATAGAAGCTATGGTTTCAAGCATTTGGCACGAGGGAATTACAATGTACATAAGAGAAAAATTTGCGTCTAGATCGTAACTCGCCTCGGTAGCTCAGTTGGTAGAGCACTTGGCCCGGAAAGCCAAGGGTCCCGGGTTCGAGTCCCGGTCTAGGCGAAAATTTTTCTCTTCAAATATAAGGTAGAATATGTTTATCACTCACCTCATTGTTCTTCTTATTTGATTATAAACTAGTTTCGGAACATAGTTTCTGTACCATCCTTAGTATCATCACGACCGTTGTTCTGTCGTCTTGAAGAGTTGTCCTTCTCTCCTTCCATTGGCTGACTGAAAAACCTCGAAACCAGGTCATTCTCACCGGGAATTTCAAAGTTCATTAATTTCTTCTTTTCGCTCTTTTGAATGTAGATCTTTTCCCAAACAGTAAGTTCTTTTGGTTTTTCTATTTGTTTTAATAATTTTGCTTCTTTCTCGATAAGATGTTTTTCAGACCATGCATGGGCAGCCACTGCAGATTTTTCTACTTCCCCTTTCTTGACATTCCTGAGATGTTCTTTAACTCTAGTTTTCAAATTTCTTTTAGAAACTATGTTCCGAAACTAGTTTATAATCAAATAAGAAGAACAATGAGGTGAGTGATAAACATATTCTACCTTAATGAATATACCTCATAGTGAGAATTCCTAAAATAAGTAAGTAATAAAACATATATATATATATATATATCACTGGGCCGTCTTATGAAATGCTGGAGGGAAAATTTTCTATAGGATCGTAACAGGCCTTGGCCTAATACTTGGAAGGAAGAAGAAAAGAAGAAGATATATATATACACACAATGTATATAAGAGAGAAATTTGTATCTAGATTGGAACTCACCCCAGTAGCTCAGTTGGTAGAGCATTTGGTCTGGCAAGCCAAAGATCCTGGGTTCGAGTCTCGGTCCGAGTGAAAAATGTTCTCTTCTAATATAGAAAATGTAATGTTTATCTCATATTTATCTAAGCATATGTTGAAAATTACACTCAATGCTACCTCATTTTCTTTATTTAACTTATTTTAGAGTTTGGGTTATTCACATGCACTTTCTGTTTAAAGTCTCTCCATAAATAAAAATCACAAATTTAAATCAAGGGAATGAACTGATCAAATACTACAATTATTTATGGAAATCATCAAATACTTTTTTCAATTCTGCTGATGATATATTGATTGCATATGTAGTGGCATCTTCCTACTAGAAGTAAGCGCACTGTTTTGTTACAATGTATTAATTTAAATTTTAACATTTGTTGGTTGGTTGGTATCTAATGTCGAGCACTTGATAATGAAATCATTCGCTCTCTTGCACTCCAATATTTAGCAGAAAGGCTGGTCTCTTCTACAAAAGCTGGACAACGGAGGAGATGGTTTCTTTCCATATCTTCATTTAAATTGCAAAAAGGGCATTTAGGTGAATCTGTTATGCCAATTCTGTGTAGGTGTTTATTCAAGCAGTCATGTCCTGTTAGCAGTCTGAATGTTGCTACTACAGATTTTCTTTGTAATGTAGTAATGTCATAAGCTTGTAGATTTTCCCATTCCTTTCCAGATGTTTTGGTGGTGTATTCTTCTCTAAGTTTATTGATGTATTTATTTGAGATAATTCTTTTGATAGAGTGAAAGGAAACTGGAGCAGAAGTTGGGTTTGAAACAATTTTGCTACCCTTCTTGGCTAGAAAATCGGCTATTTCATTGCCTGTCACTCCACAATGGGCCGGAATCCATTGAAGTACAACTTTTTTATGTAGACGGGATAAATGTTTTATCATTTTGTGACATTCGATAATTTTGATGCTTTTGGGTGTTGTGTCTCGTGTTAATTTTAACATTTGTAATGATGGACAATTATTATTTTGAAAAGGAGAATTAATGACTGAATTGGGATTTAAACCTAAAACCTCTAGCTCTGTATGCTAACCATTACACTATTTCAGGCTCCCAACGCAAATGCTAATTTTTCTTTTTCATAAACAATTCTCTTTACCATCAGTAGCAGTTAGCCATTGCAGCCAGTGCTATCTGGTGGCTTCTAATTCAAGAAGACATTTTTAACGAGAATTTACATAATTTTATACAGAAGTTATGCTTTATATTTTAGCATTCACAATGATAGACAATTATTATCTTTAAAAGACATTGTTTTATGTGTTCATCAACATTGCAAAAGATGCTAAAATTTCTCCTCCACATAACATTGTGAGCTGACTGAATCATAAAAGAAACAAGACCAATTAACCTATTTTGGTAAAATGAACAATATTATATATTAAGAAGGCAAACAAAGGAAGTATAATGGAATATAAAATCTTAACCAGATTATGCATTGAATAAATTTTTTTCACATATAATGAAAAATTTTACAAACAAAATTCAGGTGTCCTTATGGGGAATCGCCTGTTCCCATTTTTAGCTAATATATTTATGGGAAATTTCAACATAAGATTATTAATAGACATGTTTGAATTCTTAAATTTGGTATAGGTATTGGAACACACAATATTACATTAAAATCTACACTATTTATAAGACAATCTAATACATCATTTTCTTATCCTTTATCTGTTGCACCTATTAGATAAAAAGAAGAGTTTAATCGCAGATAGGGTTCATACACAAAATAATGTTTAATGCAAAAAATGGAGAAGGGAACTTTGAATGATACACAAATAGTGAAAATTCAATCATACATAGAGACTGTTAAATATAGGGCAAGTCAAAATGTTGTGCAGGTTTTCAGAAATTTATTATGTGAAATGTAATGAACATATAATATCGTGAGACATATTGTATGAAAGGTAAACTCTCAAAGTTTAGTTGTCCACTTCTAAAGTTCCGCGTTCACCCGCAAGATGTCAACAGCAGAGCAGTAAAGGAAAATGGCGTTGACTGGGGATCAGAAGTCTTTCTGTGTGCTTGATTACCATGTAAACAACTCTGTGACTAGTGTTCAACGACATTTCCGTACCAGATACGATAAAGACCCGCCGGATGGGAGATCCATTCGTAAGTGGTACACACAATTTAGGGATTCAGGCTGTATCTGTAAACGAAAATCGACTGGCCGTCCGTCGACGAGTGAAGAGACAGTCGAACGCGTTCGCACATGCTTCGTGCGGAGTCCACAGAAATCCACCTACCGGGGAGCGACAGAACTTCAACTACCACAAAAAACTGTATGGCGGATTCTCCGGAAACGTTTACAGATGAAACCCCACCACTTGCAACTGGTTCAAGCCTTAAAACCCGCCGATTATGCTTTGCGAGCGTCCTTCTGTGTTGATTTTCTCGCATTAATGGAAGAGAATGAGTTCCATGAGAGGGTAGTTTACAGTGATGAAGCGACTTTCCACCTTTCAGGAAAAGTGAATAGACACAATGTAAGGATTTGGGGAACTGGTAACCCCCATGCAACTCTGGAACATCAACGCGATTCTCCGAAAGTGAATGTCTTTTGTGCCATTTCCCATGCAAAGGTTTATGGGCCCTTTTTCTTTCATGAACGTACTGTGAACGGACATGTTTTCCTTGATATGCTACAACAATGGCTCCTTCCGCAGCTTGAAGCGGATAGTCCAGATTTCATTCTGCAGTTGGATGGTGCCCCTCCACATTACCATGGCAGTGTTCGAGACCATTTGAATACGGCTTTACCACAAACGCTGGATAGGCCGTGCATCTCAGGGTGATCAACAACTCATTCATTGGCCACCTCGTTCACCAGATCTAACCCCGTGTGATTTCTTCATGTGGGGTCTTGTAAAGGATCATGTTTACGTACCACCACTTCCAACAACACTGCATGAACTGCGTGCCCGCATCACAGCAGCCATTGCTGATATCGACCGCGGACTGCTACAGAAAGTTTGGCAGGAGATTGAATATCGGCTTGACATCTGTCGTGTAACAAAAGGCGCTCACATAGAACATCTGTGAATATTTAAAAAAAAACTTTGAGAGTTTACCTTTCATACAATATGTCTCACAATATTATATGTTCATTACATTTCACATAATAAATTTCTGAAAACCTGCACAACATTTTGACTTGCCCTGTATTAAACTTACAATAAGAATCATGTTGGGTCCCACAGTAGGTCTTCCACTTGTGTCTCCTCTCATAGCCACCCAGCTTACTGTGAAGGTCACATTAGTCCCATAGCTTGTCAAAAGGTTGCCACGGTAACGTTCAGGTGCCAGCCAGAAGTAACTTTCAACTCCTGGTAGTTCGTAATTACCAACCGACAGCTGGCCTGTGTCTGCATCAGGAGAGGGCAGCACCGTTCTAGTAACTGCCAGATCACTCACCAACCATCCAGAGAGTGTTGAATACTGTGCAAATTGTATATAATTAGTTTTAAATACTATTAATAGAAAAATAAACTACAACAATCACTAATTATAAAATTACAATAGGAAGAACATTATGAGCTTCTTCTTAATAAATAAGATGAGCCTGTCTTATCTTACCTCATAAAAGTTGAGTTCTTTTAGGACATGTTTCAATGCACACATGTGTATCATCTTTAACTTGTCCAGACTGATACACAAATGTGTATTCAAACATACAACAGACTTATATTTGAAGAGAAAAATGTTCGCCTAGACCGAGACTCGAACCCGGGACCTTTGGCTTGCTGGGCCAAATGCTCTACCAACTGAGCTACCGAGGCGAGTCATGATCTAGATGCAAATTTTTCTCTTATATACGTTGTAATTCCCTCTCACTAAATGCTTTTGAAACCATTGTTTCTATCTTTGCAAATGGCGGCTTTTTAGTTAAGACATGTCTACCTTGGTTTCCTAGATGTCAGTATGAGGCGGAACACTGACCACGGACCACTCAAATGACATCTATACGGAAACAAGTGTAACTAAATTACTATAGTTCAAATTCTTCCCTGATGGGGGAGAGCGCCTAAATCTCTGTTAAGGGAAACATGGGCTTACAAGTTACAAAATTTCAAATCCAGAGCATTGTTTTCTTCGTCTTCAATAGATAAGACAAATGCTGGGCTGGATTTTCAATACGATATTTTCACTGGATAATTATATTATTATTTATGTATTGTTTTTCCCCAAGAAGAGGAATAATTACTTCTGGATAATGACACACAGTTTTGCATTTAATTAGCTAGTGCTAAAATGTAATTTATTAATAATAATAACTACTTTCTATATAATTATTTTACTTACATTTTCAATGTTCAAATCAGTACTGGCGTAACAAATATTGCTAACACCAGAACAATAACACTTTATACATCCAAGAGGATTATTTTTATCCAGAGAAAAATAGCCAGGTTTACAGCGATCACACTTTTCACCTTCCACGTTTTCTTTACATTTGCAGCTTGTTTCACAACTTGATGTCATGTCAATTCCTCGAACATCACATTGACATGGCTCACATTTGGGGTAACCCCGATATCCTGGGGCACATGTCTCACACTGTGGTCCTCCGAATCCTTCAACACATTCACAATGTCCTGGAGTCTGAAACATCATACAACAAAAATTTAACACTACAGAAATTTACATCTATATGTATAATAATTTTAATTTTCAACATGCTTGGGATAAAATTAAAGTGGTCAACAAATAAAATCATTGTAATCCAAGTTTGGATGGGAAGGAAGCCTGAATTAGCTCAATGGATACAGTATTTGGATGGGAAGGAAGCCTGAATTAGCTCAATGGATAGAGCATCAGCATGGAAAGCTGAAGGTTCGGGGTTCAATTCCCGGTTCAGGCATAAATTTTTCTCTTTACCATTAGATTACAATAATTTACTTGTGTACATTAATTTACTTATTTCAATCATAGTAACAGCTTTAGCTTCTTAATATTAATTTAATAAATAAAATCATGTCCAACACATCTAGAATAAAACTAAAGTTATCTACAAAAAAAAATAATTTTACCATCAAGCATGGAGTGCTCTATATCAATTAATATATTTGATAATAAACAGATATTGATAAAAGTAAAGTCTCTAAGAAGAAAACGTAAAAACCATAAAAAGCACCCCGCGCTTTTGATGGTAAAATTATTTTTTTTGTAGATAACTCTAGTTTTTATTCTATATGTGTTGGAGATGATTTTTTTGTTGACCACTTTAATTTTATCCCAAGCGTGTTGGAAATTAAAATTATTTTTCATTTTTTAGTTCAGTTTTCTAATAAAGTGTGTTGTTTTACTTTTATAAACTATTATTTATTTTTTAATTTTTAGTTTGGTTTTCTAATAAGAGTGTTGCTTTAGTTTTTTTAAACTATTATTTAATTTTTAAATTTTTAGTGTAATTGATTGTCATAAACCGGAATCCCATGAAAATTTAATTGCTTAATACTCTTCTAAAAAAAAAGTCCTTTGAACCAGCGACCTATGGATTACTGAAATTATATACCACTACAGTCCACCGCTCTACCAACTGAGCTCTTACAACGATTGACTGAAAAGTCGACAAGTCCGCAAACCTATTCCGCAACCTATTATACCAGTTTATAACTTTTAATTTTTTGATGATTCTGGCCAGGATTTTAGAAAAAAAAATTATGAGATTATTGTATTGTCATGGGTCTTTTACAAGTATACAAAGTTTCAAGTCAATCCAATTTTTTAAGTGGGTGGAAATCATGTTCAAAGATTCCATTACATAGATACAGGTCCGTTACATAGATACAGGTCAAGCTAATATAAAGTGTGTAAAAATGTGGAAAGCAATGGGAAGCCACCACACCTATAATACTATTATTGCAGTGAAAGACCTGCCCTAGGGCAGAACACTACAGAATAGATCGTATAAAAATTCAGCCCGGCTATGTTTGTCCTTTATAGACTTTTAAATTGCTCAACCAATTTTCACGAAAATTTGTATATACAGGTTTACAGGTAAGGGGAGTTAGCTATTATATTCTGAAACCATTAGGTATAGGAGTTTACCTGAAACGAAAATTTAAAAATTGCTCTAGCATTCAAAATGTTTAATATTTCACAACAAAATTCAGTATATCTTACTGAAATAAACCAAGGTAGGTATTTATATTTGAAGAGAAAAATTTTCGCCTACACAGAGACTCGAACCCGGGACCTTTGGCTTTCTGGGCCAAATGCTCTACCAACTGAGCTACCGAGGGGAGTTGCGATCCAGATGCAAATGTTTCTCTTTATACGTTGTAATTCCCTCATGCCAAATGTTTTGAAACCGTTGCTTCTATCTTTGCATATGGCGGCCTCTTAGTTAAGAAGACATTAATTGGGAATTTAACACTACTTTATAAAGCCAGTAGGGCTTCTATTGATGTTTTTATTATTAATTTAACACTTCTCAATGAAGGATAAATTATATTTGAAGAGAAAAATTTTCGCCTAGACCGAGACTCGAACTCGGGACCTTTGGTTTTCCGGGCCAAATACCCTACCAACTGAACTACCGAGGCGAGTTGTGATCCAGATGGAAATTTTTCTCTTTATGCATTGTAATTCCCTCATGCCAAATGCTTTGAAACCATTGCTTCTATCTTTGCATATGGCGGCCTCTTAGTTAAGAAGACATTAATTGGGAATTTAACACTACTTTATAAAGCCAGTAGGGCTTCTATTAATGTTTTTATTATTAATTTAACACTTCTCAATGAAGGATAAATTATATTTGAAGAGAAAAAATTTCGCCTAGACCCAAACCCGGGACATTTGGCTTTCCAGGTCAAATACTCCATCAACTGAGCTACCGAGGCAAGTTGCGATCCAAATGCAAATTTTTCTCTTTATACGTTGTAATTTTTCTGTAAAGTAAAGTAATCCCACTATAGGCCTCAGGAGGTCCTTGGGGTTGTGGGAGGTTAAAGCTTCCACTTTTTTCTGGACAATCGGCACTTGATGTCAGCTAGGTTGTCAGCCCTGCGTGACGGCCGCCTTTACCCCCAGAGCAAGCGTCTGGTACTCATTTTCGTTAGAGGCTGAGTCGACCCCAGGGCCACAGTGCTGCCAGAAGGTTTGGGTCAGTTTTAAAAATCCTGACCCCCACCGGGACTTCAACCCTCGACCTTCCAGCTTGTAGCGCAGTGCCTTAACCACTACGCTATGGCGTGCCTCCACGCCGGGTATTAACTAGTAATTAATAAGAATGAAGATATTTAATATTTTATTAATTTTAAAATTACTAAAGATGGAAAACAAGAAACAGAGATAAGAAACAGGATCAATATAGGAAAGTATGCTATATCTGCCCTAAATGGAATAGTATGGGACAAACATATCTTCAAAGAAACAAAAAAAAACTATTTTTAATACAATAATCAGAAGCATTATTACCTATGGAGCTGACGTGTGGGCTTTAAATGCACAAATGAAAAAAAAATTACTCGCCACTGAAATGGACTACTGGAGACGTGCTGCAAGAATATCCAGGAAGGGTAAAATCAGAAATTCATATATAAAAGAAAAAATGCAGGTACAATATTCAATTAAAATTCATCGGAGAACATATTGTTTAAACAACTCACCTCATAGGATTCATGCTTCCATGATATCGCGATTTCAAACATAGTCATGTTCATCTTCAGCCATAACTCCGACTGATGAAATAGTTGACGGCCGAAGAATTTCGTCAGTCGGAGTTATGGCTGAAGATGAACATGACTATGTTTGAAATCGCGATATCATGGAAGCATGAATCCTATGAGGTGAGTTGTTTAAACAATATGTTCTCCGATGAATTTTAATGATTATACCTCATAATGTTTACTTCCCAACATTAATTAAATACAATATTCAATATTAGATTTTATAAAGAAGAAACAATTAAATTGGTACGGACACATTAGAAGGATGGGGGCACGCCGTAGCGTAGTGGTTAAGGCACTGAGCTACAAGCCAGAGGATCGAGGGTTCAAGTCCCGTTGGGGTCAGGATTTTTAAACTGACCCAAACCCTCTGGTGGCACTATGGCCCTGGGGTCGACTCAGCCTCTAACATAAATGAGTACCAGACGCTTGTTCTGGGGGTAAAGGCGGCCGTCATGCAGGGCTGAAAACCCGGCTGACATAAAGTGCCGATTGTCTAGAAAAAGTGGGAGCCCTAACCTCCTACTACCCCAAGGGCCTCCGGGTCTGTTGTGGGATCACTTTACTTTACTTTACTTTACATTAGAAGGATGGAAGAAGGAAAACTACCTAAGATAATCATGGATTGGGAACCACAGGGAAGAAAAAAGAAGGGTAGACCAAATATTACGTGGATTCAGGGAATCAATGAAACTAAGAGGGAATGGGAAATAGAAGAAGATATATGGATGAACAGACAGGAATGGAAAAATGTGTTGAAACAAATGTGTAGTTAACATGGGTACCGGAAAAATGTATATTCATTGTAAAAGCCGGAATAATAAAAAAAATAATTTTAAAATTAATTATGGATATCTATGAGTTTCTAATCTTTTTTAAATACCTTATCAGTTGGATCTCCATCTTGAGCACATCGTCCTGTAGCACCTGGATTTTTACAGTTACAGGGTCGACAAGGTGCTGGGTCGAGTGGGGATATACCCTTCGGTCGATACCATCCTTCTTCACATCGTTCGCAGTTTATGCCTGTTGTGTGTGCCTGGATAAAATATCACAATGAAATTACAAAAATTTAACATAAATTAGAGAAAATTATAAAATAATGGTAATAATAAATTATAAACATACTTGACAAACAGATATTATACATAGAACTGGCTCAACTTTAAATTAATTTCCACTTGATTTTCCATACTACATTCATGTAATTCTGTTGCTCTATGTACTTCTTCTGTCTACATTAACTTTTTGGAAAAACTGCACTTAAACTAGCGTGAAATATTTTCAAAGTCCTATAGAACAGCAGTGAGCGTGCGCCAGAGTTTATAGAGCCAGCGATAACCCACAATCGAACCACATATCAATTATCATCGATTACTCTCCGTCGCTATGAAATTTAAATTACCAATATTTGTAATAAATCCCCAAATCTGTGTGTAAAAAATATATTAATAATATTAAAATTACCAAAAATGTATTAAAAATGGGTGTACACTTACTTATCACTCCCTAACGCTGATCCAACCAGTGATAACCCAAAACAGTGATAGAAAAATCATAGACTAAGTAATATACTCTGTGGAGAAAATAGCAGTTAGCATCATAATATTGTCTAACAGTGTCATAATATTGTGATTTGCATATTTAAATAAATACCTCAAAATTGTCTAATAATGTTATAAAAATTGTTTGAAAAAGTTTAAAATATTAAATAATGTTAGTAAATACAGAAGAAGAGCTATAGTTTACAACAATATAACTGAAAAATCAAGCGCTAGTAGAAGTGCAGTTGAGCCCAACTTTTTTACTATTTTAAACATTTTGCAATGATACTTCTAACATTTTTCTTACAATCGTAAAATATTTGTCTATGTATGCACTGATTTCTTCGAGGTTCTACAGAAACGACTGCAGCACTCAAGGGACACAGATCCATTGATCCAATAATATAACCAATGACAGTCATGTTTCACCTTGCTCTTTATCGATTCCTCTTTACCAGCTCCTGCTTTTGTGATAAAGAAAGTTCCTCCTTTTTAATATTCTGAACACATTTCAGAGCATTATTTTGCAGTGACTGACCCTCCAACAAATACACTGAATATAGCAAATAATGAACAGATTCATTCAAACTACACATTTGATAACTGTGTGTTCAATATCGGTAATTGTGTTTTTAAATAATGATTTTACTGAGTTGTTTACTAAAAAAAAATTGATAACCTACAAGTTGGTTATAATATACAGTTTGATGTATTTCATTTTTCTCCACTAAGGTACATTCTTACAATATTGTGATTCTATTTGGCAATAAATAATATGATCAAGTTGCAGTGAACTTGAAACATACATATTTCTGATTTGTTTTCAAACATGGCCATTTACATATATAAATATTTTAAAATACCGGTAACTATATTTAATTTTATTTGTTAAATAGTCCTAACAAATGCCACTCTTCATTTCCAAATCCTCTAGATAAATTCACTTGTGGCATTACTTATGATAAAGCAATTTTAAACTTACAAGAATGCAAGACATTATAGCCAATCATTATACAGAACATGTATTGGTCACAGGGATCTTGATCTATGGGTTAACATAGAGATTGTAATTTGAGAGCCAAAACAAATGAAAAATGAACTTCTAGAACTAAAGAAACCTCCTCCTTTTTTAATGTTCTGAACAGGTCAAAGCATTATTTTTTCTCCAACAAATAGATTGAATATAGCAAATACTGAAAATATTCCTTGATTTTACTGAGTTGTTTACTAAAAAAATAAATGAATAACCCGTAATGTTGATTATAATATATAGTTTGATGTGTTTAATTATTTCTCCACTTGGGTGCACTCTTACAATATTGCGATCTTATTTGGCAATAAATAATATGATCAAACAGCAGTGAATGAACATAACCTCACATTTCTGATTTGTTTTCAAACATCGCCGTTTACATTAAATATATAAATATTTTTAAATAACTGTAGTTAAACAATGATTTGTGAGTAAACAGCTTAATTTTATTCGTTAAATAGTCCTAACAAATGCCACTCTTCATTTCCAAATTCCCTAGATAAATTGGAAATCACTCGTGGCATTACTTATGATAACACTGGTTGATAATCACTCAAAAACATTTGTTATTTCCATTCATTGTGTGGATTTGCAAAGAGGAATTCTCTTACCGTGCAATTTATACAAACACCTCCACCACGGAACTCTCCATACACATCCCGACTTAAATGGGCAGCAGCAATGTCAGGGTCATAGCGGCAACTAGTGGCATGTCCATAGCACTGACATGGCTCACACTGTGCACCGTCAGAAGGAGTGCCTGCACGCCATGGAAACTGGTTGTACAGTGGACAGCAATCTTCACAGTTTGGACCACAAGTGTTGTGCTGGCATTCACATTGTGGCCTCTGTAATAGAAATAATATAGCACTCTGTTTATGAATCTACCACTTTTGGCTTTTTTTATAAACAGAATAAATAAAAGTAATTCTAAAGGTTAAAACATGTGATCCTTGTATTGGTTCAATTTAAGATAACAGCTATGAAATTGCAGCTTCATCTTAATTTTTTTAAAATTAATATTTATCTTTTTCCTAGTCTAACTAGCAGAGTAAAGATATGGAAAATCATATTTGAAGAGAAAAATTATATGCTCACACTTGGGCTTGAACCCAGGACCTTTGGCTCTTTAAGCCAATACTCTACCAACTGAGCGACCTGAGCAAGTTCCAATCTAACCCCAAATTTTTCTCTTATATACGCTGTTAATTCCTCTGCACCAAATGCTATGAAACCTTTGCAAATGATGGCTTCTTTATTAAGAAGACATTTATTTAGGAATTTTACATTGCATTATAAAGCCAGTACGGCTTCTTTCGATGTTTTTATTATTAATTTCATATATCTCAATGATGGATAAATCATATTTGGAGAGAAAAATTATATGCTCAGACTGCGACTTCAACCCAGGACCTTTTGCTCTTTAAGCCAATACTCTATAAACTGAGCTACCTGAGCAAGTTCCAATCTAAACCCAAATTTTTCTCTTACATTTGCTGTTAATTCCTGCACACCAAATGCTATGAAACATTTGCTTCTATCTTGCAAATGGTGGCTACTTTATTAAGAAGGTATTTATTTGGGAATTTGAGAATTTCCACTCTCAGGATTATGTACAAAGGGAAAGGCAATCCGAATTCACCTGACTCCTACAGAGGAATTGCTCTTGAGAACACAGTTCTCAAGATCTTCACGAAAATTCTGACGGATAGACTAACCGAAGAAGCTGGTAGCAACGTACCTGAGCAACAGGTTGGCTTCAGGAAAGGGATGTCAACTTCACTCGCCATAGGAAATCTACTGCAAAACATCCATGACGCGATCAGTCATCAGGGAAAGAAATTTCACGTTGTCTTCATAGATTACAGGAAAGCTTTCGATTTTCTCGACCGTCAGACTCTCATGGATAAGCTTCAGAAAATGCTCGATGAAGACAGTTATTTAGTAGATATCATAGCCAACATCATGCAGTACAACTATGTAGTAATCTATAGTCCTCAGCACCGATCACACAGACAAACGGTGTCTTACAAGGAGACCCTGCTAGTCCGTTGCTATTCAACCTAGCAACAGCAGATGTAGTGAGAATACTTGAAGGTATGGAAGAGAGTGTATGTATCTCTCTATGCATATGCTGATGATATGGCGATGGGATCCACGAATCTACAAGACCTGCAAGAATGCTGGAACCGTCTAACAATATTGGCCAAGAACAATAAGTTGCATCTCAACAGAGAAAAAACAGTACACATGATCTTTAGAAGGGGTGGAAGGATAGCAGCCAGAGACCGAGTCTTTCATGATCAAGATCCATTGAAAATTGTAAGCTCTTTCAACTATCTTGGCATAACATTGCAGACTAAGGGAACTACTTTCAAAAAGCATGTAGAAGACAGAGTGACAGCGGCAATAATTGCTATGAATGATATCCAATTCCTAAGAAAATTATCTATGACTACGGCAATGCAGATCTTTGACACGAAGATAATCCCAATCGTGAGCTATGGTTTGGAACTCATATGGCCTTACCTCACAAAGAACGACCTTAAGAACATAGAGAAAATTAAGTCAGTCTATCTAAAGAGAATACTATGTATATCCAAATTTACACGCTCCCGACTGGCATATGAACTCTCAGGAGAGACCTTCTTCATAGAACAATTGCGAATACTGATACTCTTACCATCCACCGCAGCCTACCAAGATCTCCTAGCAGAGCTCCAAGCTAAGAAAAAAGAAATTTGGATAGAATTTTACGCAACAGAAGCAATGGTAAATCGAACGTGGATGGCTACAAACCAAGATCTTCGCCATTTTGTAAATTCCCTATCAGTACATGGATACCATCACAAAGTGTGTAAAATGAAGACCTACCACGACCCAGGCGCAGCATGCATGTGCGAGTTTTGTGAACTATCTTGCGATCGTTACCACGTCACAGCATGTAAAAAAAGACCCAAATCATTAATTGAGACCTCCACAGATTCATAACAACTGCAAAAGCAAAGTGAACTAATAAAACTCTAATGCACAACTTGTGCGCATTTTCGTTTATATTTATTTGGGAATTTTACATTACATTATAAAGCCAGTACAGCTTCTTTCAATGTTTTTATTATTATTTCATACATCTCAATGATGGATAAATCATATTTGAAGGGAAAAATTATGTGCTTAGATTGGGGAAAATGGATATGGAATACCCATTGGAAAGTATGGATATGGCAAATAATAATTTAAATTAAATTTCTGTCACTACAGATTGTCCAGAGATGGCAGCACTGCAGTGATTTATCAAAACAATCAATTTTTATTTATTTTATTTTTAGTATTAAGGCGCATTGTTTTCACTCTCTCTTTCAAATCACTATCAGAAATCATAACTGTAGTCCTCTGAATCTATCAAAAGTTTCTGGCTATTGCCATACGTTATTAACTGCATATATGAAATTAATACTTTATCTATTTATAATAATAATAATATATAGGAATTGTGCACGGTGTGCAGAGTAGAGTTTACTCACTGCAGAACTGTGTTTCAATACTAATAAAATTCATTGTTAAAACCGTTGAGGTGGAGAATCATAAAATAAGTTAAAATAATATAATTAAAATAACCTCAAAATATAACTTCCTAAAATTAAATATTAAGTTAAAATGTACCTTCTTAGGTAAAATCCATCGTCCTCAACTTATAAAATATGTAATCTTTATGCCTGTAGGCCTTTCAGAACATCTGTTCTATCTTCAGCAGGCCACTCTTCACTACAAAATCCAGTATGATGGTTGATGCTGCTTCATTATCATTGAGGACAATAATGAAAAGGTTTCCTTTATTTACATAAGATCTCACTTTAATTTAAGTTTTTTTTCCTGTTCCTTAGAAGACAAAACACAAGCTGTATTCTCAGTAGGAAGCTCTTTTACCATATCAGCAATGTCATCCCAACGTCCTATCCAGGTGCCCCAGTGTTAAAATAAGTTGAAGAGGAAGAGGAGTTTCTGGAAATTTTTCCTTGAAAATGCAATGCGGGATAGAGCTTTGCAGAAAGTTTCCTTTATATCCTAGATTAAAGTATTGACTTCTGTATACAGACTCCTCATGGTTTGTGAAGAATTGAAAAAAGAACAGGTTTAAACTTATAATGGAAGAATAAAGAAGAAGAAGATGGTTTCTGAAATTTAGTGAAAGGCATGGGTTTAAAAAATTATGTGTATAAGATTAGATTAGAATATTTTCAGAAAATATAATACATTTTATGGAAGTTTAATGCTGGATTAATTTTTATTTAACATAATCGTCAAATTATTCAGTTTGTTTGCTAAATAATTAGATTATATTAGATTTATTTAGCCTGGTGGAGTTAATGCCATGTGGCCTTCTCTTCCACTCACCAGGACAAACATACATTACATCAGAATATAATAATCTCAATTAACTCTAATATTAAATACTAAATAAAAATTTGATCAAAAAGATAATATATATTAGTATATTACGATCTATAATGCAACCAGTTAATGTTAGTTAAAATTAAGACTAAAACTAATAATAAAATGTATACAAGCAAGACATATTAAATTGCGTAATGTATATAAAAAACAAAGAAAATAATGAGATATAGGAAACTAATTTTACGATTATACAATATTTAAAAGAAAACAAAAGAAAATATTTGTTAATCTTAATATTATTTTCATAAATAATTAAATTTATTAATTGTTAAAAGAATACTATCAGTGAGGTGTATAAGTTAGTTTGTTATTAAATTATTCTTTAGTTTGTTTTTGAAGGATGTTATAGTTTGACAGTCTCTGACATAGGGCGGAAGGGAATTCCATGTTTTGGTAAGTGAGACCGTAAAATATAATGAATAATGCACAGTGTGATGAGGAGGGATATAAAGGATAATGTGCTGATGGGATCGAGTGTCAAGATTATGTGTGTCGGATAGCCTGATGAAGCGGCGTGATAAATAATTAGGCGATGATGTGTGAAGTATTTTATAGAGAAGGGATAGGGAATGGACAGTTCTACGATCTCTTAGACGAAGCCACGATAATTAATATACAATTTGTAATAAAACAACAGTGAACATACCCCATATTTTCCGTTCTGTGGACATCGGCTGGCATGACCAGAACAGACACACTGTCCTCCAATGCTGATATCTTTGATGGAGTAGAAAAGGCGCCTTGTAACAGACGCGTCGTCGAATCCAGGTCTCAAAGACATGTACTCAGCATTGAGAGTTCGAATTTTCTGCAGCCGTAACCGCACATATCTAGCTAACGTGAATTCGCGTAGCGCTGCGCTCGATTCGTTCGCCCCGGGTCTCCCGTTCACCAGAGAGGTATGAATCTGAAACAAAGAGAAATGACATTAGGTTATCATATTTAATTGATTCCAATTTTGCTGAGGTGCGATTGTATTCTGATGTTTAAAGGTTTTGTGAACAAATTTGGCGGTAAAGATTAGAGCGACCTGTAAAAGAGCGACCAAGGAATACAGTCAACAGAATTCTGGGAATCTCATTACAATTCATCACACATTGTATATATGAAATGTCTTAGAATGTCTTGCATGCTGTCGGCACAAGGAAGTCTGTGCGGAGAGGCGTTTTTTTTATTACAAGATGCTCATAAATAGAGACCGGATTATATGCATTTGAATGTTGCATATGCATTTGCATATTTAGATCTTTTCCACCTTTATTACATATTTTAACTAAACTAGTAAGATCAAAATGGATTCAGACCAGGAAGGTCATGTGTTGACAATATATTTGCAATACAACAGTTAATTGAAAAACGGACTGCAGTTGGAGAAGAAACCCATTTGACAATGATAGATTTAGAGAAAGCTTATGACTCAATTCCGAGGAACAAATTATGGGAAGTATTGGAGAAATACAATATTGACAGAAACCTAATAGAAATTATTAAACAAACCTATAAAGATAACTCCGCTTATGTTAAAATGGGAAATATAATGTCTAATCCTATAAACACCTCAAAGGGATTGAAACAAGGGTGCAGTCTATCACCAATCTTATTTAATATTTATGTAGAATTTATATTAACGAAATGGAAACAAAGCTGCAAAGGTATGGGATCCCAATAGGCAATAGATTTTTGCTGACATTACAATTTGCCGATGATCAACTGGTTTTAGCGCAAGACAATTTTGATATGGAATTCATGATAAAAAGGTTGAAAAGCACATATGAATCATGGGGTCTCACAGTAAATTTACAAAAAACAGAATATCTGGCAATAAATAGCAATGAACGAGAAAATTTAATATTGGAAGAGGAATCCAAATAAAGCAAGTGAAACAAACTAAATATTTGGGAATGATTATGGATAACATCGAAGGTATAGGCAAAGAGAACATAAAACTAGAATTGAATTGAGTAGCAAAATAATATCATCATTAAATTCCATATGGTGGGATAAGCATATTTGGAAAGACACAAAAAAATATATTGGTAAAACATTGGTGGAATCTGTTGCAATGTACGGAAGTGAGGTATGGACAATCAATAAGTACTACAAGAATAGACTAATAGCTCTAGAAATGGATTATTTACGAAGAAGTGCCAGAAAGTCTAAATTAGAACGTGTCACAAATAAGGAAATTAGAAACAAAATGGAAGCAGAAGAAAGCATAATTGAAAGAATTGAGGAAAAGGAATTAAAGTGGTTAGGACATGTTTTAAGAATGGAAGATGAGCGATGGCCGAAGCAACTATATGAATGGCATCCTAACAGAAAGAAGAAAAGAGGAAGACCAAGGTTAACATGGAAGGAAATCATGAAGACAGTAATGCAAGCTAGAGGGCTAAGCATCGAAGATGCCCAAGACCGTAGGCTTTGGAGGTTTGGCACGGGAAGACGGCAGCAGCTGTAAAAACCCGAAGATAGATAGAGATAGAAACTAAACTAGTGATAATGCATATTTTCGCGTTATATTTACAACATTTTAAAAATATGTTTTTTACAATGAACATTTCGAGGCCATCAGAACGATTTCGATAGTGCAGAGGCTCTGGCAGTTCGTCAGCGCAAGGAAACATTTCACGATGCAGTTCGTCAGCGCAAGGAAACATTTCACGATTCCAGTATTAAAAAAAATATCTGTGATTAGCACTCATTTTTTTCCCATATATCTGCAACTATTAAAAAGCTAGAAACTCAACGTTTGGCGATGAATAATTTGATTTTTAAAAAACTCCTGGCGCGACACGCCTAGAAGGCCCTTAGCCTACCAGCCGACTGCTGGCCTCACATCCACATGTGTCAGTCACAGAGGTAGATGACCATCAGCCAGTGTAGGGGTGACATGTGGTCAGCATTCGAGTCACCCCAGCCGTTATAGCTGGTTTTATCAACCTGGAACTGCAACTTATTGTAGCTACCCAAATGCCTCACGATGCTGGGTGGGCACCGGTCCCATACTGGCCGAAATTCCATGATAAAATTTCTTCCCTCGTGGAGATTCGAACCAGCGCAAGTCCCGTAGCTCTGCGCCAAGGATTTCTGCCTTAAACACTCGGCTACGGCGCGGGACATTAATTTTATTTAGTTAATGGATAAAATCCGTCAACTGAACTCCTTATTGCCGGAAGTAAAGTATGAAAACATTTTGAACGATAACTCCGGCTAATCCTACGGGCTCGTGGACAAACTGTGGGGTCACCAGGAGATGAGCACCTGGATGTACTAAAGTCTCACACTGTGGGGCTTGAGGATTCAAGCCCTAGTCGGTCTCACAACGGCTGCAGGATGCGTCCCTGGAGGCAGAACAGGGGGATGGTCGGTGGACCTGCGACAGCAGTCCTCCCGGCTAGGCTCGATGAGCCCGTGGACCAACTGTGGGGTCGTCTGGAATGAGCGACCTGACGTAATATGTAGCTCAGCAATTTCCCTGAAGTTGCAACTCCAACACCTTCTCCCTGACGTGTTATAGGGAGAACTTGAACGTGACCGCGATGTAGATAAGGGAGGACAAAAATCTGGGACTTGGGAGTATGGTCTTCTGACCGAGGTATCCCACGGGGTGGTGGCATGGGTCTAGATAACCCAGGCTTTGAACCTTTGTGTCAAATTAATAATTTTATAAATAGGACGGGTTGCCAGAAATAATAAATGCCAAAATAACACCCAAATTCAAATAATGCCTAATTACTTCAGTTGACGTTGAACGGTCTTTTTCTATTTATAAACATATTTTAAGCGATCGAAGACACAACCATACTACCGAACAAAACCTGATCGTTTCTGTTTACAATAGTAGCAAAGTATAGAATATTTTAATTTGTGAACAATATCTTTGCCTGATACTGATTGATAATTTATCATTTGTCAGTGATAACATACTAATTATTATGTTAATTTAGAAATAAAATATGTAATAAAGTAATAATTATATAATCAATTGAGTTGGTGTTTAAGTAAAAGTAAAGTGATCCCACAACAGGCCTCAGGAGGCCCTTGGGTTAGTAGGAGGTTAAGGCTCCCACTTTTTCTAGACAATCGGCACTTTATGTCAGCCGCGTTGTCAGCCCTGCGTGACGGCCGCCTTTACCCCCAGAACAAGCGTGTGGTACTCATTTCCGTTAGAGGCTGAGTCGACCCCAGGGCCATAGTGCCGCCAGAGGGTTTGGGTCAGTTTAAAAATCCTGATCCCAACGGGACTTGAACCTTGTAGCTCAGTGCCTTAATCACTACGCTACGGCGTGCCCCATTGAGTTGGTGTTTACTTGATGAAAATCCATATTCATTAATTAAATAAAAATAAAACTTAGTTTTATTTGATTTTCATATTTATTAAGGTATAATTCAGTGACAGCTATTTCGGTACACTGTACCTTCTTTAGACATGTTAAATTATGAATTGTGTTATTATATATTAACTGATCTAAGCAACAATACAACAATAATTTATTTAAATTTTTATATATATTTTTTAATTTTTAAATTTTAAATTAAAAAATTTAAATAAATTTAAATTTAAATAAATTATTGTTGTATTGTTGCTTAGATCAGTTGGAACACAATTCATAATTTGTTAACATGTCTGAAGAAGGTACAGTGTACCGAAACAGCTGTCACTGAATTATATCTTAATAAATATGAAAATCAAATAAAACTAATGATGAAAGTTAAAAATTAAATTGTACCTGTTGGTAGGTGCCGTCGTCCTCAACTTTGTTAAAATATTGTATATAAAATTAACTGGAGCGCTTTCGGAAGTTATCTTCCATCTTCTGCAGGTTGAGTTCCCGCTACTTGTTGTTGTGTACGGTGATGTATACTCTAACTGTTTGTAGCAGCAACTGACTTGTTTTTGACGATCTCGATCCCAGCCAAAGTAATAATTATGTTTTTTTTTATTATTTGGTATTGCATATAGACATTTTTCATGCACATTTGCATGCATATTTCGAGCTTGTTATGTTGCATATAGTCCAGTCTCTACAAATAAAATATGTCCAGTAACTGAATTAACTAACTATGTCATTCCTAACTCTATTGTTCTGATGTCCTTGTCCACTTCGGAATCTCGTGATCGAGAGTTTCATTCCGACCAAAGTTGATGAACATTTTTCGTATCAGGAATTTTCAGACAACTCTTCCTTCGGAGAAGTTAAAATCCAACGTTCCAGTGTCGCAGAAGTTTATGAATTATTAAAGAATCGCCCGATATAAAAAGCAAATCCTGACAACATTCTCAGATATAGGAGCTTATTCTCTAGCGTTAGGTTCAACTTTGAATCATAAAAAAATATCGAACATTAAACTCACTTAACTAACAACTAACCAGTTCTACCACAAAACAGAAGTATCAGCTATTTGCAGGTAATCTTTTATAAGATTCATGATATGTTTCGTTGAGGTGTTATTCAAAATTAAGGTATTCAATTATGGAATATTTACCTAAAAGGTCCGTCTCAACTTTATTAGTTATTTATCCATAACTAATAAAGTTGAAAAGACGGACCTTTTAGGTAAATATTCCATAATTTTATACTTTTATATCCAGGTAGGCGTACATAATCATTTATTTTTATTCCAGTTCAATGTTATTTACTATGACATCCATCCATATTAATTATGCACGAAATCTGG
Organism: Diploptera punctata; assembly: GCA_030220185.1. NCBI lineage: Eukaryota > Metazoa > Arthropoda > Insecta > Blattodea > Blaberidae > Diploptera > Diploptera punctata. The sequence goes on along the minus strand of JASPKZ010001215.1, from coordinate 735,133 downwards.
TCCTTCACTGCAACCATAGCATTTTCATGCTACGCTTGCAGCTTTACTAGGGAATTGTAGGTGTGGTAGCTTCCTGTTGCTTTCCACACCGGTGAAGAATTATGATGATAATGATGAATATGGTGGCCATATGATTTTGGGGACCGTTTGGGCCTTAAAGTTTTCCTGACATTTGTCTTGCAGGTGAGGAAAAACCCCGATAAAAACCTCACCCAGAAAAACTGCCCCGACCGGGGATCGAACCCGGGCCCGCTACCTCGAGACCACAGCGGTGGAGTACTTTGACATAATGGTATAAAATATACTAATACAAACATCTATCTGCAGTTCGAATATTTTACGGCTTTTCAAGTTTGTAAATAATCATATTTTATTATAAGTAAATCCATAGAGTACCTATGTGATTGATACATGTGGATGTGAGGCCAGCAGCCGGCTGATAGGCTAAGGGCCTTCTAGGCCTGTCGCGCTAGGAGTTATAAGTCCATATAGTTAACATTAGTACTTAGTTTTGAAGTTGTTGGGATTAACATACTTTACGCCTGGCATTCGTTTTAAAACTTGCCCGCACATTGAGTATGTCAGAGAAGTTGCCGAACATGTAGGCGTTCTTCAGAGTGTTAATATTTTTATTTTTAGAACTTTAGAGCACAACAATCAGAACACAATATAGGCCTACTATTTTCAAATTACCTTAGAAATTTCACACTCTTCCAGCTCTATGTAAATTTTAATTTTGAGAATGGAAAACTTTTTCGCTTGCACAACCCTATTTTAATTAATCGTGGCATCGGAAGTGAATTTTCAACAATGCTACTAAATAAAACAAAAAGGCATGCATTTTTGTATTTTTTCTTTCAAATCAAAACTTTTACGGATTATTTATTTAGAACAGAAAAAAGTCAATATATTAAACTGGTCATTCGAAAGTCTGTATTAAATAAACCAAAAGAATGTAAGAACCTAAAATGTAAAATCATAGGCCCAATATTATTCTGCGTCTAAGGCTGTAGCGTGTATAATAAATTTATATTTAAACTCCCAGACATGCAATTTCTCAGAACATGTTATTAAAAAACACACACAAATATTATTGTAAATGAATATCCATTCACTTAATTAAATTAAATTATACATTTTATTATCTTAATACAGAATTTTTGGGTCAGTCATTAGTACTATAAGCGTTTTTACGTTTTGTATAAACTATTTTTGTAGGTTATATGAAATTCCATTATGTTATTATTTATCACAGTTATTATATACATGTCTTCTGAATTTTTAATTTATAACTAATTATTGATGTAGATAGATCAATTATTGTTATGTATAGGAATGATTCCTGATACTAATTTCTGTTCCACGAAGGGAAAATTATTATTCAGGTTACTTGTAAAATTCACAGTACATTTTGAATTGACCCTTAAACAACCAGAAGAGAAAAATTAGGAGAACAATAAACTATAACTATAACTATAACTATAACTATAACTATAACTATAACTATTATTATTATTATTATTATTATTATTATTATTATTATTATTATTATTATTATTATTATTATTATAGTGAATACAATTAGAACAGTTGAATTTGATTATTATAGAAGAAGCCTCCAAAAAACAAGACAGGATAAAATTCCGATTGAGGGTCTTTCCACTTTTCAGCGGTTGCCCTTTTACCAGCCGGCTGCTGGCCCTTCACATCCACATGTGTCAATCACAGAGGTAGATGATCAACAGCCAGTGTAGGGGTGACATGTGGTTAGCATGTCGAGTCCCCCAGCCGTTATAGCTGGTTCCTCAACCTGGAGCCGCTACTTAATGTAGCTACCCAATTGCCTCACGATGCTGGGTGGGCACCGGTCCCATACTGGCCGAAATACCATGAGAAAATTTCTTCCCCCATGGAGACTCGAACCAGCGCAAGTCCCGTAGCTCTGCGCCAAGGCTTCCTACCTTAACCACTCGGCTACGGCGCGGGACCAGGATAAAATAAGAAATGAATTCCTTCGGAGAGAAATTAATGTCACCACATCTGTTGTTAAGAGGATTGAAAATCAAACGCTTAAATGGTATGGTCATGTACAAAGAATGGAAAATGAAAGATGGCAAAAAATATATACCAGTGGTCACCCCCTGGAAGAAATAAACGTGGCAGACCAAGATGGAAATGGAAAACCTACATCAGAATCATAATGGATGATAGGAATTTGGAAGAGGGAGATTGAATGATAGAGATAAATGGAAACTGAAGACAGCAAACCTATAAGTGGGGGAAAGCCGAAGAAGAAAGAAGATTATTATAGTGGCAGAGATAAGGCTATTAACCTTCTTTTTCACTCAATCATACATATTAATTGTTTAAAAAATATAATACGTCGTTTTTCTAAATCAATTGCTCCAATTTCACGATACATTAAAATTAATTACAGGGTCACGATATGATAGATACAGGTTTTTAACTCTGCATCTCATACAAACATTTTCGAACATAGAAGTTTTTTTTATCCTTCCGGGAAATTCTCGTATAAGACTTGAAAGCATAATAATAGTTCCTTCGATTGGTTGCCGGCCAAAGGAAGGCAAGACCAGTGATGGGGCTGCCATCTTATAGCCTCTGGTCAGGCTTTTCTGGAGAAGAAAAGAAAATAAAGGAAAGAAGAAATGGAAGAAAGGAAAGACTCCCTAGCCCTCGGATGCCCTAATAGCGTCGGGGTCGAAAAACAAGAGTTAACCAAGAGAGATTAGATAGTAAAGTTAAAAGAGTGCAAAACACAAGTAAGTGGAAGAAATGTTTTGCTCAGCTTGGGCACCTTGTGGTCGCCATCCACATATCCCCTAGATGAGGACCCCTGAATAAAATTTTAGAGAGATCTAATCAATTTAAATATGTTGGATATTATCTCTCTATCTGGGATGAAAAGGATATCCCTGAAAAAGTTACTAGTTATAATAAAAGTTTAGGAATTATTAATCAAGTTATGAAACCATCCCTCGTACAAAAAAACACCAGATTACGTTTATATAACACTTTGGCTAGACCAGTGTTGACCTATGGTAGTGAAGCATGGACACTAAAAAAACAACATGAAAGCAGAATAACGGCTTGTGAAATGAGATTCATGCGCAGAACAGCGGGTTACACCAGATGGGATCGGAAAAGGAACACCGATATCTTAAAAGAATTAAAGACTACGCCAATTTTGGAATATATTAAACAGTACCAACTAAATTGGAAACACCATCTTGAAAGAATGAGTTCAAATCGGATCCCCAAAGCTGTTCATAATTATATACCAAGAGGACGAAGATCACTGGGCCGTCCTATGAAACGCTGGAGGGAAAATTTTCTATAGGATCGTAACAGGCCTTGGCCTAATACTTGGAAGGAAGAAGAAGAAGAAGTTTTTATTTCTCGAAAAAATACTCTCAGTGCCCCTGAGAAAATACACGAACATTAAAACAAAACCCCATAATGTGTAAGTGTTCTCATATAATCTATATTTTATTTTCTGTTACTCCTATTATTCATGACTTATGGAAAGCAACTCCAAAATTTCATTTCCGGAACTATTATTTCACTTTCATTCGTAGCACAAAAAGAATTGGCTATAGGCATCATTTTACCGGGCACATTCATCTCTATTACTCCCACGACAGCGGACCTTTTGTCAGAACAATCCGTGTCACTCCAACAGTCTCTCTCTTTTGGTTTCAGAATACATTAGCCGTACTTGATCCTCTTGTTTTCCTTTGTTATTACATTGTCCTTTGCTACTGGACTCTTGCCTCTAGCCCTTTTGTCATCTGCCGTCCATCCTCTCATTTCAGACAATCTTTGTACATTTACACTAGCGCGACACTGAAGATAAAAGGTTTAAAATTTCGCAACATAGTTATTAAAACAATTGAATAATTTGAGAATAACTTAAAATACCCATCCATATCATTTGAAAATAACTTTAAAAGTTTATAATATTCAAAACGGACTCGTCCGAATGTAATGTTGAATTTGATAAAATACAAATAAAACTTAAAATTTTATATGATTTTCATATTTATTGCAATATAAATTAGTAATAGCTGTTTCGGTACTTTGTACCTTCTTCAGACATGATTACAAATGAATTAATTTTGTTATTATATATAACTAGTGGTTATGGAAATGGACAGCTAATGACAGATGAGGGAAATTTTGGGGAATTGGCTGAATTCAAATACCTAGGAACAATAATCACAAATAGGAATGAGATGCACAAAGAAATTAAACATAGGCTCAATTCTGGAAATGCGTGCTATTATGCATTGCAGAGACTTTTGATGTCCCAACTCCTTTCAAAAAACGTTAAGCTGAAAATATATAAAACTATTATTCTACCAGTTATATTATATGGGTGCGAAACATGGACTCTTACTTTAAGGGAGGAAAGGAGATTACGAGTATTTGAGAATAAAGTTCTTAGGAAAATTTTTGGACCAAAGAGAGATGAACAGACAGGTGAATGGAGAAGACTACATAACAATGAACTACATGGTCTTTATAGGAAGCCAGATATAATAAGAACAGTTAAGTCCCGTAGACTGCGATGGGCAGGACATGTTGCGCGTATGGGGAATGAAAGACGTGCATGGAAACTTCTTGTAGGAAAGCCAGAAGGAAAACGCCCAGTTGGTAGACCAAGAATGAGGTGGGAGAACAACATTAACTATGATTTGAGGGAAGTAGATTATACAGGGAATGATTGGAAAGCATTAGCTCAGGATAGGGATGTATGGAGAGCTTATGTCCGTGCGGCCATGAACCTACGGGTTCGATAGTGCCAGTGAGTAAGTAAGTAAGTGGTTATGCTCCTTGCCTCTGGTCCCAAGGGTCGCGGGTTTAAACCCGGCCGGGGCCAATGGATTTTTTAGGACGGAAAAATCCAAGGAGCACGTCCTCCGGGAGGGACTTTAAGCCGTAGGTAAAAAATCCTTAAGCCCGAATGAAAAGGCCTCTAAGCAAAATTTACCGAATTTTCCCGTCCTAGTACTACCTTGGTTTCCTAGATGTCAGCATGAGGCGGAACGCTGACCACGTACCACTCAAAATGACATCTATACGAAAACAAGTGTAACTAAATTAGTATGGTTCAAATTTTTCCCTGTAGGGGGAGAGCGCCTAAATCTCTGTAAAGGGAAATCATAGGCTTACAATACAATACAAATATATAAACTCTAGTACATAACTGTAACTATGCAACTGAATGTAAACAAACATTTTCTTTTATTCTTCTTCTTCCTTTCATGTGATGGACCTAGTAGTCTGTTACGGTCCCAATCCAACGATTGAAGGGTCTGCCCAAAGATCTCTTGCCTGGTGGATGGTAATTTAAGATCTGACGTGGTATTCTTGTTCTGCTCATTCTTCTTACGTGAGATTTCCAGTTGTTTCTGTATTTTTGTACATATTCCATGACTGATTCTGTTTGTAATTCTTTGAGAATCTCAGAATTCCTTTTATGGTCTGTTCTTGAGTAACATGCAGTACGTCTCATGAATTTCATTTCTGCCGCAGTTAGTCTTTGTTCATCTACACTGCGAATTGTCCAGGCCTCACTGCAGTAACATAATATGGGTCTGGCCAGTGTTTTATAAATTCTAGTTCGTGTGTGTTGCTATATTGTATTTGGCTTGGAAATATTATTTATAATTCCTGTTACTGTGTTAAATTTTATAATTTTTTGACTAAAATCTTTTTTTCCTACATTTTTATTAAATAAACAATCTCTGTTATAAATTTAAAAGAGGCAATTAATTTCTAAAAAACCATTCAGTAGCACAGTTACAGTTGTTATGTACTAGATTTTATATATAATAACAAAATTCATTTATTTGTAATCATGTATGAAGAAGTTACAATGTACCGAAACAGCTGTAACTAATTTATATTGTAATTCGAATATACGTAATATTTTCTTCTTCTTCTTCCTTCCAAGTATTAGGCCAAGGCCTGTTACGATCCTATAGAAAATTTTCCCTCCAGCGTTTCATAGGATGGCCCAGTGACCTTCGTCCTCTTGGTATATAATTATAAACAGCTTTGGGGATCCGATTTGAACTCATTGTTTCAAGACGGTGTTTCCAATTTAATTGGTACTGTTTAATATATTCCAAAATTGGCGCAGTCTTCAATTCTTTTAAGATATTGGTGTTCCTTTTCCGATCCCATCTGGTGTAACCCGCTGTTCTGCGCATTTTGACTACAAAACTGTTTGGAGCAGTACAATTAAATAAAACACAGGAAAAAACATGCGCTTAAAATATTCATCTATGCATAGGCCATGCAATTATTTCCATTTTAAGTCCTGGCTCACACGGAAGCATTTCAATCCATAAGGTGTCTCGGGTTCAAGTCCCGAAGCTCACCGACTAATATTTTTTTATCATGCTTGTCAGTAGTCAAGGAAAATTCTGAATTTTTTATTACAAATTTTTGATTATTAATCATCTCTTTAAGAACACTGTCTTCCGTTGTAATGTAAAAGTAAAGTGATCCCACAACAGGCCCGTAGGCCCTTGGGGTAGTAGGAGGTTAAGGCTCCCACTTTTTCTAGACAATCGGCACTTTATGCCCGTTGTAATGTAGGGATAGTAATAACTATGTTTGGAGGCAGTAGGCCCGGATTCAATCCCCGGTCGAGAAAAGTTATCCGGATGAGATTTTTTCGAGCTTTTACTCATCTGTAAGACAAACGACAGGTAACTTTAGGCCCTAAGTTCCACAGTCCCCGAATATCACTAATCATGACAACCCATATCACATTCGCCTTGCCTAGTATGAATGTGTTATGTCTCGTCATAAGTGTTCGTGTTGTCTCTGAGAAGTGGCCCTACATTGAGGTAATCACTTAACCCATCAGGCTTCCATGTCCTAGTGCGGTCAAAAAAGCATGTATGTGATCCAGAGTTGTTCCGCACCATAACCGAGAGGTTTAAAGCAAGATACCTTGGTGCAGAGGTATTGGACTTGCGGTTTAAAGCAAGATACATTGGTGCAGAGGGATTGGACTTGCGGTTTAAAGCAAGATACCTTGGTGCAGAGGTATTGGACTTGCGGTTTAAAGCAAGATACATTGGTGCAGAGGGATTGGACTTGCGGTTTAAAGCAAGATACCTTGGTGCAGAGGTATTGGACTTGCGGTTTAAAGCAAGATACATTGGTGCAGAGGGATTGGACTTGCGGTTTAAAACAAGATACCTTGGTGCAGAGGTATTGGACTTGCGGTTTAAAGCAAGATACATTGGTGCAGAGGGATTGGACTTGCGGTTTAAAGCAAGATACCTTGGTGCAGAGGTATTGGACTTGTGGTTTAAAGCAAGATACATTGGTGCAGAGGGATTGGACTTGCGGTTTAAAGCAAGATACCTTGGTGCAGAGGTATTGGACTTGCGGTTTAAAGCAAGATACATTGGTGCAGAGGGATTGGACTTGCGGTTTAAAGCAAGATACCTTGGTGCAGAGATATTGGACTTGCGATGGTTCTAGTCCTCATAAGGGGAGAACTTTTCTCACAAAATTTCGGCCAATGTGGACCGGTGCTCACACAACATCGTGAGGAATTTTAGTAGGTACAAGTATCGGCTCCAGGCTCAGGAAACCAGCTATAATCGGCTCGGGGACCGACTTTCTGCCATATGTCACCCATAAAGTGGCTGGATGATTATCTACCTCAGTGATAAATACATGAGATAGTGAGATCAGTAGCCTATTGGTAGGCCAAGGGCCCTCTAAACCTGTCGCCCTATGGAGAGTTGCTGAGATCCAGACATCCTCTCTGAACAGGTCGTGTACCTATAGGGCTTTATGATCGGGTAGCGTCAGTAATGCGAATGTACCTATAAAGAGAGAAGTTAAACTAAGGGAATGACAAAATATATTTAAAAATTCTTCTTGTATCTTGTAAGCCCATGTTACCCTTAACAGAGATTTTGGCGCTCTCCCCCTACAGGAAATTTATTGAACAATACTAATTTAGTTACACTTGTTTTAATATAGATGTCATTTGAGTAGTCCGTGGTCAGCGTTCCGCCTCATCTAGGAAACCAAGTAGTACTAGAACGGGAAAATTCGGTAAATTTTGCTTAGAGGCCTTTTCATTCAGGCTTAAGGCTCTTTTACGAGCCTGAAAATCTTCAGACTCGAGACCCACGGCTTAAAGTCCCTCCCGGAGGACTTGCTCCTTGGATTTTTCCATCCTAAAAAATCCATCGACCCCGGCCGGGTTTGAACCCGCGACCCTCGGAGTCAGAGGCAAGGAGCATAACCACTAGTCCACCGCGGCCGATAAAAATATTTTAAAATAAATATACAAATACATTTAACTACGTAAAACACACTAGAGTAAAGCACGGGTAAACTGTTGTTTTTCAAAGTTCAAGACGCAAGGAAAATATTATATTGAGCAAACATTTCATCTTAAATGCTTACATAACGGATGTGCAAGAGCAGGACGTGACATCTTGTTATTCACAACGGAGTAAATAAGAAGGTGTTAGAAAATATATTCCTTTTAAATGTCATTACTTACTTACTCACTGGCACTATCGAACCCGTAGGTTCATGGCCGCGCGGACATAAGCTCTCCATACATCCCTATCCTGAGCTAATGCTTTCCAATCATTCCCTGTATAATCTACTTCCCTCAAATCATAGTTAATGTTGTTCTCCCACCTCATTCTTGGTCTACCAACTGGGCGTTTTCCCTCTGGCTTTCCTACAAGAAGCTTCCATGCAAGTCTTTCATTCCCCATACGTGCAACATGTCCTGCCCATCGCAGTCTACGAGACTTAACTGTTCTTATTATATCTGGCTTCCTATAAACACCATGTAGTTCATTGTTATGTAGTCTTCTCCATTCACCTGTCTGTTCATCTCTCTTTGGTCCAAAATTTTTTCTAAGAACTTTATTCTCAAATACTCGTAATCTCCTTTCCTCCCTTAAAGTAAGAGTCCATGTTTCGCACCCATATAATATAACTGATAGAATAATAGTTTTATATATTTTCAGCTTAACGTTTTTTGAAAGGAGTTGAGACATCAAAAGTCTCTGCAATGCATAATAGCATGCATTTCCAGATTGAGCCTATGTTTAATTTCTTTGTGCATCTCATTCCTATTTGTGATTATTGTTCCTAGGTATTTGAATTCAGCCACTTCCTCAAAATTTCCCTCATTTGTCATTAGCTGTCCATTTCCATTATATACTGAATTTCTATGTGTGACCATATATTTAGTTTTACTGATATTTACTTCCAGTCCCAATTTCTTAGTGTTATTCAATAGTGTGTGCGTGTTGTCCTTTAGTATCTCCTCGCTTCGGCCAGTAGTACTACATCATCAGCATAAACTAACAGCTTAGTAATACCATTGAGTTGTAAGCCTTCCTCATTCTCTAAAGATTTAATGGCATGCTCTGTCATTTCCATTACAAATATGTGGCTAACATTTACGAAATTAACAATAAAGACACGGAATCAAAATACTTCCAAATTTGACACTAGGCAACTTTTGAGATCAAGCAGTTAGGTTGTTCAGAGTGTGTGACTTAAGGAAGTGTAGTATTTTTGTCGATAACACTAAATAATTTTATAACATTAGAAACAGATTTAATAAGAGAGTTAGAGGAATAGGTTTACTATGTGTAGCATACAAAATATATGCAAAAGTGATTAACCAAAGATTAACAACTATAGTACACCCAATAATATCATAAGAGCAGACAGGTTTTAGGAAAGGAAGAAGCTGCATTGACAACATATTCACTTTAAAACAAATAATATAAAAGCGAAGAGAATTCAAAATAGAAACGCACATCCTCTTTATAGATTATAAGAAGGCTTTTGATAAAGTGTCTAGACCAAAAATATGGAACATCCATCCATCCATAGTAATTCTGCCCGAAGACAGGTACTTCACTGCAATCATAGCATTTTCATGCTATGCTTGCAGCTTTACTAGGGAACTGTGTAGGTGTGGTAGCTTCCCGTTGCTTTCCACACCGATGAAGGATGATGATGATAATGATAAGGATGATGGCCATATGATTTCGGGGACCGTTTGGGCCTTAAAGTTTTCCTGACATTTGTCTTACAGGTGAGGAAAAACCCCGATAAAAACCTCACTCAGAAAAACTGCCCCGATCGGGGATCGAACCCGGGCCCGCTGCGTGACAAGGCAGCACGCTACCTCGAGACCACAGCGGTGGACATATGGAACATATTAACTGAAAAAGGAATTCCACTACATTTTATAGCAGTAATTAAAGAAATGTACGAGAAAACAAAAATAAATATAAATCAAAGGGAACCCATACATATAACAGGAGGAGTTAGACAAGGTTGTCCACTATCAACCACTCATCTTAACATTTATTTTGACGACATGATAAGATCATGGAAGCAAATGACGACTGGGGGAATTAACTTAGTAAATATAGTGATAAAAACAGTAGCCTTTGCAGATGACCAGATTTTAATAGCAAAAATAGAAGACGAATTACAAAGAAAGCTGTATAAACTAAATGAACTATCAAAAATACAACATGGAAATATCATCAGAAAAACAAAAAAAAACAATGGCTTTCAAGGGCGCTCATCCAGTTCGGACAAACATAATATTAGAAAATAAACCAAAAGAACAAATGGTAAGATATAACTTCCTAGGTTGCAAAATATCATACACAGCGGAAACATATATAAGTAACAAACTAAATAAGTTTAATTATATAACAGGAACACTAAAAAGAACTTTGAAAAATAAAGCAGGGAAGACTCTATAATGAAATTATACAAGACAATGGCAGTTCCTTTTATTAAAGGGGTTCCAATATAAAACCGGACCGGCCTCACGGGGTTTCACCCGTCAGGCAGCGCTCTCTCCTCGTCCGCTTTTCACTCTGCCAGCCGCTCGTCCTTGAACTAGTCAGTTTACTATCGTTCGACAAGATGAGACGTCAGCTGACATTAGAGCAGCGCAGTTATGTGTGTAAATGTTATTATATATACGAATCAGCTCGTCGCGTTCGCGAGGAATTTATTCGGAAGTTCCCTGGAAAATTACCTCCTTCCAGATCGACAATCCACGATCTTGTGACTAAATTTGAGACCACTGGTTCAGTACAAAATAAGAAACACTCGCTCCCCAGATCTAACAGTGTGTGATTTTTATTTGTGGGGTAGCCTGAAAGACAAAGTGTACAAACAAATCCGCACACATTGGAAGAACTGAAGAACAACATAAAAAATGAAATCAGAAACTTGGCAGTGCCCGAACTACAGCGTGTCAATCTAAATGTGTTTACTCGGTATAATGCCTGTTTAACTGCGGGAGGACAACATTTCCAGCATTTTCTATAAGGTAAGAAACAGTTCAAGGACGGGTGAATTGCGGGAGGAAGAGACAGCACTGCGTGCCGGGTGAAACTCCGTAAGGCCGGTCCGGTTTTATATTGGAAGCCCTGTACTTATGGATCTGAAACATGGATAGTGACAACACAACCATCTGCCAGAATAGAAGATGCTGAATTGAAATTCCTCTGACAAATAGCAGGATATCAAAGAAGAGACAAAAAATACAATTCCGTGTTTTTCTGTCCAAACATGTGTAGCTATTGCAGATTTTTATATTTATTCATTTTTAATATTTCTAAGGTGTTCTTTCAATCTTGTATACAAGTTTCTTTTTGTTTTTCTAATGTATGTTTTTTTCATAACCTTTGAAATCAATTTGATAAATACTTGGTTTGTTGCCTTCATCAATCTTTTCATTTTTGTTGATCTTAATTAATCTATTCAGTTTATATTCAATTTCCAGTGCTAACATAATGTTAAATTTGCTGAAAAATTTCAATCTATAATTTAGTTCATTTACAACCTCTGAGACTACGTGATAGCAATTCTGAATCACTCTGTAGATTTTATTATGCAGACACTTTACGCTTCTTATAAAGAGGTTATTAAAGCTAAAGGTTGTCATTTTGTGAACTACATGGCCTTTATAGGAAGCCAGATATAATGAGAACAATTAAGTCTCGTAGACTGCGATGGGCAGGACATGTTGCACGTATGGGGAATGATAGACATGCATGGAAGCTTCTTGTAGGAAAACCAGAGGGAAATCGCCCAGTTGGTAGACCAAGAATGAGGTGGGAGAATAACATTAACTATGATTTGAGGGAAGTAGATTATACAGGGAATGATTGGAAAGCATTAGCTCATGATAGGAACGTATGGAGAGTTTATGTCCGCGCGGCCATAAACCTACTGGTTCGATAGTGCCAATGAGTGAGTAAGTAAGTAAGTAAGTAAGTAAGTAAGTAAGTAAGTAAGTAAGTAAGTAAGTAAGTAAGTAAGTAAGTAAGTAAGTAAGTAAGTAAGTAAGTAAGTAAGTAAGTAAGTAAGTAAGTAAGTAAGTAAGTATGTAAGTAAGTATGTAAGTAAGTAAGTAAGTAAGTAAGTAAGTAAGTAAGTAAGTAAGTAAGTAAGTAAGTAAGCAAGTAAGCTTATAAGCATGTAAGCATGTAAGCAAGTAAGTAAGTAATAAAGTAAGTAAGTAAGTAATAGTAAGTAAGTAAGTAAGTAAGTAAGTAAGTAAGTAAGTATTAAGTAAGTAATTAAGTAAGTAATTAAGTAAGAAAGAAAGTAAGTAATTAATTAAGTAAGTAAGCAAGTAATTAATTAATTAATTAATTAATTAAGTAAGCAAACAAGTAAGCATGTAAGTAATTAATTAAGTAAGTAAGTAAGTAAGTAAGTATGTAAGTAAGTAGGGCTAAGTAATTAAGTAAGTAAGTAAGTAGGGCTAAGTAATTAAGTAAGTAAGAAAGTAAGTAAGTAATGATTATAATTTTATTGCACCTACCTCTCCTCCTTCCAGCGGATTGAGTTTGGAATAGTAAGACGTACAGATGACATCGGTGTCGGTCCTGTAAGATGGCTTCCCTAATGTAGGTTGTATACCATATCGTGTCATGCATTCGCCATCACTGTGAGCATAATACTGCCATGCTCGGTATATGCTGCCGTCTATCGAGCGTTCCAGAATCCAATTCGCTGGTCTCGGGGATATAGCAGATTTCACTATCACATATGCTACTTGATACACCTGAAAAAAAATACATTGTTAGTAAGCAAATATTTCAATTTAATGCATACAGAGACTCTTGACGTCCCAACTCCTTTCAAAAAACGTTAAACTGAAAATATATAAAACTATTGTTATACCAGTTATATTATATGGATGCGAAAACATGGACTCTTATTTTAAGGGATGAAAGGAGATTAGGTAAAACAAATTGTAAATACAATGTATATGGGATGCAGTGAAAACATCAGATATTTAATAATTCTGCTCAAGATAGGAAGATCAGCAACAGCAATGCTAAAAGAAATATTATGGAATAAGATTTTTTTTTTTGCGCGATAGTGCATTTTTGTACTTACCAGCAATGAAAGATAAACTTCCTACATTTCGGGGTTGCCAACCTAAATAACTATACTATAATATTACATTTACATCCACGTGCGGGAAGTAAAATCACTGCCCTGTATATAAACTACGTACAATGTATATACAGAAAATACCCAAAAGGTAGTGTTAATATACATTATACGAAACAAATCACTGCATTTTAAATGAACTGAACTTTATTTGAAACAATATAAAACAATAAATACGTACTTGGGGCCATGTTATTAATAATTGTTCTCAAGGCCTCCTGTTGTTTCAACTAATAAACATTGCCCACACTGTTAACATTAGCCAATTGTTTATAATGAAGGCAAATATTTCCAACAAAGATGTTATTATTTTACTATTATTTATTATTTTCAAAACATTATCGCGCAAAAAATAATGTACAACGCACGTTTGTGAAGTGTTTTACAGAATCGCTATCACTCGGTTTTTAAAAATTTTCCTCGATTCCGTAAAAACCACTTCCCAACCTCGCATCGTAATATGCTATTTAAAGAAACTGAAATAAATATATATCAGTTTGTAGTCCAAAGTCTTGCTACATATGGAGCAGAAATCTCGAAACACTGGAAATGGGTTTCTTACGACGTCCAGGCAGACATTAAATGAAGAGATTGGGCAACATATGAATAAAGAAAATTCAATTATAGATTTTATAAAATACTATTAAATGCAATGGTATGGATGTGTAAAATAAATGGATGGTGAATGGTTACCAAGAAGAGTTTTGGATTTGATTCCACCGGGAAGAAGAGGTAGAGATTGACACTTGACTGCAGAACATAAAGATAGCGATAAAGGGATTATAAGACCGATAGAGAGATTAGGAGAAAAGGGTAAGAATGTGGAACATTTGTCACAGGAAGATGTGATAATATATTTAAACCTGTTAATGAATGAGTGAATGATAATATAAACATAAAATCAATACATACTTACTTACTTACACACTGGCACTATCGAACCCGTAGGTTCATGGCCGCATGGACATAAGCTCTCCATACATCCCTATCCTGATCTAATGCTTTCCAATCATTCCCTGTATAATCTACTTCCTTCAAATCATAGTTAATGTTATTATTATTGATTTCGTACATCTCAATGGTGGATATATCATATTTGAAGAGAAAAATTATACGCTCAGACCGGGACTTGAACCCGGGACCCTTGGTTCTCTAGACCAAGTGCTCTACCAACTGAGCTACCTGAGCAAGTACCGATCTAAACGCAAATCTTTCTCTATATACATGTTTGCGTTTAGATCGGTACTTGCAAATCTTTCTCTATATACATGTTTGCGTTTAGATCGGTACTTGCTCAGGTAGCTCAGTTGGTAGAGCACTTGGTCTAGAGAACCAAGGGTCCCGGGTTCAAGTCCCGGTCTGAGCGTATAATTTTTCTCTTCAAATATGATTTATCCATCATTGAGATGTACGAAATCAATAATAAAAACTTGGAAAAAGCCGTACTGGCTGTAATGTATAATTCCCAAATATGTCTTCTTAATAAAGGAGCCGCCATTTGCAAGATAGAAGCATGGATTCACAGCATTTGGTGGATGGGAATTACAATGTATATAGAGAAGGATTTGCGTTTAGATCGGTACTTGCTCAGGTAGCTCAGTTGGTAGAGCACTTGGTCTAGAGAACCAAGGGTCCCGGGTTCAAGTCCCGGTCTGAGCGTATAATTTTTCTCTTCAAATATGATATATCCATCATTGAGATGTACGAAATCAATAATAAAAACTTGGAAAAAGCCGTACTGGCTGTAATGTATAATTCCCAAATATGTCTTCTTAATAAAGGAGCCGCCATTTGCAAGATAGAAGTATGGCTTCACAGCATTTGGTGGATGGGAATTACAATGTATATAGAGAAAGATTTGCGTTTAGATCGGTACTTGCTCAGGTAGCTCAGTTGGTAGAGCACTTGGTCTAGAGAACCAAGGGTCCCGGGTTCAAGTCCCGGTCTGAGCGTATAATTTTTCTCTTCAAATATGATATATCCATCATTGAGATGTACGAAATCAATAATAAAAACTTGGAAAAAGCCGTACTGGCTGTAATGTATAATTCCCAAATATGTCTTCTTAATAAAGGAGCCGCCATTTGCAAGATAGAAGCATGGCTTCACAGCATTTGGTGGATGGGAATTACAATGTATATAGAGAAAGATTTGCGTTTAGATCGGTACTTGCTCAGGTAGCTCAGTTGGTAGAGCACTTGGTCTAGAGAACCAAGGGTCCCGGGTTCAAGTCCCGGTCTGAGCGTATAATTTTTCTGTTCAAATATGATTTATCCATCATTGAGATGTACGAAATCAAAAACTTGGAAAAAGCCGTACTGGCTGTAATGTATAATTCCCAAATATGTCTTCTTAATAAAGGAGCCGCCATTTGCAAGATAGAAACATGGCTTCACAGCATTTGGTGGATGGGAATTACAATGTATATAGAGAAAGATTTGCGTTTAGATCGGTACTTGCTCAGGTAGCTCAATTGGTAGAGCACTTGGTCTAGAGAACCAAGGGTCCCGGGTTCAAGTCCCGGTCTGAGCGTATAATTTTTCTCTTCAAATAGTTAATGTTGTTCTCCCACCTCATTCTTGGTCTACCAACTGGGCATTTTCCCTCTAGCTTTCCTACAAGAAGCTTCCATGCACTTCTTTCATTCCCCATACGTGCAACATGTCCTGCCCATCGCAGTCTACGAGACTTGACTGTTCTTATTATATCTGGGTTCCTATAAAGGCCATGTAGTTCATTGTTATGTAGTCTTCTCTATTCACCTGTCTGTTCATCTCTCTTTGGTCCAAAAATTTTCCTAAGAACTTTATTCTCAAATACTCGTAATCTCCTTTCCTCCCTTAATGTAAGAGTATATGTTTCGCACCCATATAATATAACTGGTAGAATAATAGTTTTATATATTTTCAGCTTAACGTTTTTTGAAAGGAGTTGGGACATCAAAAGTCTCTGCAATGCATAATAGCATGCATTTCCAGAATTGAGCCTATGTTTAATTTCTTTGTGCATCTCATTCCTATTTGTGATTATTGTTCCTAGGTATTTGAATTCAGTTTGTCCTTAGCTGTCCATTTCCATTAGGCCTATATACTGAATTTCTACGTGTGACCATACATTTAGTTTTACTGATATTTACTTCCAGTCCCATAAAATAAATACATAGCCTACACATATTATTATTATTATTATTATTATTATTATTATTATTATTATTATTATTGCCATAATCTTCATTACTTACTCCTTGATACAGAAGAAGCAACAAATTATGTTCACAATAAGATTGGGGAATAAGAGAATAATTGTAGGGTGAAAATCTAATTTATAAAAATTGAATGTATGTTTGTTCGTATTTTATGCGCTACCAATATCGTTGATCCGATTATGATGGGGCTTTTTGCAAAATGTTTTGAGAGATTCCAGGGATGAATATAGGCTATAAGAGGATTGTGATACTCAACTCCTACACCGTTAAAAATCACCCTTTGTAATGGAAAACGTGAAAGAAATCACTTTTTGGACGCATAAATGGCTTACGTTGCCTAAACCATAACAAATATATGAAATTAATATACACAGAATTGAATATCTCAAAAAGTCTACAAAAAAAGTTAATGACAGCATACGTTTATCTTGTAAGGATAACTCAGAATAACCATTTACTTCTTTCACTAATGCCAAAAGATTGAGGAAAATAGATTCCCGGGCAAGCGTAGCAGCGCACGGCGCGTATTCTTTTACGGATAACTCATAATAACGAATTTTGTCTTTCATCTTATTTATGCCAAGAAGATCGGGATAAGTAGATTCCCGGACAACACCGGGTAATCAGCACGGGGTATCTAAAAATAATAATGACATAAATTTGTAATTATTTTTCCTTTCACTTGTTCAACTAAACATAAAAACACATTAATTTGCATTTATTTAGGCGTAGCAACGCACGCCGGGTATTGTCTAGTACTTTATAATTTTTGAGTACAAGAAAATGTAGGCCAATATTTACATTGTACAGAGGGATACAATAAATAATAGTTAAAAAAAACTAAAGCAACACGATTTATTAGAAAACCGAACTAAAAATGAAAAATGATTTTAATTTCCAACACACTTGGGATAAAATTAAAGTGGTCAACAAAATAAAATCATCCCCAACACATCTAGAATAAAACTAGAGTTATCTACAAAAAAAATAATTTTACCATCAAAAGCGTGGGGTGCTTTATATGCTTTTTTACGTTTTCTTCTTAGAGGCTTTACTTCTTTCAATATCTGTTTATTATCAAATATATTAATTGATATAGGAACAATAATCACAAATAGGAATGAGATGCACAAAGAAATTAAACATAGGTTCAATTCTGGAAATGCGTGCTATTATGCATTGCAGAGACTCTTGATGTCCCAACTCCTTTCAAAAAACGTTAAACTGAAAATATATAAAAACTATTATACTACCAGTTATATTATATGGGTGCGAAACATGGACTCTTACTTTAAGGGAGGAAAGGAGATTACGAGTATTTGAGAATAAAGTACTTAAGAACATTTTTGGACCAAAGAGAGATGAATACATAGGTGAATGGAGAAGACTACTTAACAATGAGCTACATGGTCTTTATAGGAAGCCAGATATAATAAGAACAGTTAACTCTCGTAGACTGCGATGGGCAGGACATGTTGCACGTATGGGGAATGAAAGACGTGCATGGAAGCTTCTTGTAGGAAAGCCAGAGGGAAAACGCCCAGTTGGTAGACCAAGAATGAGGTGGGAGAATAACATTAACTATGATTTGGGCGAAGTAGATTATACAGGGAATGATTGGAAAGCATTAGCTCAGGATAGGGATGTATGGAGAGCTTATGTCCGCGCGGCCATGAACCTACGGGTTCGATCGTGCCAGTGAGTAAGTAACTGTTAGTTGTATTTCTGACATGTAACTTGTTTATGTATCTATTGTAATTTAGATTTAAAACCTTTTTTTTTTGTATTGTTTTAAAACCCTGGTTGACTGGCAGACAAGGCCTTTGGCCTTTAACTCTGCCACGTTAAATAATTATAAATTTTTGTTATATTATTATGTATTCGTTAGTAACCAAATACCTGAATTAAAAGGTAATCGTTGAATAGAAATACGTGAAGATCTATAAGTGGGCGGGGGGGGAACAGATCCGTAAAATCTTCTGTTGGTTGATCTTTAATTAACTTTTTTAGTATTATTATTACTACTACATTATTATTATTATTATTATTATTCCTCGTATTCACATCTCTATCTTCGTTTTTCTAACAGCTGCTGCCGTCTTCCCGTGCCAAACCCGCCAAAACCCTACGTTCTTTGGCATTCCTTTCGATGCTTTGCCCTCTATCTTGCATTACTTTCTTCCATGTGTTCCCTTCCATGTCTGACCTTGGTCTCCCTCGTTTTTTCCTTCTTCTGTTTCGGATGCCATTCATATATCGGCTTCGGCCATCGTGCTCCTGATTACCATTCTTAAGACATGTCCTAACAACTTTCAACTCCTTCTCCGCAATTCTTTCCATTAATGCTTTCTTTCTTTCTTGCTGCCTATTCATGTTTTCTCAATTTCCTTATTTGTGACATGTTCTAATCGTCAGACTTTTCTGTCATGATACCTCCCGTACATAATCCATGTCTAGGATCACCTATTACTCTATGTCTTGTAGTACTTATTGATTGTCCATACCTCAGCTTCCATACATTATCAAAAGATTCACACCAATATTTTACCAATATACTTTTTGTGTTGTTCAAAATGCGTCTCCCCCATCACCAAATTATTATTATTATTATAGAATTATTATTATATTATTGATATTCTTATTACTATTATTAGTATTATTATTATTACTATTAAAAACTTCTGAAATATAAATTCGCTTTCTGTTGCTCGACATTCATGGATAACTAAATAGACATACAAAGCAATGATTGAAGAGACTCGGCATGGGTTTGCACAACACACATCTTTACAACTATTGGTCACTTCTTATCAAGGTAAAGACGCACTGCACGTAATGTAAACACACATCAACCATGCATTACTAAAAAGGACTCCAGATTTGCAAACAAGCATGGCACGTTTCTAAAGTCTTTAGATTCAACTCTGCACAAAGCATCAAATGAACCAACTATTTAACCATACAAACACTTCTCCTTCTTTCTCTGCAGTTAGTCTAAATATTTTGATTTCCTAAACAGAGATGATGAGAACAGTTGAATGGATTGTCAAGTTCTTCAACACAGCATCTAACTTGCCCTGGTACCTATATTTTTAAGCAATTCATCAGTCTTGAAATCTCCGATTATATATTTAACAGGCCATCTTGAAATTCTACAGCTAAGTCTTACTCTCGAAAATCTGCTGACATACATTAAGAAATATGTCCTTTTTTAAGATGTATAAAATCAAATTGACTGTATTTAAGCTTCCCATCAAATATTAACCAATCAGATCTGATAATAAAGATACACAGTCATCTAATTAAAACCAAAATAAGGAATCTACAAACTTCAATCGTGGATTTCAATAAAATGACAAACAAAACCTTGCGTCTTCTTCTTTCTTCTTAAACCTAATTTGTAGCGATTTTCATCCTGTTTATTTCCAAAATTCGCCCCGCCGGCAGGAAGACTTATTGTATGTGCATGTCACTGTCTATCCTTCTCTGGTCGGCATTTAGGCTGGTCCTCTCTTGTTCTTTTCCCCCCTCCATTGGTTCTATCTTGCTTGTTCTCATCTTGTACAAAGCAAGGTTTTTCTTCACATTTCATTTCTATATGAAATCCCTCTCCAATTATTTTCGTCATATCTATAATAAATTTGGTTATTGCTCTTGAATTAATGACATTTGTCCCTACTTTCTGTATTGTGTATTCTATATCAAATAATGTTTTCTTTCCCTGAATATGTTCTTAAGATTTTCATTTCGTCTGTGCGTATTAATTGTTTAGTATTTGTTGTAACACACATAATTATCTAATATCCAAAAATCAAGGTTTGTTCGTCCTTTATGCGCTGTCCATCTTCCCGTTTGATCCGATTTGTGATGGCGCTTTTTTGCAAAATGTTCGGGGAGATTCCCGGGATCGACATAGACTATTAAAGGAGTTGTGATACTCAACTCCTACACGCCTTCAAGATATTGTCAGTTGTATTGGAAAGAGTTAAAAAAATAGATCTTTGGACATCTTAACTTGGCTTATGCTGCCTAAACGCATAACAAATAACCACAAAATTAATGTGCACAGAATTGAACGATCTCAACAAGCTCTACAAAAACCGCAACAGCATATGTTTATCTCTTACGGATAACTCACAATAACCATTTTTGTCTTTCATTGATGCCAAGAAGATCGAGACAAGTACAAGCATAGCAGCACATGGCGGGTATTCTTTTACGGATAACTCGCAATAACGAATATTGTCTTTTAGCTCATTTTTGCCAAGAAGATGGAGTAACTAGATTCCCGGATAAACCGAGTAATCAGCACGGGAATCTTAAAATAATTACGATTTACATTTATAATTATTTTTCATTTTACTTATCTTCTTCTTCTTCGTCAGGCTCTACGACTTCCAGTGGAATGTCTTGGCCTTCTCAACCAGTTTACGCCACTTCTTCCTATCTTGTGCAGTGGATTTCAAATCAAAAATCCCCATTTCTCTCAAATCTTCAATTACGTCATCTTCCCATCGATCCTTGGGTCTTCCCCTTGGTCTTCTTCCTTGTGGCTTCCAATTCAAAATATCATTTGGCAATCTTCCCTTTGGCATTCTTAGTGTATATCCAAACCATTGTAATCTTTTGGATTTGATGAAACTAACTATATTTTCTTTATTATTCTTGAGGTATAATTCGTCATTCCTTCTCAACCTCCAATTTCCATTTTCCTTTACTGGACCTAGCACTCTTCTAAATATTTTCCTCTCAAACGTTAATAGTCTTAGTTTATCTGCTTCTTTTAGTACCCAGGTTTCAGCTCCATAACATATGATTGGTCTTATTATTGCTGTATATAATTTGAATTTAACATTTTTTTATATTAATTTGCTTTTGAATATATCGAAATTAGCAAAATATGCTTTATTCCCTTGAAATATTCTTGTTTTGATCTCTTCTTCAACAGTATTATTATCGTTTAGTATTGTACCTAGGTACTTAAAGGAGTTAATTTGATCAATACAGTCACTATTTATAGTTAGTTCAGTCAAATTTGTTTTATTTCTCATACATCTTAAATATTTTGTTTTATTTAGATTGATTACAAGCCCATATTTTATACTTTCATTTTTCAATTTGCCAAAGGTTTCCAGTAGGGAATTTTTTGTTCTTGCTGTTATTATTACATCATCAGCATATGCAAGACACTGTTTTAGTCTTGTTGAAATATTTCCTCTTAGATCAAGTTGTTTTAAGACCATACATTTTACTTATTCAACTAATAATAAGAAGTACATTAATTTTCGTCTTTCAGCTCATTTATGCCAAGAAGATCGGGATGAGTAGATTCCCGGACAACGCCGGGTAAACAGCACGGGGTATCTAAAAATAATTACGATATAAATTTTTCGTTTTACTCACTTAACTAAACATAAAGGCACATTAATTTTGATTCATTTAGGGGTAGCAGAGTACGTCAGATATTAGCTAGTATGGTAATATAAAAAAATAACATAAGACAGATTCCCAAGAAGAATACTAGAATGGGTGCCACTTGGTAGAAGAAGATGAGTGGTGGACCCATATAATATAACTGGTAGAATAATAGTTTTATATATTTTCAGTTTAACGTTTTCTGAAAGGAGTTGGGGCATCAAGAGTTCTCAGAGCTGCAGAAAAGAAAATATTATGAGCACATTGCTCACTAATGGAACACACACTCCAAGCGTTGAAAAGCTATAAGTTATTCTAGGGAAACAATTTTGATGAAACGAATTGCTTTGTCACTCCATTTCTAGACCATTATCTTCTACAAAGCACGTTAAAAAGCTGCACATGAATCACCAGGGTGGTGAAGCGGAACTTCAAGTCAACTTATTGCTTCCTCGTATAGCACATGACGTCGCTGCTAAAGCTTTGAAAAATGAATGATCCGTCTAGTAAAATATTTAAAACTTTAAGCAAATGTGTTATTTCGTCTCATAACACTGGTCAACATGATTTGTGTCTCATGAGTACCAATTCATTCATTCATAGTGTTCTGCTCAAGAGCAGGTCTTTCACTGCAAACTCAGCATTCTCCACTCTTTCCTTAACTCAGCTTTCCTTTTTGTATCTGCATACAAACCATTTATTTTAATACTATCATCTGATGCCTTTTTTTGCCTCTAACTTTCTTTCCGTTGACCATTCCTTCTAGAGCATCCTTCAGCAGGCAGTTTCTTCTTAGCCAATGGCCACTCCAATTTCTTTTCCTCTTCTTTATGAGTTCCAGCATTATTCTTCTTTCACCCACTCTGTCCAGCACATCTTTATTTCTTACTTTGTCTGTCCATTTTATACGTTCCATTCTTCTCCATATCCACATCTGAAAAGCTTCCAGTCGCTTTTCCTCATTCCGTCTTAATGTCCAAGTCTCTGCACCATACAATGCTACACTCCACACAAAGCACTTCACTAGCCTTAGCCTCTTCCTTAATTCTTTTGCCAAAGGTCCGCAGAAAATGCTTCTCTTCTTGTTGAAAGCTTCTTTTGCCATTGCTATCCTCTGATTTACTTCTTGACAGCAGTTCATGTTACTACTGATAGTACAACCCAAGTATTTGAAGCTCTCCACTTGCTCAATGACCTCATCTTTAATCTTCATGTCTATCTTCCTTGGTTTCTTTCCTATAATCATGGCCTTCGACTTATTTATATTTATCTTCATCCCATAATCCTTGCACTTATCATTCAGCTCCATCAGCATGTTCCTCAATGTCATTGCATCTTCTGCTAGTAAAGCCATATCATCAGCAAATCTTATGCATTTTATTCTACTTCCTCCCATGTTTACGCCTCCCGTATTGCTGAAGCAATTCTTCATTAGGTCTTCCAGGTAAATGTTGAAAAGGGTAGGTGATAGAGGACATCCTTGCCTTACCCCCCTTCCAATTTCTCTTCCCTCTGACATTTCTTCTCCTATCTTCACTTTTATTCGCTGTTTCATATAAAGACTACTTATGAGCCTCCTCTCCTTCCAGTTCACGCCAATTTTCTTCAAGGTCTTAAGGAGTTTATTCCAATTTACTCTGTCAAAGGCGTTTTCCAGGCCAACAAATACTGCATAAACGTATTTATCTTTTTCTATATATCTTTCTCCTATTGTTCGTATCAATCCAATTGCATCTCTTGTACCCTTTCCCTTCCTTAAGCCAAACTGTTCTTCTTCCAATTCGCTTTCCATCGTAGAACGTAAACGTCGATTCAGTATTCGCAGGAGTACCAATAGTTGTACTTAATGCAGTTTTTTATCGTGTTTTCAAAAATATATTCGGAATTTCTCCATCACCCACAGTTTTTTTATTTCTATTTCAATTAATGTATTTAAATATATTTTTTATATGGAGCTGAAGTTTGTAAATTCAACAAAAACTTAGAACAAAAACTTATGTCGATGGAAATGGATTTCATGAGGAGAGCAGCAAGATGTTCAAAATTAGACAAAATAAGAAATACTGTCATAAGAGAAAACATGAATACTGGTTATTCAATAGTAGATTATATACGGTATAAGCAATTAAATTGGTATGGTCACGTACGACGAATGTAAGAAGAAAGATTGCCCAGGAAAACATTGGAATGGTGCCCACCTGGAAGAAGGAGGAGAGGAAGTCCTCGAAACTCGTGGATGCAGGAAATAAGAACTGGAATGAGAGCAAGAGGACTGGAGGACATGGATTGGATGGAGAGAGACGAGTGGAGAAGAAAAATAAAACTTTAGGCACAGAGAGATGTGTAAACATTAAAATTCTGTATATAGAAAAGCCTGATCAGAGGCTGTAAGATGGCAGCCCCATCACTGGTCTTGCCTTCCTTTGGCCAGCAACCAATCGAAGGGACTATTATTATGCTTTCAAGTCTTATACGAGAATTTCCCAGAAATTTTCTATAGGATTGTAACAGGCCTTGGCCTAATACTTGGAAGGAAGAAGAAGAAGAATAAATAAAAAAAATGATAAACGTTTTCTCGTCCATTTGTCCATTGTAAAATAAAACTAAATGAGCTAACTCTGGAGATTTCAGCTATGGAAAAGAGATATCAAGGCAAATGGAATCCTAATATGCTGACCGATTATTGTTGGACCATCAAGAGGGATGCTGTACAGGCGAATATTGCAGAAGATCGTCATTTCTTACTTTCTAGGTGAGTCCGAATGTTCGAATATTGCGTAGTTACGAATGTAGAAAATATTAAAGTGTTTGAAATTATAAATGCCTATCTCTCGGAAACCTTGCGTGATGGAGAAAAACCGATATCATATTGGAATTCAGGAGAAAAAATACTATCAGAATCACATATTTTTCTTTCTGAGACAAACAGAGTTTCTTTGCTGTAGATCAGTGTAATTGAAGCAAATTTTCAATAATAAAATAAGTAATTAAGTTCATTTCAGAATATCTCATAGTTGTTATATTTTATGAAAATTCAAAATCCATTATAATAGACTAGACTTATGCTTGTTTTAAAAATCCAGAAATGCATTCTTCAACTTTATTCAAGATCACAAAATGTTACGTATTAATTCCGCTTCATAAATAGTAAATAATTTAAAAAAGGGGTTTCTCCCCATACAAGGATTTTCTCTCATATCGCCTTCACTTAAAACATATTCTCATGTATCCTACATATATCCACAAGATAAAACCAATTCTAATATGAGAACACATTTCTATGTTTTAGATGAAACACTATACAGTGTGGAACAGAACTCTACCGACATCCCTATCCTGAGCTAATGTTTTCCGATCATCCCCTGTATAATCCACTTCCCTCAAACCATAGTTAGTTATTCTCCCACCTCATACTTGGTCTAACAACTGGGCGCTTTCCTCTGATCTTCATACAAGAAGTTTCCAAGCCCTTCTTTCAAACCCCGTTCGTGCCACATGTCTTATTCATAGCAGTCCACGAGCCTTAACTGTTATTATTTCTGGTTTCCTATAAATATCGTGTCCTTGCCTCTGGTCCCGAGAATCGCGGGTTCAAACCTGGCCGGGGTCGATGGATTTTTAAGGATGGAAAAATCAAAGGAGCAAGTCCTCCGGGAGGGACTTTAAGCCGTGGGTCCCGAGTCTGAAGATTTTCAGGCTCATAAAAAATCCTTAAGCCTGAATGAAAAGGCCTCTAAGGAAAATTTACTGAATTTTCCCGTCCTAGTACTACCTTGGTTTCCTAGATGTCAGTATGAGGCGGAACGCTGACACGGACCACTCTATTGACATCTATACGAACACAAGTGTAACTAAATTAGTATGGTTCAAATTCTTCCCTGTAGATGGAGAGCGCCTAAATCTCTGTAAAGAGAAAACATGGGTTTACTTACTTACTTACTCACTGGCACTATCGAACCCGTAAGTTCATGGCCGCGCGGACATAAGCTCTCCATACATCCCTATCCTGAGCCAATGCTTTCCAATCATTCCCTGTATAATCTACTTCCCTCAAATCATAGTTAATGTTGTTCTCCCACCTCATTCTTGGTCTACCAACTGGGCGTCTTCCCTCTAGCTTTCCTACAAGAAGTTTCCATGCACGTCTTTCATTCCCCATACGCCCATCGCAGTCTATGAGACTTAACTGTTCTTATTATATCTGGCTTCCTATAAAGACCATGTAGTTCATTGTTAGGTAGTCTTCTCCATTCACCTGTCTGTTCATCTCTCTTTGGTCCAAAAAATTTTCCTAAGAACTTTATTAAAGATCGATTTTTTTTAGGATGGAAAAATCCAAGGAGCATGTCCTCCGTGAGGCACTTTAAGCCGTGGGTCCCGAGTCTGAAGATGTTCAGGCTCATAAAAATGATCCTTAAGCCTGAATGAAAAGGCCTCTAAGCAAAATTTACTGAATTTTCCCGTCCTAGTACTACCTTGGTTTTCTAGATGTCAGTATGAGGCGGAACGCTGACCACGGACCACCCTATATGACATCTATACGAAAACAAGTGTAACTAAATTAGTATGGTTCAAATTCTTCCCTGTAGGGGGAGAGCGCCTAAATCTCTGTTAAGGGAAACATGGGCTTACAAGAAGAAGATCTAAATTAACTAATGGCTTACAGCCACAAACTTGAAAATTCATCCTTTAGAGGACATTAGGATGTAAATCAGTTTTACTCAGATCATTTTGCAATTACTCGTAGACCCGATAACAGCAATAGCAATTACATTGTGATGTAAATTTATAAGAACATTCACTTTCAAGCTAAATCATGTCAACATTATTGACATTCCGGGAGAGAAAAAGTGAATGTACTTTTATGGATCACGTATAAACGTTTTTCTCTCATTTGTGACAAATGTGAGAAACTTATTGTATAAACATTTAATCTTACATTTAATTCCTTGTAAGGTTTGTTGTATGAAAATCACATTACTCCAACAAAAATATATTATGCATGCAACACTACAGGCTACTGTATAGCAGCCATCCTTTTTTTACTATGACCAATCGGCCATCTTAAATAATGGATGAAAGATTGTTCTAACGTTTAAAGACTCCATAAATTTCGTTTCGGCTTTTTTATTATATTTTTCTTGTATAAATTTATTGCTTGGTTGATGTGTTTACCTCGAGAATGTTATTGTTTAAAAACTAGCTACGTTATGGTAATAGCACAGGCCTGTTTTATAAACAGAACACGTGCCGAGATTGAGGTTATGTTTGCCTTTGCTTTACCCCTCCATTGTTTTCCGTAGAAACGATCTGAACAAGAGGTCGCTTTTATCTGTCGCTGCCATCTCCGCTCTAGTGTTCTTTCACTCTTTGCCTTGCCTTGACTTGTTTCTCTACTCTTAGCTTCTAGTTGTCATGCCAACACAACAAACAGATTCCATATCAAGTTTCCTTTTTTTAATCCACTTTAA